>JAKSZP010007882.1:0-523901 GCA_022478985.1 Massospora cicadina
AAAAAGAATCAGATCATTGCGTTTCTACACTTGCTTCTGATGGCAGAACTTAGTGCCTTTCATTAATTTAGATTATTTTTATTAAAAGGGATTTCCAGTGGAAACTGACAAAAGTGTTAACATATTAGTGGATCATGAGCAGCTAGCTGATTTGACCAATAATCAGTAAGAGGATGTGCTCTTATTCAAAAAATACCTGGAGATATTTGCTCAGAATGATAATGATTTGGGATGTGCAAAAAACATGATTTGCAAAGTTGATACTAAGAATATCCATTAATAATAATGAGACCTGTTCAAAGGTCAATAGTGGCGGAAGCAGAGGTCAGCAATGAAATCAGCAAGTTAGTGGAACATGGGTTACTCATTCTGTCATCAAGCTTAAGGGTGAGTTTGATCCTCTTGGTGAAAAAGAAGGATGGATTAAATCTAGTAGTGATTGATTATTGCCAACTGATTAAGATCAATAAGAAAGACCCCTATCCACTGCTTTAAATCAATAACGTGCTTGATTTCCTGAGGGATTCAAAATGCTTCTAGGCTATGGACCTGATTTTGGGCTAATAGAAATCGATTTTAAAAGAAAATCAGGAAAAATGTGTAATAATTACCATGCTAGGACTATATCAGCTGACCAGAATGCCTAAGGTAATGTAACGCACTAGCGACTTTCCAGCGTTCTATGGATTCAATATTCAGCGACTTGAAGTTATCCTGCATACTAGTATACTTAGATGATACACAGTGCATTCAAAAAGTTCCGGGACTAACGCTTTAAAGACACAACTTTACAAATAAATAAATAAACTTTCTTTTATTATAATTTAACATACAACCTTTCCCTCTCTATACATATTTATATTGCTAAAACAATTGTTAAAAGGTATGCGCATAGTTCCTATTTTTTTATAACCATGTTTAAACCAGCTGTCACATTCTTCTGAATTGTCTCTACTTTATCAAAAGGATGAACCTTCAGTGCCACCTTCAGATTATAATTATTCACCCTATTCACCAGATTTGGCTCTTTCTGACTTCTTTCTGTTCTCTAATCTGAAGGTGGCACTGAATGTTCATCCTTTTGATAAAGTAGAGACAATTCAGAAGAATGTGACAGCTGGTTTAAACATGGTTATAAAAAAATAGGAACTATGCGCATACCTTTTAACAATTGTTTTAGCAATATAAATATGTATAGAGAGGGAAAGGTTGTATGTTAAATTATAATAAAAGAAAGTTTATTTATTTATTTGTAAAGTTGTGTCTTTAAAGCGTTAGTCCCGGAACTTTTTGAATGCACTGTGTATCTTCATCCTTAGCAGGACCTTCAAAGATCACTTGAAGCATCTGGAAGAATTTTTTAAGCGGTTGGCAACAGCGAATCTAAAAAGTTAGCTGGTAAAATGCCATTTACTCAAAAAAGAGCTCAAAAACTTAGGGTTTGTCATCAACTCTAATGGATTACAACTGCAACCCATGAAAATAGAAGCTATCAATTGTATGTCAATCCCAAAAAGTGTTCAGGATATTCAAGTCTTTTTAGGGATAGTAGAATACTATTGTCAATTTATAAAATGACTTTGCTGGAATTGCTGAGCCTTTATACCACCTACCTAAGGATCCAAAAAATGGATTTATGTGGAACAGTGAGGCACAGAAGTTGTTTTATAAACTCTGAAAATATCTCATGAGCATCCCAGTGTTAAAATACCCAAATTTTATTTGGGAATCTATAAATCAAGCAGATACCTTGTTAATGGTGATTGGAGCCATTCTAAGTCAATTGGATGGCAATGGGTACGAAAATCCATATGCCTAAGTGAGCAGTACCCTATCACCAGCTGAAAGAAACTATACCATAACAGAGCAAGAGTGCCTGGCGTTAATCCATGCCTGTAAACAATTTCAAGTCTACATACATGGGACAAACTTTAAAGTTGTAACTGACTCTCATCCCTGCGCTGGCTTCATAATCTGAAGGATCCAGAGGGCCAATTGGCATTCTGGGCTTTATAGCTGCAAGCATACAATTTTGGAAATTATCCATAGGGCTGGAGCGGTGCATCAGAATGCTGACAGATTGTCTCAATTGCGAGTTGTTCATGTGATATATCATCAGGCTGATGCATTATTTCAGCGGATTTATCAAAGGAGTTATTGGGAATAAATCCCAGAAATTTGGAACGCGCTATGAAAGGCAATGGAAAAACCAATTCAAAAACAATCAATTATACAAAATAATCAAAGGAAAATGGGGTTTATTTCCTAAACCACCGGAACTAGTGGAAATTAATTGAGCCACTCATAAGGTCGTTGGCCATGGTAGCCTAAAGAAGAAAGTGGATTATATTCACCAGTGTTATTACCGGGAATTAATCAACTACAAAGTCATGGATTACCTACCCTTTTGTGTGGAGTGTCAACTTCACAAGCCGCACAAGAATGTCATGAGGTACTGGCTAGTACACCCTGGTTTTGCATGACACGGTGTCCATAGACATTATAAGACCATTTAATGTCAGCATGGGAGGTGTGAAGTACATAATCATCACAATAGACTATCTAACCCAATGGGTTGAAAATGAAAGCCCTCAGTAGAATGGATGCAATGAGTACGGCAAAGTTTATACTTGACCAAGTGATCTATCAGCACAGATGCTCTCAAGTTATCCTCAGTGACAACGGGACCAAATTTACATCTTATGCGATTCCAGAGGCTAAATGAACTAATGGGAATATGAGGATTTGTATATGTTCCCTATCATCCAGAAACAAATGGGATGGTGGAAAGAGTGAACGCATCTCTAGCCTCAACATTATGAAAGTTGGTCATGGGAAAAATTCCATTTGGGGAGCATATCTGAGTTTGGTCACATTTGTTTATAATATCAGTTACCACTTGGTGACTGTTTATATTTATAGGTTTTCTGATTTTCTCAGTTAATAATCTCTATAAATATATTAACTGCACAAGTTCAAGTTTTTGTGTAATTCTCCATGTTGCATGTTAGTAGTTGATATAATTGTTGATAATAGTATGGCGAATATCATCTGTAGTTGAATTAAAGTATTAGATTTTGGTCCAACGCTCAGCCAGTATTTCCTCTTGAAATACTTATCAATTTTTGAATAGGGGACTCGTTCCCTGGTACTGCCTAAATCAATCTACGCTCAGATCCCTGTTTACAGTTTCTCTGTGATACACAGTCAGCAGCATCCCCAATTTGATTCAGCTTCTTCTCTGAATCCCCACTCAGATTCTTATCTTTATCCTAAAAGTCTCCCAATGATTCCACAAAGCAATAATTTCTTTAGAAAGAATAGAACTCAAATGGATTTTGATATAAAATATACCAAGATAATACTCTGGTAATAAGTCTGTAAAGTATTATGTTCTTAGTGAATTCTTTAGGAAATTTATAGTGGGGATTTGAGTGCCCAACCCTTGGTTGGCATCTCCTCAATGAAACGGCAGCCATTGCTATTGAATTACCCATCCTCATGCCAGCAGCAATGGTCTTCCCCATCCTGGATATGATTCTGTTGTTGGACATCCTCAAGATCTAAAATGGAAAGACTTAGGAAATGTGTCCCTAGCGTTTTCCTCTCAATCCGAGTGAACCAACCATATTTGGTAAGTGATCTGCTTAGGTAATGGACTTGTTACCCATTAAGTCAGGTTGTGAGCCAACTAATAATTCACTAGTTGCAGGTGGCATCACACACATCGCACTTACTCCTTAAATTCCCAATTGGTTAGTGATGAAACCTGACCAATCCCAATCGGTACACCTGAAAATTAATCAACTATCAGATACCCCTTTCGTTGGCAACTCTGCCCAATGAGATCTTAAGCATTCATCCAGATCAACCCTGAAAAATCCAACCAGGCGAATAACCTAAAATCCCCTGAACAAAGTTACCCTAAAATCAGGGCAAACTGATATCCAATTCACTTCACATTAGGGGATTATTTCCTAGCAATCCCTGGTAATCTAGTTGGCTGGTAATATAGGCAAAATCCCAACACATCCCCCCTCTTTCCTAGATTTCCAGCGAGAAAAGGATCAGGGCAGGAGAACACCTTTTTAGACACTCAGTCAAATACTTCATTTGCTCAAGTGGATTATGTGTCACAGCTAGTGACATATTTCCTGGTCAACCGCCCTTCTAAAGCCAAGTCCAACAGGCCCTTGGGGCAGAGACCAGAACCCCCTAAGGGTCATTAATGACCTATCTAAGGTCATTGAAAAAAATGGGTTTTGGCTTTTCCAGCCAGGGCTGAGTAAAACGGCTTATTTGAGGCAGAAACCCAGGCGGGAATCAAACTTAACACCCAGAAAATCACAAGATATGAGGTTACAAAATCTGACCAAATTCACAAAATTTTGATTTTGTTGAATAACGACAAATTTGTAGCTCATATCAGATTCCAATCACCACTAGAATCTTCGTGAAGAAATCCCCTATAAATTAAGTCCCAAGATGAGAAAGGCTTTGCTTTTCTCAGATATTCTGATCATCCTATTAAAGTCTAGGAATTTTGGGCCAATTTTCTGTATAATTTTTGTTTTCTTCAACAAAAAATATACCTATCCGAAGATCTGTGATGGCTGGAGTTTATTTTCCACTCTGGTTTGCACCCCCTGCTGTATGCGAGCCCTCCACCCACTCTGCCACCTATTCCGCCAGCTCCGCCTCCTCCTATTTTTCTGGCCTTTGCCTTATATCTTACACTACCCTTCCCAGCTCCCAGGGCCTCTTGTCCCTGATGGTTGTGGCCAGTTTGGTGTGCGTTTTGCTCCAAATATTTTATATGGAAACACAATACTGACCGTTGGGACGTCTCTTCATTTTGTTGGGTCACTTGGCCTAGTTGTATCGCCTTTGGCCTGTGTCTTTCCCTCCAGCGACCTCTTGCGCTCCAGTTTCCCTGGCATTATGATCAATCAGTACTCAACGCTGCTCAGGATGACCTTTAGCATACAACTCTCTTCCTCTTCCTCCTCGCTACTGCCTACTCAGAGTGCAGTCCCCATGACCTTCTGTCATGCTGGGCTGATCGATTTACTCATGACAATATTAATTCCAGGATTCAATTTATCCTCATCAGGGCATTTGACCTGCTGTCATGTTTAGGATTCTTGGTCTGGCGTCCTCAATTTCCTGATTTTCTCCTTGTCATCAACAGGAGATTTTTGCTATCAATGTTCATTTTATAGCCTAATTAAGAATGCTCATTTATGTTCGCCTTGTTATTTTCCCTTAATAACCTCTTGGCTCATATCATTCTTAATTATTCTATGGATATCTTATCCCATTAATTTTGAGATTAGTTTCTCTGAAATTGGAGCTTAGTGATCTAGAGTACATAATGTCAACTATCATATAAGTCTGACATCCCCCCTCTCATTCAGCTCATATATCAAATTCTGAGTCTTGATACCAACAGCTTCTCAATAGCTTTCTTATCAAGGCCTTTGGCTCTTCCAGCAGATGAGTTGATCTGCGTGATGAACCTTTTCTATGGTCCTTCCAGGAATCATACTCCTGGTCAAGTACCAGTAGCTAGTCCTTCCATGGAATTACCAGAAATGGTAACATACCCTGCTGAAACTAGGTTAGCAATTGTCACAAACAACTCATGACCAATTTTTTCTCTGTTATCAAATCCTGAGTTAGATTGTGAGACTCTCCTGAATTTGGCTCCTTTCGCAGATACTCTTAACATCATTGTCAAACCTCCTGAAGCAATGCCCTTTGCTCTCAATTATTTGTTTCTCACTGGATTGGACTTGCTTCCAGAAATCCTCTTCTGATTTGGTCAATATTACAAGTCAGCTGTCTTGGTATCCAAAATAACCATAAGCAACAGCGTACATTTCAAACTCCCTTATGCAGAATTAGGTGCCCAAGTCACCAAGGCTTTGTCCATAGCTCTGAATTCTTCCAATCTTGAAAACATCCTATATTGGGATATCGCAGCCTATGCTCTTTGTTTTGCCAGCCAAGTTCTTTACTTTTTTTGGCCATGAAGCTTCCAGCCTCTCCTGGTTTCCATTGCTCTTTCTGCTTCAGCTTCTGTGAAGCTTGTAGCCATTGCTTTCAGGATGCCATTAGCTCCTTTCATGACTATCTCATTTCTGGCGCGTCCCATCAGTATCTTCCACTGATGGCTTTAATGGGGGGCATTATTTGGCAACCCCCATACAGTATCCCATGCTCATTGCTGGCCCATAGTCTGGAGTTCTTGATGAAACCCATCAGCAGGCGCTCAAGACCAATCTTCTGGCTCTGGTAACATATTGGGATTACTTAGGGCTATTCACTGACTGCCTCTTCTTGTACTGTTGCTTCCCTCCCCACTCTGGGGTATTGTCTTTGTCTTCTTCCAACATTTCAATTTCCCCTCCCCTAGTCACTTTCTTGCAGGGATCTAATCTGCTCAACAAACTTAATTTTGAGTAGGTCTAGCCCTCACTAGCATCCAATCTCACATAAATTTTTATGGGTTTATTTACTCCTACTGTGATCCATCCTCCCTCCCCCAAGAGGTGACATAGGCGGAATCAACCTCAAATCGAGGATAACCAATAAAAAATAAAACTTATAAAAATATATCAGTTTTTCTATGTGGTTTTTAATAATCTTCTTTTTCTAATTTTTTATCAATTTTTTTCTTTTTTTTCATGAGGCTTGGCCTTTTTTGGTTCAGAGTTCCAACTTTTTATTTTATTCCCCCAAACTGGATTCTAGGTATACTTAGACCTACCAGTTTTCTATGGTTCAGAGGTCTTACTTTTTTAAGACTTGACCATTTAGTTTGGTTCAGCGGTCCTTTTTTGTACTTAACCAAATCATTAGAACATAACCAACTTAATGGTTCAGTGGTCCTTCAGGAACTCTTTTTGTATTATTATTTTCCTTGATCCATCGCTTTAAATACTTAGCATGGACTCAATCTACTATCCTTCCATCTAAGGTGTTCTTGATGATTTAGGCGTCCATCAACATCTTGGCAATAATCTCAAATGGACCTGACCACAATGCATCCAATTTTTTTCTTCTCCCAAAACCATGCATATTGCAATAGGCAACTCTTTCACCTATTTGGTATTCTGATAAGGCAGTCTAGTTCAAATCCTCCGTCATTTTTGCTCATATCCTTTTCTTCAAAGTAGTATTGCATGCTTGTGATTGCATTTCAATCAGGATATTAGTCAATCAGTTCAGGTACTGCTTGGAACTCATCCCCAATGTTGGATCCACCACTGAATTTAAAATTGGCAGTAATGCAGCCTTTCTCCAATATAGCAACTCAAACGGCGTTTTTCCTGTTGCTGTATGATAACTGATATTGTAGGCAAACGTCACCAAACTCAGGTACGTTCCCCACGTGGAAGTCCTTCCTGCAACCAGCTTCTTCAGCGTCATGGCCAGCATTCCATTAACTCGTTCCAACAATCCATTTGTCTCCAGCCAGTAGGGTACAGACACACTCCTCAGATCCCCATTACTTCATTTAATTGTGGGATCACATGAGATGTGAAATTTGTCATATTATTGCTCAGCAGGACCTGTGATATTCATGTCAATATACTACTTGATCCAGGATGAACTTCGCAGTACTGGTAGCATCTACTTTTTCCAGGGCCTTAGTCTTTATCCATCTTTTCAGATGATTGATCGCAACTATTATGTACTTGACTCCACCTATGCTCATTGTCAGAGGTCCCATCATCTCAATGGACACCATATGCCAAGAAAATCCAGGGTGGACCATTCAGTATCCAGTCATATTCTTATGTGGCTTGTGCAACTGGTACTCCACACAGCAAGCCAGATAGTCCACAACATCATAGTTGATTGACTCCCAGTAGTAGTACTGGCTAATATGGTCTGTCGTTTTTCTCAGGCCTCCATGCCCAACAACCTTATGAGCAGCTTGAATGATATCTGCTCTTTCCAATGGCTTTGGTAATTATAACTGAGTCCGTTGATCATCCTGAATACTTGTCCATCCATGGTTTTGATGTTTTCCATCACTTTTTGAAGTGCACCTTGGATTTCTCGGGGCTCATTCCTAATGACTCCATCAACCATTCTCTGTAATATCTCATCCACCTTCTGGTATACCATCTGGACCATTGGTAACCATGATAAGCCATCTGCATTCTGATGAGAAGCCCCCGCTTGGTGGACAATCTCATAATCATAAAGCCTGTAACTTTAATGCCCATCATACTAGTCATCTTTCTGGTTCTCATAAATTGTGAAGCCAATGCAACAAGGAGTGGTCCGTCACCATTTTGAAGTGCGTTCCATGGATGTACACCCAAAACTGTTTAAAAGTGTAAATGACCAGAAGGCATTCACGTTCAGTTATGGTGTAGTTCCTCTCAGTGGCTGAGAGTGTCCAGCTCACATATGCCACCAGATTTTCGTCCCCAAGTTCATCTACTTGGCTCAATATGGCACTGATCGCCATCAACAAAGCATCAGTTTGTATAATAAATTCTTGATCAAAATTTGGATATTTAAAAATTGGAAAATCTATCAAGTACTGGTGTAACTCATTGAAGGATTTTTGTGCTTCTTCATTCCATACAAATCCTTTCTTCAGATCCTTCAGCAGATGGAATAAGGGCTCATCAATTCTGGAAAAATCCCGAATAAATCTCCTATAGTATCTGACCATTCCAAGGAGCACTTGTATATCTCGGACACTCTTTAGCACATCCATTAATTCTATGGATTCAATCTCTGGGCTTGTTGTCACAGTCCACTAGAGTTGATAACGAATCCCAGATATTCCAACTCTTTCTTGAAGAAGTGACACTTCCTCAGCTTAATATTTAGGTTGGCTGCGGATAGTCTCTTGAACACTTCCTCCAAGTGGTGCAAATGGTCAGTAAACGTCCTACTGAACACATTGATATCGTCCAAGTACACCAGGACGCATGACAACTTCAAGTCATTTAGTATAGCATCCATGGCCCTCTGGAACGTTGCAGGAGCATTGCATAGACCCTGGGACATCCTCGTCAGTTGATATAGCCCCTGCACAGTGATAATCACGCATTTTTCTTGGTCTTCTCTTGGCAAATCAATTTGCCAATATCCTAATATTAGATCCATCGTGGAAAAATACTTCACTTCTCCAAATCGATCTGCACATCATCAATTCTTGGTAGGGAATATGATCCTTCTTTGTAATCTTGTTAAGCTTCTGATAATTTATCACCACCCAATCAGAGCCATCCTTCTTTTTCACAATAAGTATTGGACTCACCCTGGGACTTGATGCAGAACTAGAAGCCCATGTTTCACTAGTTTGCTGATTTCTTCCTCCATTACCGCTTCAGCTGCCTTTGACTGTCAAATTGGTCTCATCCTGATCATCAAATTTTTCCATTATCAACCTTGTGAATCACATCTTTCGCGCATCCCAAATTGTGTTCAACCTCCTGGGCATATATTTCCAATATTTTTATACAATTTGATCACCTCCTCTTGCTGTCCATCTGTCAGATCAGCGAGTTACTCTCAATCAACCAATAGATTGATATTCTCAGTTACCCCAACCAATAATCCTATCTCATCAAGGGTCCCAAAATCGTGAAATTCCTCAGTTTGGCCATTGGGATTAGATAAACAAACATGAAGATCTGATTCTTCTCAATCTTCATTGGTTTTTCATTTAAATTTTCCAGGAGAACTCAAATTTCTCCATGACCTGGCATTATTATTCCAGGAGCCACACAAGGCTCTACTCTGGACTTCTTCCAGGGGCTTCTGACCTCCCATACAGCAGCTCTGGTATCTCTAATGTCAACCCCATGTTGACTATTATTTGTGATCCCGTTGGTAGGGTCTTTGCACTCTTAATCCTCAGTGGAATTCCCCAATTTTCTAGGATCTCCGTAGGCATCTCTTGTCACTTCCAACCAACTAATTGATACTAAATTGGAACAATGCTGTCATTGTATATCAAGTTGATGAAGTTGTTTCTCCTAATCATTGGAGCTTCCCCATCCTTTTGATAGACTAATGGTAATGTCTGACCCAATATGGTCAACATATTATCCTCAAAGTTACAAAAACTTCGTACTTTTATAGAAATTCTGTCCCAATCAGAATGTCATAGTTTTGATTGTCCAAAACTATCGCTGGAACAGACATTACCAAGGATCTGAACCAAAGTGGAAGAGCGCTATACGCTCCACATGAGATGGTGGTATTTGGCCCAGCTGTCCCATACTCTTCCTTGTGTTCCAAGTCAGGCAAGATCTACATCCTCTTCACCAGCTTGGTTAAGACAATATTAATGGGCACTCTGCTGTCAACAATTGCCCTCACCCATACTTTTTTTAGTACTAGATGGTCCCAACCCAAGGCCCTCACCCATACTTGATTACTAGTATATCTATAAACGTACACTCAGAGTATTGTAAGATTTTATTTACTGAGTGTATAGAGGCATTATAAGCCAAATTGAGGGTGTGAATAATTTTACCAATAAATCAGGGAATGATTCCTTGATCGCGCTGAGGGGGATTGACAGGTTTGTCCTCATCTAATCAAACTTCAGTCAATTATTTAAAATTATATGTGGCTTATATCTTGTACATAGTTGTCAGGCATATGGCTGAGAAACTTCTTTAATTATCTCAGGGTTAATCCCCTTCATCCCAGATCTTGTTGCCAAGTTCAAATCCAAATTAACTTCTTGATACAGCTGATACTGTAAATTTCATCCACAACCAGATCACTGATGTCAATTTCATCATGCATGATATCAGGAGGAACAAGATTCTCCACAGCTCTATACTGTTCCCTGTCTAGGCCGCGGGCCCTTTTCCCAACTCCTTTGCATTTTCAGACTCTTTCACTTGGACCACACAACAATTTAATCCTTGGGTTTCTTGCAGTGTAAAGCAAAATATCCCTTTCCTCCGCACTGGTAACAGACTTTCTCCTTATTATTAATCCGTTTAAAGACTTCAGGTTTATTCCCCAGCATGGTTCAAATATTCATCTCCTTAGCGCCCTCATTCCCCTTTGTGGGATTCAAATTTCATACTGGGTTAGATTTGAAATTTTTATTTGTGGAATTGGAGGTAGCTCTCAAGATTTCCAAATTGTTTACCATCAGAGAGGTGGTAATTTCCATCACAAACACGGAAGACATCATCTGATGCAAATTTTTGTAGGGCCAAAGGTCTTCTTGTAATGCTGTCAAGCATTGAAATCATCCAGCACTTTCACTCCAACCAGGATTTGCGATTCCTGGTAGAAACAATCAGAGAAGCTTGCTAAGGATTCATCTTTATGGAATTGAATGCCCATAAACTCTTGTTTGCGCTTCAACATGCGCATCAGGCTTCCAAATTTCTTCATTATGCCACTTTGGCCTCTGCGTATGACCAGATGTCCCCCTATAGATGGGGCAACACTAGTTTTTGACAATTGGTATCCAGGTAATTCATCACTGGCAATGCCTTTTGACAATCACCATACCCGTACATTGTCATATCAAACAAATTGAAAAACGCTGGGGCGTTATCCCAATGGAAAGTTAGCAATTTCAGTGTCACTTTGAATTCCTCTGGGGTTTCTCTACCCACCTCTCTGATTCAGCTACTTGGCTCACTTGGGGAGTAGTTTCATGCGTCATCTCTGAAATAGTTGTAAAAGCAGGCGGCATATTTCTAGGGGTTGTCATCTTTCCAATTAGTGTATGGGGAGTTCTTTCTTTAGCATCTGTCACTGCATATGGCTCACATTTGCATTTGTGAATCTTCAACTCCTCGACCTGTTTAATCAGCCACTCAATATCTGTGCTGAATGCTCTTAAATGAACAAGATCTGCTTCACACTCCATTTTCAGAAATAAGACTTCTCAAATTAAGTCACCTTCTTTCTTCTTTAGTGATGTTACTTTAAAGTAACTCATTTCTGAAACTTGCGACATTATTGGCCCCTTCCTCCATCTTGGTGACTCTCTCCTCCAAGGTTGCAAATTCTTGATAGCCCGCTGAGTTAAGGGCGTTCTGGTCAACAGTTGCCAGCTCCATCTATAGTATTCTTATCTCATCTTTATATGACATCATATTCTAATCTTTTCTACTCAACTACACCCCTGTAGTGAACACCAATTGTTAAATTTTATAGGTTTTTGATTATTCTCAGTTAATAACCCCTATAAATATATTAACTGCACAGGTTCAAGATTTTGTGCAATTCTCCATGTTGCATGTTAGTAGCTGATATAATTGTTGATAATAGTATGGCAACTATTATCCATAGTTGAATTGAAGTACTAGATTTTGGTCCAACGCTTAGCCAGTATTTCTTCTTGAAATACTTATGAATTTTGAATAGGTACTCATTCCCTGGTACTGCCTAAATCAATCTACGCTTAGATCCCTGTTTACAGTTTCTCTGTGATACACAGTTGGCAGCAATCCCTGATTCAATTCAGCTTCTCTGGATCCCCGCTCAGATTCTTACTCTTTATCCTAAAAGTCTCCCAATGATTCCACACAGCAATAATTTCTTTGAGAAAGAATAGAACTCAAATGGATTCTGATAAAAGTATATTAAGATAATACTCTGATAATAAGTCTGTAAAGTAGTGTGTTTTTATTAGTGAATTCTTTAGGAAATTTATAGTGGGAAATTAAGTGCCTAACCCTTGGTTGGCACATTCTAGATGGAATGGCAGCCAATGCTATTGAATTACCCATCCTCATCTCAGCATCAATGGTCTTCCCCATCTTGGCTAGGATTCTGTCATTGGACATCCTTGAGACCTAATATGGAAAGAGTCAGAAAATGTGTCCCTAATGTTTTCCTCTCGATCCAAGCAAACTAACAATATTTGGCAAGCGACCTGCTTAGGTAATGGGACTTGTTACCCATTAAGGCAGGTTGTGAACCAACTGATTAATTTACTAGTTGCAGGTGGCATCACACACCTCGCAACTTACTCTTTAAATTTCCAATTGGTCAGTGATGAAACCTTACCAATCCCAATTGGTACACCTGATAATTAATCAACTATCAGATGCCCCCGTTTTGTTGGCAACTCTGTCCAATAAGATCTTAAGCATTCATCCAAATCAATCCCTGACAGATCTGACCAGGTCAATAACCTAAAATCCCCCAAACATAGTTACCCCAAAATCAGGGTCAACCAATATCCAATTCACTTTGCATTAGGGACTTATCCCCTAGCAATCCCTGGTAATCTAGTCAGCTGGGAATTTGGGCAAAAATCCCAACAGTGACAGAGAAATTGCCGTTCAAACTTTTATATGGGCAAAAGACCATATTGCTGCTAGTATTGTATTCTTCAGTAAATCCATCTTTGGGGATGAGTGCTATACAATATCTATCCTGACTGGTCAATATCCTGATTAAATTACAATCTTGGGCATTTGAAATGACAATGAAAAGAGGAATCAATGCAAAGAAAATGGTTGACCAGAATCAGCCTGCATTGAAAGAATACCATGTGGGTGATAGGGTAGCTTATTGTGATACCCATGGATTTGGGAAATAAAATAAGTTGGACACCCTATGGAAGGGACCATTTGAAATTATTACCAAGTCAGTAAATGATGCCTATACAATCAAGAATACCAAATATGGTTTCATAGTCATTAGAGTCCCTGTGAAAACTTATAATATAGGACTTAAGAGGTAAAATAATAATAATATATAAGAAAAAAGTTAAAAAGTTAAAAAGATGCATAAAAAATATAAAAAAGTTAAAAAAATCGATTTTTATTCTTTGTGTGGTGATGCATTTGGTACTATTCCCACCTACCAAGCGTGGAGGAAGAGAAAGACAATGATGGGCATGAGTCCCAAGGTTGGCAGGGTCAGGATGGGGTGAAACTAGAGTCACTGGAATAGTCCCTATTAACAAGTTCTTGAAATCTGTCTTGGGGTTGGTACAGGTTAAATGGCAAGATGTCATTGAGAACCCATTCTGGGATTAGTACAGGTTGACTAAGGAGTCACTGAAATCTGTCCTAGGGTTGGTACAGGTTGAATGGCAAGATGCCATTTGGAACCCATCCTGGGGTTTGTACAGGTGGACCAATTCATATTTTGTCAAGGATACCAAGATGGGACTGGTGTGGCATGATGTGGGAATTGCACTCAAGAAGAGGTGGCAGCAGGTAGCAATAAAGGACAAGAAGTTGCAAAGCTGAACAGAGCATATGGGTGTTGAGTGTGGATAGAGATGAACTCCATTGAGGTCATAGAGATATGACATATGAACATGAGCACAGGCTGAGGTGGCTTCCATCCCCAAAGGTTCTATCTTTATTTTATTTGAGGTGGGCCAACCTGAGGATGATACCACACCAATTAAGGGAAATCAAATGAATGGGAAAGGAGGACAAAATCTGGCAAACCTTCATGCATGGCATATGATAGGCCAGGAACTCCATGGACTGCCTTTGATATTTGCTATCTTGGTTCAGGGCATTGGTGCGCAACGCCAACACAGTCATAATTGTCCCCTACCCAAAGTTCCAGTACCAGGATTGAACTTGGGGAGGCAGCGCCAAGGGTTCTATCTTCTGATGGATAATCTGGTCAAGAGGGAAGATATGTTGGAATTTCAGTTGACCACTTTATCCATCTATTGACTGATTAATTAATTTGACAATTGATGGTTACAATTTAAAATTTTGGCAACAGTCACTGAAAGATATTCTCATTGGGAATCATCTCCAATGATATTGAGCAAGGATTTGATTTGGGAGCAACAACCAAGGGCTGAAATATGGGGAATTGTCCAGAGCAAACAGATGGGGAATCATCAGAAAGAACCTAGGAATTCTAACACTTGTGTCAAATGGTAGAATTGTCATCAGCCAACACAATTAAATCAATTAGTATTGAGTTTCTGGCACCAATAAATTTGTCACCAAGCACCAAGGATTACGCTACCTAAGAAAATCAAGGCAAGGATACCAGACGAGATTCAGTGTCTAAAACTTGAGGGTCAATCCAGTATAGGTGAACAAATAATTTCCAGCGGACAGCTGAAAAGTTGTGCACCAATTTTACTATAAAAACCTCTAAATATTCCCTAATAAAATTAGATTTTACCCTGATAATAACTTAGTTGTTTATACATTGGTTGTATAGTATTACTCTTGGGATAGGAGTGCAAGGATCAGATATTCTTAGGTTGTTATTATAAAGTCACCTCTTGGCTCTGATGAAAAGAATAGGGAAAGTGTTCCCTACCAGTACCAAGATATCTTCAAGAAGAAGCACCTGTTTAGCATTGGACCCTCTAATCAATGTGGCTTTTGGGCAATCAACTTTAATAATAATCTTCATACTATTATTGCTCCAGTTTATCTGTTTTCAATCAATCAATGCAAGTGGTCAAGGATCTGTGCAGTTGAAATCAAGGTGCAGAAGCAAGCTACCATCTAGCAGCCCAGATTTTAATAACTAGGAAGTGTATTATACCTGTGATAATTTAACAAAATCCTTTTTATTTAGGCTTATAGAAAGTTAAGATATAAAATAGCTATATAGTTTAAATTTTAGTAATATCTATAGGTTTGTCAGAGATCTTTAGCTTATATATATATGGTAAATAGTTTACATTTACTTTAGTTAATAGGATATACAATTATAAATCAAATTTAAATTGGGGATAAAAAGGATGGTTAGCCTGGCAGCTAAAACTGCTTCCACCCTAGTGCAAGTTTTGAGTTCGAAACCAGTACTGGCTAGAAAAATTCTTAGTGTGGTATATTTGTCCCAAGGTTAACCCACCTCAAATATTTAAATTGAGGATAGAGGTATAGTTGTTACATGTCCAACTACCACACTGAAAGTATTTATTTAAATCCCACCCCATGCACATAAACTGGGGTGCCAGGCATAGACTCCTATTAATAGAGATTTAGGCAATTTATTCAGAAGCTTTATTCTATTGGAAATAACCTGAATAAAAGTATCAAAGCAATTGTAAAAACTATTAACCAAAGTTCCACCCAATAGATTTTAGATTAATTATCCTATACATTTTCCTTGCTTTGGTAGTGTATGCCCCCGGCTAACTACCTCAAATAATAAAGTTTTTTACTCTAATCTAGTTTAAGTTGATTAGAGATTTGCCTGTTATATATCTCAAAATAGTTTTAACTTGCTCAAGTCTTCAATCGATTATATTTCCTGACAGGTTAGTTCAAAAACAGTCAATCCTGACTGCATATTAAATCACACTTGACCTCACCTGAAATAATATTTAAAGTTAACCACTTCTATATAGCTATTACTCCTTTTTAACCATTACTTATAAATGCAAAGGTTCTCTATAAAGATCAATAGTTAAACATGTCTAGTCATTATTTAAATTGTTATGCCTTCTTAACAGCCTACAAGTCCAATTTTCAAGCTAGCTCTTCACCAGCCTAAATTATTGTCATTTTTAAAAGTCCATATTGGGCCTGTTTCCCACCAACCTCCTATTTTAAAGACAATCTAGTTCTAAAAAGTGGTTTGGTTTTATAGAATTAAAACTTTGTTAAAGTATCACACTTGTTTTATGAAGTTTATTGGCTAACTTTAAACGCCAGTGTTAGGACTGCTGCATTCACACGGATAAAATTAAAGTAAATGCCTTTAAAGCAAAGTAAATAGTAAACCAATTTGACTTTTGTAATCAATCTGAGTAATTTGCATAGCTACGTTACCAACACCGTAGAATGTATCAAAAGGGCGTAGTGCACAAACGCTCATCTTAATTAAATACTCCAATGAAATACTGGCTACAATTGCAAAGTAATCCTCTAATGATGCTTTGCAAGCTAGAGTATGATCAAAACAAACATGACCTGATAAACTTATTTAAAAACTTTTTCCGATAAAAAGGATATTCATTATCCATACCAGCGCAATGTCAAAAGCTTATAGCGGGTGGGATGTCCCCACCCAAATATCACTCAGATGGGCTTGATTAGTATCCTGGTTAAAAACCTTCGTACTAGTTATAAATCGTAGGCTAATGACCCATGGTAAAACAAGATTAAGTTAAAAGGCTTGACAATAATAAAAAGAAATGATATATCATAGAAAGGACAAACTTAAAAGCCAAGTTAGATGTGGATCAAATAAATTGCTTCAACCGAAACAATACAAAGATGCGCTTGATTCGTAATCAAAAAAGTTAAAGAAAAGCACAAAAGCCTTTAACTATAAAAAGCAATAAACAAGGTATAGCTCGGAAGATAAAACGTCACTGCCTACGTGAAAAAGATGCGGAATAAATAGAAATATAAATGGATAACGCCCCTTAAAACTAATTGGATTTCCATGCCATATATAGCGGTAAAACCCAAGGAAGTGAATGGAATGCAAAATCAAATTATTTTAAAAACTTTACGTTGTCATCATACTGTAATCAAAACTGCAAAAAAACCTATATTGAAATAAGCAAAATCTTAAATGCACAAAGCTCTTACAAAACTACAGATACAGCTCATAATTTCTATTAAAAGACCATTGCTTATTTCATTCAGTTATCAACACATGCGGAATCGCTAGGCGGAGTGGCTTCAGGGTTCCTAATCGGCTCAAAGTAAGGATGAGCCATCGCCTCACGAGGAGTTAAGCGTTCCTAATAAACAATTAATAAGCACGTGAACCCAACAAATTACCAAGTGATCGTAGCGAAGAAGTTTGTCCAAGAAATCAATTGCAGCATTAGTCACGAGACGCTGGTTTTCGACGGTAATGAATTTGTTCCAGGGTTTACGAGGGTAACTAATAAAGTTTGAAAAGAGATCGTATCCAAATATACCTCCCAAGTATCTCGTCGTAGTGGTCATCAAGGGTAATACTATATTTTTCAAGGTACACGGATAGGTTATCAGTCCCCAAAACCTTGGCTATTTTTACAAGCTGATCGTAGTTGTCAGAGCCTAAAAATCATTAAGGGAAGAAGACAACAAAGTACCGTGGAAGAAGGGCTCTTTCCGGAAAATCTATCAAATTAAAAAAGAGTCTAGAATAGTTCATACCATGCTAGCAAGCATGCAACCGGTGCTCCACATGTCTAAAGAATAATCATACTGTTCAAACCCAACTAAAAGCTCGGGTCCTTTGAAATACCGCGAAGCTACACGAACGTTGTAGTGCGTTTTGGGATGGTAAAATTCTGCAAGCCCCCAATCTATTAGGCGAAGCTACCAATTTGAGTTCCAAAATAACTGTAACCTTTACTTTTTTCTGGGTATGGTCGATCATGACGTTGTGCGGTTTCACGTCGCGGTGCATAATGCCACGAGAATGACAAAAGTCCAAGGCCTGGAAAATAATATAGGTAAGCTGGAATTTCAATACCTTTAAAAGCTCAAACATATAAAAACGAATATCATAGTCGCTAAATTTGGGGTATAGCGTTTTAAAATCCTGATTGTTAACGTGTTCAAAAATCAAAGCGGGCGTTTTGACCTAAATATAAAAAGGTTAGCATCCAAGATGAAAAATGCATTTAGGTTACCTCGGGATCGCGAACGATATCAATTAGCCCAATAATATTGACACCGCCTGCCAAGTTTTGCAGAATCTTGATTTCACGTTTAATTTTCTTCTTTTTGACGGGTTTGAGAACTTTGATGATGCATCTCTCGTTGGTGTTAAGGTTACAACCTTCAAACACTTCGGAATACTTTCCACGGCCAACTTTTTTGATGATTTCGTAATTGTCTTGGATGCTATACTTGGCTTTTAGAATTTGTGCACAAAAGAAAGCTGCGTCAAAGCTTACCCCCAGTTGATGCTTAGGTTGTCATAATCCCAGTAATCTTTTGGATACTTTGAAAGGACATCCGTATACTCTCTTGAAACACTTTCATACATTCTATTGAGAAGCTATAAGAGCCTAGAGGAAGAAGCAATAGTTGATCAACCCAACCGTTTGTAGTCTTCGGAAGGCAGGTGAATGCGCGAATCTGGCCACCAAAAAACTTAGTTCCTCAGAATCAAGCCTTAGCTAATATATTAATTTATATCCTTCACCTTACCACAGATAAACGAATTCATACCCTTTGTTCGATAGTACTGCGACTACCTTATTAAAGTAGAAAATATTAAGTTTAATGATCGGAGCTAACCTCACGTCGTTTCTAGTTGGCAAAGTAAGGATCGCAGTTTCGATTTTTCGGCCTAAATCCCATCTAGCCAGCTAGATTAGCTAAAACAAAATTTAAAGTTTAATTGCTTTTTCTTTTTTTAAAAAAATTTCATTTAACGACTCATTGGTCCTCCTACCTCGAATAAACAAAGATTAATTTAACGACTCGCACCAGCTCGAAGCCTATCAAAATCAAAACTGATTTGTATCAGGAAGTAGCCAGCTGAATTTGAGATAGCACACACTAAATATTTGCATTGATGTATTTCATTAAACAGTCGCGCATTAAACGGATATTAAAGCATTAAAAGCTCCAAGAACCTTGTACATTTGGTTTTTATAATATGGACTAAAAGCTTTAGATATCGAAGTAAATGATTAGAACTTTACCAAAACAAAGTAGAGATGCTTATTAAGGTGTATATATATATATATGCAGATCAACTTTTATCTTGATACTAGCCAAGTAACCCAGCTTTGCTTGGGTTTGTAATTTACCTTATGATTGTAATCAATTCTTTTAGTTTTTATATTGGTAGATGACCATCAATAAATTCGTAAACCATTAAACCTATTGAATTATCCAGTCACCAGCCACTTGGCCAAAATCAATTAAACCTATCAAATTAGCAAAATTATTAACCATCTAAACAAAACCAATTGAATTTTCAAATTAGCCAAAACTAATGGCACTCACCCAAAATCAATTGAAACTATTGATTTAGCTAAACCATCAACCATTCACCTAAAACTATTGAGCCCATCGAATCAATCAAAAATTTTTAAATAAAACAAACTAACTTTAAAAAATGCACTAATAGTATGAAATAATCGATAAAAGTATGAACAATCAATGAAAATCTTTTTGAAGACAGTGTCATATTTTAAACTGAAATATATTTATTTAACCGAGGCAAGCCGACCATGGGGCAGGCATTACCGAAAGAAAGAAACGACATGAAACCTGAACAGGATCAACTCCGTCGAAGAAAGTTTTTCCACCTCCGGATCGGGACTCAAATTTTTCTGGTTACGTCATGGGTAAGGTTTTCGTGTTATTAGACCTACTAACCGCCAATAGCTTCCTTTGGCTGGCACCCCGATCGATGTGCGAAGGGCGGGAATCGAACCCGCAACCTTCAGGTTGGTAGCCATACGCCCTTACCGACTCACCTTCCACCCCTTAAACTGAAATATAATAATCTTTTATAATATATATACTCAGCATTGTATTCTAGTTGCTTATATTTTACACTTGGACCCTATCCAATATAAAGTCTAATTTGTATTTGTGAGCAGAATTCTATAAGCCAGTTTAAAATATGACACCAACTTCAAAAAGGTTTTATTGATTATTCATACTTTTATCAATTTTTTCATACTTTTTAGTGCATTTTTTGAAATCAGTTCTTTTTTTTAGTACTAGATGGTCCCAACCCAAGGGAAAATCAGTTCTTTTTTTCAAAAAATATTGTATGTTTCAAAGTTGTTTCTTTTATCCATTTTTTAAGAATACTATTTCTATATATATTTTTTGAAGTATCACTATTTCTATATAAAATAAAAATTGTCATATATATATGTATATGTGTATCAGATATATTATCTCATAAACTAATATACCAAAGATAGCTAAACATGGCACAAATATTTAAAACATTAGGGAACTATTGTAAGCCAGTTTCATTTTCTTAATTATAACAAGATATTTAAAGCCATATTATAATGTATCAATAATATATAAAGTATAATGGTAGTCTTTAAGGGGGAGGATACCCCAGTGGTAGAATAGGGACCTCTACCACTGCCTCCCCAAGTTTGATTCCGGTACAGGAACTTTGGGTAGGGGACAACTATGACTGTGTTGGCGTTGCACACCAATGCCCCAAACTGAGATAGCAAATAGCAAAGGTGGTCCATGGAGTTCCTGGCCTATCATATGCCACACATGGAGGTTTTCTGGATTTTACCCTCCTTTCCCATTCATTCAATTTCCCCTCAATCAGTGCGGTATCATCCCCAGGTCAGCCCACCTCAAATAAATTTTTGATTTAAATTTAAATGATAGTCTTTAAATTATTTAAGTTGAGCAGCTTATTATTTGATCAATTCAATAGGCTCAATAAATTTGAGTAAGCAGATGGTAATTTAGTCAATCCATCACCTCATTAGTTTTGGTAAGCAGTTGGTGATTATTTGGTTAATTCAACAGGCTCAGTGGTTTCTGTATACAGTTGATGATTAGTTGATGTGATGGGTTCAATCAGTTTTGGTTGTGTCATTTATTGGATTAGTCACAGCCTGGTCACATCAACCTGGTGGGCAAAATCTCAGATTCCACCAAGAATAAGAATGTAAATTCCATTAAACAAAGTTCAGTGGAAGAGCAGATTAGGAATGGGGTAATTGAAGGTAAGGAGTTGGAAATTTGGAAACAGAGGCTGATTTAGCAAAATACAACACTGGCATTCTGAATTCTCCAAATAATGATTAAATGGTGATATTAAGCCTTTGTGAACAATAATCTTGTCATCATTTAAATTTTTGGGTTAAAGGAGACTAGTTGAATATTTTTCAGTGCTATATAAAGAGGAAGGTGATAACTGAGAAGTTAGTTTCATCTTCTTGGAATCTCACAAAATTCAATAAATTTTTTGCTAGCTTATTATAGAATACTTTTATTATTAATAAGCATACATTCAAACAGGGGAGGATACCTCAGTGGTAGAATATGGACCCTCTACCACTACCTTCCCAAGTTCTATTCTGGTATAGGAGCTTTGGGCAGGGGACAACTATGACTGTGTTGGCATTGTGGACCAATGCCCTGAACCAAGATAGTGGATAGCAAAGCAGTCCATGGAGTTCCTGGCCTATCATATGCCATGCATGGAGGTTTCTGGGTTTTATTCTCAATTCCCATTAATTTGAATCCCCTTCATTCTTCATTAGTGCAGTATTGTTCCTAGGTTGGCCCACCTCAAATAAAATTTAAACATATTTTCAAACCCCATATCTGGAAGATGTGCTTGACAAGTGAGCTAGACTAAGCATTGGCCACATTCTCAGCGCTGTCCTGGAGCTGGACCCTAAATTGCCATACAATGTCACTGGGACCGTAGTTTGAGAATATATCATAATATCCAGACATGGCATTTGGGTTCAGGGATGGATTTCTGCCAGGTTTTCGGTTATGTGTTTTGGTAACATGGCTGGTCCTACCAACTTTTTTGTAACGTACTGGTACAAACCCATCCTTTACAGTGGTTGATGGCTTTTAGTTAATTTGACAGATTCAATTGGTTTATTATGCAGTTTAGTATTTATTTAGTTAAGTCTCTTGGTTTATTTAATATAAACCCATCAATTTCCATCTATTTTTAGCACTAGGTGGTCATCAATGTCCATCTATCAAAAAAAATAAATCAAATTTAAAAATTACTTAGTTAAGTTGTTAGGTTTAATTGTTGTAAACCTATTAATATCCATCTACCAAAATTGATGTCAGATCTAGAAAATAATTTCATATTTAAAACTATCAAATTAATCAAATATTCACTAATTGCTCTGTCAAAATGATATACCAAATCATTATAATAAAATGTAAACTTTCACTTTATCTATATAAAACTTTTTCTATTATTATAACAAACCTTACAAAACTGGAATGGGACCTAAGTGGGAGCATACTCTTCTATATAAAAAAGATTATTTAAATGATCCAGTCTTTTGGAGTAATACATGAACAAATGTAGAAAAAAATAAAAAATATATACAGTTCAAATTGAGAACCCCTTCCTTTTTTGAAGTCAGTCAAAAAATAACCAATCAATTAGCCAAATCCAAACGGTGAACTTATTGAACTTATAAAACAATTAAAAACTACCACCACTTATCAAAACCTATGAACCTATCAATTTTGAATGATTACCAAAACGCTCAGCCAAATTGATATATCATTACTATTAGAATCATATAATTTTTGATTTTATCTAGAACTAATATTAAAATTATTTTAATTTATTGGAAAATATCCATTACCATTACCAAACTTTATTAAACTATTTGATCCAAGTTTAATGGAATTTACTTTTTTCTTTAAAACACAATCTTGTTTGTGTTGGAATCTTTCATCCTTTTTTACCAAACTTCCAAACATATCTATATATACATTTTTCACAGTTACTAAGGTCATACAAAATATGATATTTTACCATATTTTTTATTTTCATAGTTTTCTAAAGTTTTTATATATAATAAGTGAAAATTTTATAAGTTTATGGGTAATCAGTATATTGTTATAGCTGAGAAATTTGTATCAAGTTGATTTTTTAGTTTAAATGGTTTTGCCAAGTGATTGGTGGTCATTTGGCTAATTATCAAGTTAATTGTCTAGTTAAAGGTATAAGTTGGCGAAATTACAGAAAATCAAGGCTAAAAAGCCCAGAATAGCCTTTTGTTTTCTAAATTATTCATGTAAAATTGATTATAAATTTAATAGCCAAGCAGTTATAAACTTATATAGATAATAATTGGCACTAAATATATATTTTTTATTTTTTCAGTAACTTTTAATGTTCTACCATCTAGTAAACCTGACAAAATCTCTAGCCTTGATCAGTGAATAAATAAATTCAAAATAAAGATCTTTAACTAGAAGATAATATGTTTGGATTAGGCATGTAGCTTATGATAATAAAGTGTACATTTTTGTTCTGAGATAAGTTAATCTATTTTATAAAAAAGTATAGTGACATGCTGTCATGTCATAATTTAGGGTGATATAATGTAAAAATTGTTTATGGCTACATTTTAACTTTTCCCCTGGTGTTACTGCCCCTAGGTCATATACTCTTGATTAAATTTAAAATATAGATTTTTATAGCTCAATATCAATTATGAGAGCTGGTACTCATTTATGTTATCCATTCAGTTGCTTCAGATTTCTTTTAACTACATAAAAGATTCAGTAACTAATTCTTAAACACCAAAGCAATTTCTTCATCATAATTTCCTCTTTTAGTTAGTTAGCCTTCTTATATATTATCATATATAAACTAGTTCATATATTAGCAATAGAAATTTTATTTGGCTATGATTATTAAACCTTTTTAAGCATTCATAGCATGACAAAGCTGAAAAGAATGTAGTTAGCTCTTACAAAACCTAAGGGATAGTAAGTATTTATTAAAACTACAGTGATTAACTATGTTCTGATATTATATTAAAAGAATTTTCTCTAAATTTCTACCAGTAATATCTTCATGTTTTGCTATGGCATTCATGCCAACTAAACAATCATTAAATCATAGAAACATATATAGTCTTTATGCAATTTAAGTTATGATGCAGTCACATGAGAAAGTCCAACCCAACCGTGGAAAACAAACTTAATAAACAAGGTCTTCATATAAATTACTTGTAATAAACTTAAGGGATAACTTTCATTGGGAACGTATGAGGTATGAGACTAGGTGAAAAAGTTTAGAGTAATGGAAATTAAGGGATTAACTAACAATTAATCTAAATATTTCTAATATAAAGGTGCATATATAATCAAGGTGGTGCTAGATATTAGATATTTTAATAGTAACCTAGAACTACCATGCTTCAGTAAGGGCCAAAGTAATCCTCAGAAATCATTAACAATAGAAGAACTAGTGATAAGGTTTCCAATTTGATAGCATAATAAATACTAACTGATAAATTTTCAAGTTAGTTTTTGTTGATGTAGACATTAAAAATAACCTATAACTTAGGCTTTAGATGTCTTAATCAGCAGTAGCATCCAACAATCCCTGTGTGGGTGAAAGTTTAATCTTTAGTTCTAAATGATATATGGTTCCAAGATGTAACTTCCATTACATGAAATATTAACAAAGATGCTAAAACCTGTACCCTGTAGAGATAACTAAAGATCTAATACAAATTGGAGTGTGAACAAAAAACTATTTTGAAAAGGTTATACCATATGTTATAAGTCACTATAACTATGAGAATTTTACCAATTTTTATTGCACCTACGTTGCTTAAATTCTAAAGGTGCTATGATAGAAACTCATCCCTTAAGTTGGACTGTTAATTATATATTTTGTATATTTTACAAAATGATAAGATAGACATGAGAGAGTACATTTTATTAATGAAATCTAATATAATTTAAAAGAAACTTATTGAAACTTTTTATCATACTAAACTAATAACAAGCTTTAGAATTAGCACCTTTATCTAAAGTGATTATGATAAAATGCCATAAAAAACAAAGGCTGCGTATAAGCTACCAAGTTATATATAGATAAATACTGGAAATTAATAAAATTTAGTTTAAACACCATTAATCTATCATGTCTGTAGTACATCTTTGTTAACATTATAAAAGTGCAACAACTGATGTACTTCTAGAAGAGCATATAAATCTCCAGACTATGCTTTTAAACTTGTTAATTAATTCAAGTCAAGTAGGTAAACTCACATAGTTTAATCAACTTATGATGAACTAGAATTTTTACAAAATTCTATAAAAATGTCAGAATATTATGGAGTTCTAGTATATTAGTGGTTGCAATCTAATTGTTGGGACTTTGGGAGAGCAACTCCAACTCAGCCCCTATTAATCAGGGCCCCAAAGCCCCCAGCGAGTTAATAGGCCATTAGGACCTTAAGTAAAGCTAAAAATGGAAAGGAGATAGGTGAAAAATGGTAATTTTATTGAAATAAGCCTCAAGGTATTTATAGGACCTCAAGGCTAGAATCATATCAGAAAAGAGAAATCTTGGAGTCAATTACTAAGTGAAATAAATAAATAATATAAGGATAGAAGGACCATCCTCAGAATAATTTGCCATTGGTCCTGAAAGGGTAACTTGATTGGTGTGAAAGTGCCAAAAGGCATTTTGCTGCAACCCAATTGAGCTTTGGCATCCTCAGTATTAGTCACAGGTGTTGAATTAAATATAATTTAAATATTATCAGTGTCAATCCCCAATACTTCATATTGGGCTCAACCCAAATTAATGGGGAGCCCAATCTGGCATCCACCCATAGGTGGGTCATGACCCCTAGTTGGGGCTTCCCCTAATAAAAGGAGAATCCCAACAGAGAACCCTCCAAGCCTCAACTAGGGGTCAGAGCTGAGGCGGGGCCATTGGCATAGAGCCAGCATCAGGATTGGCACCCAGAATTGTCACTGAGGCCAGCATTGGTAGGAGGTCCTGGCATTGGGGTTGACACCTGACATTGGCGCTGGGGCTGGCATCAGCATTTGGGCCAGCATCAGGAGGAGGTCCCAGCATTGGGGTGACACCTGGCATCAGCACTGAGGCCAGCATCAGCATAAGAGCTGGCATCAGGGATGACACCCCAGTAACCTGGGCTTGGCCGCCCAAGCTAGTTTTGGGGGGCATTAGCTCCCTCATCCTGGCTTGACCTCTTGGGTCAGAGGCCAGGGACTGCCCCTCCTCCTTCTGATTTTAGCTCTTGCTGAGGACTCAGGGGCTCCTGTAGTGAGCACCACTGTCAGGATTTTGGGGGGCCAACTCCAACTTGGCCCCTATTAATCAGGGCCCCAAAGCCCCCAGCGATTTAATAGGCCATTAGGACCTTAAGTAAAGCTAAAGATGGAAAGGGAATAAAAGAAATAGTAATTTATTGAAATAAGCCTCAAGGTATTTATAGGACCTCAAGGCTAGAATCAGATCAGGAAAGGGATTTCTGGAGTCAATTACCGACTGAGATAAATAAATAATACAAGGGGAGCAGGACCACCCTCGGCATAATTTGCTGGTGGTCCTGAAAGGGTAACTTAATTGGATTGCAAGTGCTGAAATGGATTTTGCCACAACCCAATTGAGTTATAACATCCTTGGCATTAGTTGCCAGTGTCAAATTAAATATAGATTAAATATTATTGGGGTCAATCCCCAATACTTTAGATTGAGCCCAACCCAATTTAATGGGGAGCCCAATCTGGCATCTGCCAATAGGCGTGCCATGACCCCTAGTTAGGGTATCCCAATAAAGGGAGAATCCTGACACTAATATTGCCCATACAGGGAAACTTGAACAAATATATAATAAATAAATTTTAATAATTTTGAGGCTCTCACTGTAAGCTTCTGATAATAACCCACTGTGGATATCTTGGGAGAAAATCCCATTTAGTCAAAAAAGGAAGAAGTCATCAGCCATCCTTCTTGTTGCTCTGGGTGATTTAGCTCATGTTGTGGAAGAGAGGTGGATAAAGGCATATCCCCTGTAAATTACACCTCTTCTTTCTGCTTACCACTTAAGAAATGGGTAAAATCAAAAGATGCTTCAGGCGGTGGTGGTGGTTAGAAGCCATTTCTCAGTAGAAGGTGAGTAGCATGTGCCCCTAAGATGTGCCTCAACTGGTTTGCATTGCACCAGAAACAAAAAATGGTGGTTGGTGACAATAAATTTATTGAGCAGTTCTCAGACTCAAAAATTTCCATCACCCTTCCCCACCTCTGGTAATATAATGAGCCCATCCCTGACAGGTAAAGGTACAACAAACCCCTTCACCATTAAATGGAACCAGATATATGCAGCCTGGCCATGAGTGCAACATGCTGTTTACTGGAGGAGTTGTCATCATCATGCCAAGCATATTCACAGGGGATTAGATATTCTTGCTAGTGAACTCAATATTAATATGACCAGGTGGGTCAGATCCAAGTCAGGATCAGCGACTTATTAAGAGGTTAATCCGCTGAAATTTAATCACAAGATATTATTGACAGTAGTTTGCTTAGTCTCAACTCCCCAATTTAGTCAACATATAGGGCAACGGTTCCCAACATGTACTGTTGTTGCTCCATTTTTTCCCTTTCCACCATTTTTAAATAAAAATATTAAAAACCCTTATTGTGAGTTTGAAAGTATCGCAAAACATTTTATTTTTAAGATTTCTAATTTTGGATATCCCTGGCTAGTCCTCATAGCTGCCTTACGCCTTTTTCATCCTTCAATATGAATGGCTGTACCTACGGTATTCTGGATGGGGGTTTGTGTTCCCCCACCTGGAGTTCCAGGTCAAACTTATTATTATCAGCACGCTCCATGATATAATGGAGTGACCCCAGGTTTTTTTCCTTCTTAACCCTTCTCAGTAAGAGGGATGCTGCATTGGTTTTGAGTCACAAAGAATGACCCATTTTTCCAATCCTAGTTTTTCTGTCGCAGGTAGAAATTATCTCCTAACCCAGATGGCGATGAGGTTTCCTTCCATTCCACATGTTAAGGAGTTGGGTCCTTACAGCTCTCCGTTCCCCAGCCACCCTGGATGAGTTGCAATTGTGGGGGTGTTGTTCATCCCTGAAGCCAGTTTTTCTGCCTCCCTAACCTGCTGTTCTGTGCTCATGAGAGAGGATTTGAGCAGTTAATTCATGTGCTCTGGGGGAGAAGCTGTATGTGAATCTGTTGGTGCATGTGTTAATCAGAGGACAACTGCCAGAGGTAGAGGTGGCTCATGTGACTGAGACCATGGTTATCACTCCTGAGGGTGACCCAGGGAATAGTCAGGTGAATACCCTTTTTCCCTCAGTTATGTCTTGCAAGGTGGCTAATGACCAAGATTGGGAATATTTTATGTTACCTGTGAAGATTTAGTTGGCTCTCATATGGTGACTTTGGAGGCTCTCCTGGACATGGGAGCAGCTGGGAACTTTATGAGCTTGCATGTCGCCCGCAATTTGGATCTAGACCTTGAAGTTGGGTCCTCAGTATTGAGTGCATTGTCAGCTTTGATGATGTTTTATGCGGTGAGAAGCCCCATACCATTTTCAGTGCATGGGTATTATTCTGTGAACAGCTCACTAATGTGACAGACTTGTTGTTCCACGTTATCCATGGGGGTGGGGTGGTGGCAGCAGCAACAGGTCAATATTTCCCTGGAGCCTAATGTTTTAGCATTCATGAATCTGCACAAATGTGGCAAATTTCCGCTTATTGATACTTTTTCTCCTGCTGTGGCAGCGGGTTTGATTGTTTCAAACCCTTCTCCCATAGCGCTGTTAGCAGATTTCCCTTCCATCTTGGCCCAGTACTAGGACATCTTCAATAAGGAAAAGACAACCTCTTCCCTCCCACTCCAAGTATGATTTGGCCTTCCACCTGGCAGTAAATGTGATAAAAATCAACAGTACCCTGTACCCTTATACTGATCAGGAAGACAAGGCCCTGGATGTGCGGTTAAATGACATGCTTGTGAAGGGCTGAGTGTTCAAGGCTACCTCGCTGATCACTTCCTTATAGTTTTTGCTCAAAAGGCTGAGGGACTTTTGCACCTCTGCATGGATTATGGGCATTTATATAATTTAATGTTCACAATACCTATCCCCTTTACCTAGAGCAGACAATTAGCCAGGAGATTGCAAAATCCCAGGTGCTCTCGAAACTTGATCATATGAATGCGTTCAACCAGATTTGGGTGGTGGATGCCCAGGAGTGGCTTACATCTGTTTGTATTTGAAGAGGAATCTTCTTGTTCCGCATGATGCTTTTTGGCTTTAAAAATGCCCCAGCCACATTCCAGAAGATGGTCAATTACATGCTCAGTGACATTCAGTTTAACTGTGCGGTGACATATATTGATGATATCCTTATGCATTCCCCCACTCCCAAGCAGCATGGGAAGGACCTGAAGGAGGTGCTGGCGGCGTTGCAAAAGTCTGACCGCTATGTAAAACCTTTTGAGTGTGGATTCTTTAGGGAGGAGATTACATTCCTAGGTAACTTGGTCTTGAAGGATGGATACGCAATTTCTCACAATAAGCTTGAGCCAATCCTCACGTGGCCCACCCCCACCACCCAGAAGCAGTTGCAGAGTTTTGTTGGATACTATCAAATTCTTAAAAAATCTCCCCCTTCTTCTCACAGCTTGCCATCCAGCTTCATCCCTTGATGGAAAAAATGTTCCGTTCTGATGGATGGAGGAGTGTCATTGGGATTTTGACGCCATCAAGGAGGATTGTGTCACCTCCCATTCACCGCTGTGCCAACCTCACCAAGCTGTTTATTGTAGCATGTGATGCCTCGTCAGCTGCCATGGGAGCTGTGCTGCTTCAAGCGCATGATATGGTAGATTACCCAGATGCATATTTTTTTTAACAAGTCACTTCATCCAAACAGTCCTGGGCTATTTATGATAAGGAGTTGGCTGCTGTAGCGTGGTCACTGACTTAATGGCGGTACCTTCTGTAGGGGGCGCCACAGAAAATGATCATGTGGATGGATCATCAGGCTCTGATGTACTTTTAAAACCCAGAAGTTGATGCACTGGTAAATTCAGAGGTTCTGTGACTTGTGCAGCTTTAATTTCAAGTACAAGTTCATAAAAGGGGCGTGTCACAATTCTAATATGACTGGATGATAAGCCCTAAGTCAATATGGCAAAATGAATGGAATCCATGGGAATCAAACTGGTAATGGTAATTCAAGCGCTTTGAAATGAGGCGATATTGGTAGTGGGTTTTATTGGATATAACGATTTATCATTGGTTCGCCTCTAAATAAGGCAATGTTGACATTCAACGCTTACAATTTAAATCGCCTACAATTAAGGCGATAGCAAATTCAAGATTAACCAGCTGAAATGAGTATTGGTGGAACCAAATAGGCCAAGCTGTGAGAGTGGTATTATCCAAGCTGCTGTAATATAAGCGAGATGGGCGATTAAGAGGAGGGTCATGTTTTAATAGGAATAAAGAAGGAAGATAGAGAGAAAAGAAGGAGATTATTATATTAAAAATAAAGTATTGTAGTGGGAGCAAGTGCCTCATAGTTATTATTTTAACGTTTATTTGGATTTACCAAGGCACATGATCTTCATATCGTTGGTCTTATTGCTCAGTGGGCTAAACCCTGTGCAAACCTCTTATGGCGTATCTCCAAGATTCCGCCAAATTATAACAGGGCGTTAAATATTTTCCTTGACCTGTTGAGTCACAACAATTCCTTGAATCTGACTGAGGAGATGCGGGATTTGACAAAGGTGTTCCCTTTTATCCAGATTCTCACTATCACTACTCCCGCAGTTTCAAGGGCTAACTGGGCGCTGATGTGCTGTTAGTATCTCAGGTGTTGGAATGTCAAACCTCCTGTGTGGAGGGGTTGAAACTGTCTGACCATTTTGAATGTGCCAGGCTACAAGCTTGCTCATTACATGGTAACAAAAGGTCAGATTATGTTTAAGGACTAGATTAGGTGCCTTTCCAAAACTGGGATGAAGTAATCTCTGCTCACCATGATCCCCCCTGGTTATGGGTCACCCCAGGAACAAGAAATCTCTTAATATGATAAAAAAATCAATCATCTGGCTGGACATCTCCAAGGATGTGCTGGCGTGGATCATTAATTGCATGACATGTGCGTGCGCTAAGTCAGATCAATCAGGAAGTAATGGTCTCCTGGATCCCCTGTAGCAGACACAGGGCCCGTGGACTTTGGTTTCTATTAACTTTATTGTTAAGCTCCCCCAATCCAATGGGTTCAAAAAAATCATGGTGTTCGTAGACCACTTTGAAAAATTCTCACTCTTTATTCCCTGTATGTCTGCCATTACTTTCAAAGATATGGCTCAGTTTTTCATCCGTCATGTCTTCTTAATGTTCATCATACCCCAGGAGTGGTAAGTGATTGGGGATGCAGTTTAAAGCTCGGTTTTAGATTGCCATTTTGGATATCTTGAAAATTCAGCTGTGCCATTCCACAGCGTATTATCTACAGTCAGATGGGCAAATGCAGCGAGTCAACCTGATCCTTGAACAATAATCCACTGTTACACCTCTGCCATGCAGGATAAATGGGGTGCTGATCTTCCCATGGCACAGTTTGCATACAACAACGCCACTCCTTTTTTGGAAGTGTTCTCTACCTATGATGCTACCCTGGTATATAACCTCTCATTCATTATTGGTCCTTGTCCTCGCCCAAAGTCCATGCCAATGAAGAGCAGATGCATAAGATCTAGAGGGCCCAATACCTGGTTCAAGAGCACCTGACCAAGGTAATAAGTGATTACAAGTGGTTTGCAGATCACAAAATTTTCCCACCCATGAGATTATGGTAGGGTCGCAGGTGATGCTGGATATGTGACACCTGCATTTGAAGGTCCTCTCATGGAATTTCATGATCAAGCATTTTGGTCCTCATGTGTTGAAGGAGGAATTAGGTAATGGGCCTTCCGGTTGGCCTTTCCTACACATTAGAAGCAGCACCCAGTCTTTCATGCTTCCAAGTTATCCCCATTTCAGGAAAAGGAACCTGCTGACCCAGAACCCGTGGTGAATGAGGGTTTGGAGGAACTGGAGGGGAGGCCATTCTGGCATCACAGAAGTCAAGTCACTTGGTGCATTAATTGGTGGCCGGGAAGGGATTTCCCTCCTATGGAAAAAGCTGGATGAGTGCCTGAAATTGCAAAGATTGCCACAATTTGGTGAAGGCCTTCCACACCACCCATCTGGATGCTCCCCAGACCCTTAGAAGGTTGCCATCTTAACAACATAGTTACTAAAAGCGCACAAGAATGTCACACTTGCTAAGGCTCCCAGTGGTGGTACCCCAGTTCAACAAGGGAATGGTAAATGTAAGCCTTGGGGAACAACCCCTGTGGCTAGATCAGGAGAAATTCACATTTCAGAAAAAATAGGAAGAAGCCAGCGGTCATCCCTCTTGTTGCCCTGGGTTGTTTATTTCATATGGTGGTTGAAATGTGGGTAATGGCATATTCCCTGCAAATCTCACCTCTTCCACCTCTGCTTACCACCCAAAATTGGTGGGTAAAATTCAGAAGGTGGTCAGAAGATGGCGGTGGTTAGAAGCCATTGCCAGTGAAAGGTGAGTAGCATATGCCCCCAAGATGTGCCCTCAACTGGTTTGCATTGCACCAGAAACATCTTATTAATGGTTGGTGATTATAAATCGATCAAGTTATTCTCAGTTTAAAAAATTACCATCAGCTCTTCCCCGCCTCTTATATTACAAATGAGTCCATCCCTGGAAGGTATGAGCGCAACAAACCATAATTCCCACTAAATGGAACCAGCCATATGTGGCCTGGCCATGGGCAGAACCTGCTGTCCACTGGAGGAGTCATTGCCAATGCACTAAGTTCAATTGAAGTCAAATTAGATATTTTGTTTGCAACCTCAATATAAAAATGACTTATTTGGTCGATTATGAGATGGGATTGGCAATTATTTATGATGTTGATCCACTTGAATTGAATCACACATTCTTGACAAGAGGTCACTTAGACTCAGTTCCTTATCTAGTGAAATTATAGGGCAGCAGTCCCCAACTGGTACAATGGTCGCTCCATTTTCCCTTTCCACTATTTTGGCTTGAGTAAAATTTAAAAAGTTCATATTCAATTTTAAATGGAAGGTTCTGCTAGACATCTAATGGCAGTAATTTTAATTTTGGACATCCTTTGCTATTCCTTACAGCTGCCTTCTGCCTTTTTGCATCCGTCAATATGGATGGCTGTACATGAGATATTCTGGCTGGGGTCTTGGGCGTTTACCCACCTGAAGTTCCAGGCCAGTCTTATATTATCAGCACGCTCCATGACACTCACCAAGTTTAACAATATCAATTTATTTAGGATCACGGTTAAATTTTTTAATAATTTTAATTCTCCAATGAATTTAAGGATGAACTGTGAGTCCATTGAACCTAAATACTTTATTATCCGCTTCCTCTTATTCTGATAAACAACAGTTTTGCCAAAATATACCATTTATCTTATGTTCAAAAATAATTTTATTTTTATTTTTTATAAAATGATCTGCAAAGTGGGAACCCCTTGGCAATGCCATGTCCCTGGTGAATTCCAAGATGCTGTGTGCTCCACCAAGCCCAACAGGTGACATGAGGCTTGTCTATACTTGCACCCCTCAAACCTTAGACTGAATCTATATGTGAACTGAGCTGCCAAAAGGAGATTTATAATTGGATCCCCAAAATTGACTATAGGGTGAACTGGGTTCATAATCCTATTGCACCTCAACTTGATGCTAGACCTTAAGTGAGATGATTTTAAGCAAAAGCCAAGGATTTCCTATCAGAAAACTAGAGGCTAGACTGAGCAAACGTGGCCCCACACATCAGCCATGTGGGATGCAATCTGCCATCTCCCAAGCACAGATTTTAGGTCCAACAATCGCTTAATTTTTAAGGATTAAGGTAAATTTCCATCAACTGGGTTTACATGTTAAATGACTGATGGGTACTTAAGAGACTCAATAACTGTACAACTAATGTCAAACAGATTTGGTTATCAGATAATAATCTGTTACATAAAACCAGATTTCTTCTTAAAGTCTATTTTAAAAATCACAAAATATGATTAAATTGAATTGCTAAATAGACTAATTTATTAAGATTCAGATACTAATTAAGTTTGTATATGATATAGAAATCACTTGCCAATAGTATCTTGAGGTTATAAGGCTGAATCCAAAACATATTGATTTAGATAAAGTTATGTCATGTATATCTTTAGTACTATAGTTTGTAGCTGAACATTATGAAGTAATTACTAGTTTTCTGAAAAATGTTTCTTTTAAGGTTCAAGACTATTTCTATTGATTTAAGCCCCAATTAACTTCATCTGAATTTAGTATCCCTGCCTCTGTAGATGATCATCTCACTTCTGGACATAGACACAAGTGTTTAAAAACATCAGATAAGGCTTTGGTCCTATGAAATGCTCATCTCTCTAATAATCTCTAAGGATGGAAGTTTATATAAACAGTACAAATTATTCTATAAGGATTATTATATTAGAACCAAAATCAGGATGATGTTAGAACACCAGAAGTCCCCACTTAAAGATGTGGCCATTCTAGAAAGACTACTGTTCTATTCTTAATTTTTGGTAAATTGGAAAAACCTGATGTCTGGAATTACGGTATCCTGTTCATCACTGGGCTCTCCAATTCCTCATAAATATTAATTTTTTTCTAAAAATTATCACTAATCCCTATCTTTTTCTCATAATACTGCTTAGATGAAAGTAGCAACGTTAATAAAATTTTGTTAAGAGGATATTTTTAGCAACCCTTTCTCTAAACCATCTGACCCTAAGAAAGCAATATGTAATGAAATCATCCTAAGAGCTAGAGTCCCCAATCGTTATAAACTATGATATTCCTGACTAAGATATACAGCCAAAAAACCATAGAAATAAAAGGATGGTCGCTGTAACTCCTTAGTTCCTGAATACAAAGTACAGGATGTGGGGCCTCTAAGTCCAATTGTTCATTAAAGACAACGCTATGAATGGAACAATCTTATTAAGAACTCTGTGATAGCAAAGTAGGTAAAACACTAACAGTAAGGTGAAGGCGAAAAGGTACCATGCTAAGCAAATGAGGTAATAAGATTTTAAAGCTCTATGTAATAAGTAGAAGATCCATAATAGGGGAAATTTTCATTTTGTAAGACTGTGTAAGATAAATATTATCATGACAATTTCTTATTAAGAAAATTGCAATCCTGGTGGCCGCATTGAATTGGTACCTAATTTACTAACAATTTTGACATCTTTTATACCATTGGGAGTCCACTAAATCTGATGTCAGATGATCCAACTTGATCAATATAAAACCCATTGTAAAAGGCCATACCATTGAGAAAAACTTTTAAATTATAGGAATGGATGAATTGCCCTATAGTAGGTGTTTTAAGTCAATAGGTGAATCATATGAATGGAAGAGTTCAAATAAATGCATGTAAAAACCCAGTTATAAAAAGGACCTGAGTAATGAGCGCAATTTTGGAACTCGAACTAACATCTTGTTGATTATAAAAAAGTCCAGCCTATAAATAGCCTATAAATAATGCGTAATTGCCAAATTGCTGCTAAAAAGTTTATAAGCTTTGGAATCACATATAATAAAAAAATAGGCTCAAAATAAGCTTACACAATTATTTTATTATTCTTTACATTGGTAGAAGGGTTGTTTTTTTTCTAATTCTGTGTTCTTATGCAGATCTTTCTCTTATAAATCAGCTTTATCACTTTTAAACTTAATTCGCATATATTTGGATAAACCATTATAATAGATATTTACTATACTAACCAAGACACCAAACTTAAATTACCTGGTAGAATCCCTCTTTGCCCTCTTTAAGGAGCAAGGATTTCTGCTAAGTATGTGTATAGTGTTGACAATAGTCCAAAAATTAATTAACCCACGAAATGGTGGGATGTGGACTAAGGGTTTCTTTCTGGTATTGTATAATTTTAATGGACAATTACCTGGTTGGCTCTACCCAACTCTTTTATCAAATATTGGAAGAGACCCGTCCATTACATCAGGTGCACAAGATGATTGCTCATGGCGAGAATAATTTGCAGCCATAAGGAGAAATACACTCATCAAACACCATATTTACTATATTTAAAAATACTAACTAAAAATGCCACAAATATGATACAGTCTATAACTAAAAATAGTATATATAAACCCCATTTCTCAAGCAAGATTTAACAAAAATTAGCCAACAGGGAAATGAAGTTTGCTTATGTTATGTTTAATTTTATAAACCCCATTTACATATAAATGCAAGGATATTTCCTTCAGAAAAAATAAGTATCTATCTCTTAATAAAAGCATTATCCAGGAAAAAAGGTGTTATGTTTTTGGAATGCCCACATTTTCCAGCTGCAACAGGTTATGAATGACTGTCTTATCCCACTTTGGTTTGCTTTCTAAAAAGTAACCTCAAATAACTTTAATTACTGATGTTCAATATTTATTATAAGAATGTTCGCATATGAGACGTTAGTTTAGTCTATTTTAACATCCAAATCTAAATCTTGTGGTTGATGGCTCATTGAGGACCATCCTTAGCAATGTTCAAAAGGAGTACGATTGCCAGTTTAAACATCAACAATAAAGCTTTTTTAAGTGGCTTGATTGGGATTTGTCACCAATCAATAAGGGTTTATGGAGTTACTGAAGCGTTGACAATGATTTCTGTGTTAGTAACTTGCAGGTTAGCCTGAGTGAAGTGTTATGCTATAAATGATAAATTGTCTCAAAAATAAAGCAGGCTGCTAGCTTGTAGAGGTTAATCTGCGGATGTTGGATAAAGGTGTTAGGGCATCCTATTTTAAAATCTAACCCATGAAGGGTTGTAACCTAGTTGGTTATGGATTCTGAATAGGTGGATTAAGTGTTCATCATTTTTTGGTAAAACTCTTTGGGTAAGGTTACAGCAAGGAAAGTCATTTGCATTGGGATACCAACCAAAGAGTTAAGCACTGAACCTCTCTATTTAACCTATCTTGTTATTTAAATAAATACTGTAGAAAAATTGGATAGAAATACAATTTATAATAATATATCTTGTGGAAGAGCTAGAGGGATAGCTTTCCTTATCTATTTTTTGCTAAAGTTTTTTTGTATATTAGATAAAAGGATAGTTCCCTAATCCAATTTGTTCTTAAGTTACCAAAAATAAGTTTTTCAGTACCTTCCTGTAGGAAAAAATTTAAGTAAGATTAAACCACTTGGAAAGAAGAAACATAATTTATAGATGTCTTCAAACTATCACATACCCTTATTTTTAATAAATCAAGTATCACAAATTTGTGCAGTAAACCCAAAAAGGTTACATTTGGTTCTCACTGTAATGGATCAGGTGGTACCTGATCCGTACATTGCTATGGATCAGTTAGTACTAGATCCAAATAGGAAATCTATAAGAAGAAACCTGAATAAAGGAGAATCGGAGCAAGGGAAATTTGACAGACTGAAACCAAAATGCATCTGAGTCAATATGACGTTGGACTTACAAGTTTTTCAGATGATGATTCCATGGGGAATGGAATCTTTGCCCAAGATGTGTGGGACAGTTCAGGAGAGCTTGGCATAGTGGAAAGACTATTTTATATTTGCAAATGCACTATATATTTGAGGACAGGCTGGCTTGAATAGCCAGTTGAGTCTTCTATGATAAATCCTAAAATCAAATAAGGATTTGTTGGTGTAATCAAAAAGAATAATTTATTTAAAAAATAGAATAATTGGATCAGAAGACATGGGCTCCAATAGTGGACATGGTGTGGCGTTGGCATGCCACTTGGTATCCTCCTACAGCATGTGGACAGGGATCTGAGGACATTTGGCAATGGTGAAACTCGCTGGATGGGTTTGGGGATTGGTTCTGGTGGGCTGGTCCCTAGTAGAGTCAGTAATTTGGATCTTACTTCCCAATTCCCTTCTGGGATATTGGTGCAAACTTGTTTGTTACATTAGAATCAACTCAACTTGTTCTTAGTTTGGCTGTGAGTGGATGGAGGTGGATTTTCTGGAAGGGGAGGAATGTTCTGGTTGTGAGTCAAAGGAGGTGGATGTTTTGGAAGGGGAGGAATGGACTGACTATGAGTTGAAGGAGGTGGAGGTTCAGAAAGGAAAGGAATGGATCTACAGTGATCTGAAAGAAGTATCACAAGCGAAGTGTCAGGTGTGGTTGGCTCAAGTGTCAGGAGGATCTGGGGAGAAAGTGTACCAGGGGGCGGATGAAATGGCGCAGGCCATGGCGGATGTCAAGGGGAATCAGCAGGGGAGCATGGCGCTGGTGGTGTCCCATCAGGAGCAGCAGGCGGATACCCAAAAGGCATCCAAAGGAGCTGTGGATGAGTTGTACTGGGATACGAATAAAATGGCGTTAGCCATGGCGGATATCAAAAGAAAGCTATGAGGAAGTGCGGAGTGGGTGGTGGCCCAGCAGAAGCAACAGGAAGATCCACAAGGTACACACAGAAGAGCGATGGATGGAGTGTGCTGAGGGGTGGACGAGATGTCACATGCCCTGGTGGATTCCAAGGAAGAGCTATGGGGAAGTTTGGAGGGGGTGGTGGCCCACCAGAAGCAACAGGCGGATCCATGAAGAGCGTCCAGAGGAGCCATGGATGGATCATACCAAGGGCTGGATGGGATGACATGTACCTAGATGGATACTGAGGTGAGGTTATGGGGCCATTTGGAACAGGCAAGAGCCCACAAGAAGTGACAGGCGGATCAGCGCAGAGCACCAGAGCTGGAGCTTAGAGGTGGGTGAAGTGCTGGCTGCATGCACAAGTGAAGTGGAAAGATGATCCAAAGGAGGAGACGATGTGACAAATGATATAAGTTGGCGCACAGTGCCTGGGGATGGCCCAGGGATTTCAATCTTCACAGGGGGGTGATGTAACGGATCAGGTGGCACCTGATCCATACATTGCTACAGATAAGTTAGTACTAGATCCTAATAGTAAATCTATAAGAAGAAACCTGAATAAAGGAGAATTGGAGCAAGGGAAATTCAACGGACCAAACCTGAAATGCATCTGAGTCAATATGACATTGGACTTATGAGCATTTCAGATGATGATTCCGTGGGGAATGGAATCTTCACCTGAGATGTGCGGGATGGTTCAGGAGAGCTTGGCATAGTGGAAAGCCTATTTTATATTTGCAAATGCACTATATATTTGAGGACAGGCTGTCTTGAATAGCCAGTTTAGTCTTCTACAATAAATCCTAAAATCAAATAAAGATTTGTTGGCAGAATTGAAAATAATATTTTATTTAAAAAATAGAATAATCGGTTTGGAAGATATGGGCTCCAATAATGGGCATGGTGTGGCGTTGGCGTGCCACTTGGTATCCTCCTACAGCATGTGGACAGGGATCTGAGGACATGTGGTAATGGTGGAACTCGGCGGATGGGTTCAGGGATTGGTTCTGGTGGGCTGGTCCCTAGTAGAGTCAGTAGTGAGGCTCTTACTTCCCAATTCCCTTCTGAAATATTAGTACAAACTCATTTGTTACACTCACTATAGGAAGTAGTTTAGTTTTTCTGTCCAAATAACACATTAGAGATATTAGCAATGTGTCTTATATAGATAAACTTTGGAAGCTTTAAGTGAACTGGAGACAGTGAATAAGTACTTTAAATTTGGTGGCACAACCTTATCTAAATACTTTGGAAGAACGAGATAAAAAAGCTGAGGAAAAAATATAGCAGGTCAAAAAGGTCAATAATAATCTTTATTAAAAATTACTCAACTTGAAGAGGAGAAGGACTGAAGTAATAAAAGAATACATGTTTCAAAAAGCTGCTTGGGAAGCATACAAAGAATGACTCCATAAACTACAGACCTTTGTAATACACATCCTAAAGTGGTTACAGGATCTTGAAAGTAATAAGAAAAACTGTTCCCATATGGAGGATGATGTAGCCTAAAATGATTTAGGTGGATAAAGTTCTGCTGGTAAAATTTCAGCTCTTAAGAATTATGCCTGAGGCTTTTGTAGCACTTTTGGAGATGACTTTTAAGAATAACCCAGTAGTCAATAGGGTTACCAGTCAAGTACCACGTGTCACAGTAGTGACTGAAGAAATTTGGAATACTCTGAAATTAATTACTCTTCATTTGGACAACACTCTGGCCTTTTCCATCTTTTCAAAATAATAATGTTCAGATAAAGTGACTGCCAGAAAGCGGTGAATGCCATAAACTATTTGGACACAAATTTTCAAAATCTGTTGTTGCCCAACCTAAACAGGTATAATTAGATGCATGAAAATGCAAAGGAGGCGATCATGAACGAGTTTGGAAGCCTTGAAAAGTTGGCTAGCCGCAAAAAGGAGTTCATGGTTATGCAGTTTAAGAAAGATGAGAATTTAGCTGCTATTGATGACCATTCTTATCAGGAAGCACAAATACTGACAGTCAAAGGTTCTGTTAGACTCTAATTCTTGTATCGCCATGCAGAGGCTCTTAGGCCCTACATAGACCTGCACCAACCCCATGGTTTCTGTGCTAGCAACCATGCCTTCCATTTTGAAAATGATGGATTATCTTGAGATTTTAGTTTCAATGTTTGAGGCATATAGCTAAAAATTTAAATTTATTCTCGCCAGATATAAATAAAATGGAAAATCAATGATCAAAATAAGGATTGTCAGAGCTGAGTACCAATGGGGAAAGCCTGAAAGGCCAAAATGGATGGACAAATCCCAGAACTGCTGTCATAAATGAGGTGTAGCAGGGCATTTCGCCACCTGATATTGAGGCAAGGATCCTAAAGAGCAAGTAAATCTTGTTCAGGCCCAAGAGAAGGAAACTGAACAGGATTCAGGAAAAGAAGCATCATCTTAGATAAGGAACAATCCAGTACTGCAACAAATTTCATTCCACCTGATATTCTTATAGATTACATTGACTTCTGATTTGTTTGTATGTGAAGATACACCTGATCTGATCTACCAAGCTGTAACTTGGATGTTAACGCAATTATTAGGGCAAAGGCGTGGAGTATCTATATAAAAAGATTAAAAGAGATCACTTAACCTTATGCTCATCAAATGATGAAAAAGGACAGAAAAGACAAATTTTTGAAGAATTGCTCAAGATGAAGCTTAAGGATTTTAATTTTCCACTCCCAATTAGTGTTGTCAAAGAATCATTTCCTGATCTGTCCACTCAGTTAATTTATAGTTTATATTCAACGTCTGATGCCGCTATTCACTCAGTAATCACTTTATCACAATACTCTGAGTGTACATATGAAGATGTTTTAGTTCATCAAGTAAAATCAAGAACTATAACTGATAGTGGGGCACATATCAATATTGTTTAAACCAAATTGTTAAAAAGATTAACTTTCTCTGGATTTGGAGCACAGGAAAGAATATTGGACAGCTGGGCTAAATACTACAACTTCCTGTGTAGCATATAGTATATTGCATCTTCAGTTCAGATTGCTGGTTTTATCAGTTCCAGAAAAGTTTTTTGTGAATCAAAATTATGACATCCTCATCAGAACTGAAGATCTGCAAAGATATGTTGTCAAACGAGATTTTTAAAGGAAATGGCTTTTTATATTTTAAGGCAAAAGTTACCTTTAGTAAATTACTTAAAAAGGGGAAAATCTTCCAATAAGGAAAAACAAATTTATAAATTTAATTTTCAATGATGGCATAATCCTAATCCAATACCAGTTAGTTGAAAGGAAAATATGTAAGATGCAAATGCTGTTACTTGAAAACTGTGGAATATCTTGAGAATAAAAATGGTGACTAAACTTTACTGGGATACAACTAGTAGTTAACATAGGGCTACCTACAGAAATTCTGGACAAATTGTATGTAGAGATTGTCACCCCATGGAAAAAGTCATGATTGGAGCTGTGGTTAGCTCTAGGGATGGTGATTCCAGGACATAAAGAAATTTGAGTTTTACTAGCCACTCTGAGTGAAAAACTGATGAAGGTGGTGAAGAATCAAATCATTGCATTCGCTCTTTTAATTCTAATTAATCAAAACAGAGAATTTCATGATTTTGGAACGTTATTTGGGATGGGATTGCTAAAGAACGGTGCTAAAAATATTCATGCACTAATGGATTGAGAGCAACTGAGGGGTTATCAGAACATCAGCAGGAGGAAGTACTCAGGTTGTTTGAAAAAAATTGGGTGATATTTGATTAAGATGCTCATGACCTAGGATGTGCAAAAAATGTGATCCATAAGGTCAATACTGGAGAGTCTCCGCTAATAAAAATGTGACCAGTCTGACAATTTAAAACTGCTGAGGCAGTAGCTGCCAAGTAAATTATTAGAATGGTTGAGTATGGCCTCCTTGTGCTGTACTCAAGTCCATGGGCTAGTCTGATCCTAATAGTAAAAGAATGGGTTTAACTGAGTGGTGATTGATTATCAACAATCAAAAAAAATCACCAAGTTGGATTCATATCCCTTGCCAAGGATAGATGAAGCGCTTGATCGTCCAGGTAAAGCAAAATTCTTTTTGGACATTAATATGATCATGAGGTATTGGCAGAGAGACTTGGCAAAAGAAGATCAGGAGAAGTGTGCAATAATCACCGCACAAGGGTTATATCTGCTGACTTAATCCATAAGGACTATGTAATGCACCAGCTACCTTTCAAAGGGCAATGGATTCCATTTTAAGTGATTTATACTTGTCCTGTACTTAGTATATCTGGACAATATCAACGTTTTAAGTCAGACATTACCAATCGTATTGAACATTTGGATGTTGTGTTAAAACACCTGGTGGCACTCAATCTGAAAATCAAGCCAAAAAATGCCATTATTTAAGAAAAAACTTAAGTATCTGGGGTTTGTATTAAACTTAAAAAAATTACATCCACAACAGTAGAAAATATTGGCTAATGAACAAAAACCCCATAGAGTGTTCAGCATATTAAGTCTTTTTAGGAATAGTTGGCTATTATTGATAACTCCTCAAAGACTTTGCAAGAATTACTGAACTATTATTCCATTTATTGAAGAGTCTGTAAAAAGCTCATATGAAATGAAGAGGCACAAAATTTATTTTGATAGTTACAAAAATATCCGATGTCCAGTCTCATTTTGATGTGCCCAAATTTTTAATTAATCTTTTAAAATTCAGTTGTATGCCTCATCAACAGCAATTAATGCCATTTTAAGCTAAATTTGATGATGCCAATGATAAGCATCCAGTGGCTTAAGTGATTTGAACATTAACGTCATCTGAAAGAAATTACACTGTGATGGACAAAAATGCCTCTCAAGATATATATATGCAAACAATTTTGGGTGTATATTCATAGGAGGCACTTCAAGGTTGTGACTGACCATTCATCCCGATGCTGGTTTCATATTTTTTAAAGAACCAAGGGCGACTGGCTTAATAAGCTTTAAAGTTACAAGCATATGATTTCAGAATTATAACATGGCTTGAAAAAACCCATTAGATTGCTGATGGATTGTTAAGATTACCTGCTGTTCAAGTCATGTATCAACAAGCAAATTAACTATTCTAATTAATAATTGAAGGAAATAAAGTGGATGAACCCCAGAAGATTCAGAGACTGCTGAAAAAAGGGATGTAATATATGGAAATAAAGCTTGACAGCTTTAAAAATTAATAGATGGGAAGAGCTATTATTTCCTAAAATATCCAAATGTTTAGTGAATGATCAAGCCGCGAATAAGGTTGTAAGACATGGTGGCCTGAGAAAAAAGCTGGATCACCTTTGCCATCATTACTGGGGGTAACTAAATTATGACTTGGAGGATTGTTTAGACCATTGTGTGAAATGTTAACTCCACAAGCCCCACAAGAATGTGACAGAATATTGCTAGTGAGCCCTGGATTTGCATGTCACATGGTGTTAATTGTTGTGATGTGGCAATTAAGTTTTAGTGGGATGGAGTAAAGTGCTAATTTGTTGCAAATGACCATCTAACCAAATGGGTCAAAGCCAAAGCCTTGAGCCAGATAGATGCAACAAGCACCACGAAATTCATCCTAGACCATGTATACCAGCATGGATGTCTGCAGATGTTACTCAATGAAAATGGAACCAAATTTACTTCCTATGTGATAATGATACTAGTTGAACTAATGGGAATTAGAAGAGTGGTATCCATTCCATACCAACCAGAAACAAAAGGAATGGTAGAAAGAGAAAATGATACCCTAGCAGTGATGCTAAGGAATTTGTTAATGGGGAAACATCAACTTGGGGATCTTGCTTAATCTCAGTAACCTTCACATAGATACTATTCATCATGCAGCAACCAGAAAAACGCAATTTACACTTTTATATGGACAAAGAGCTGCATTGCCACTGGTTTCTATAATTGGCATAAGAGCTAACCTTGAGGATGAGATAATAGCAACACTATAAACTAACTGACCAATATCATGATCAAATTGCATTCTCATGCATTTGATATGAAGTTGAAGAAAAGAATTTAGCAAAAAAGCAAGCTGATTGTAGCTAACCAGTGCTGAAGGGATATCATGTGGGTGACAGGGTAGCCTAATGTGATACCCGTGGATTTGGTTAAAAAATAATTTAAACGCCCTGTGGTAGGGCCATTTAAAATTATTGCCAATTCAGTGATGGATGCATATGCAAGCAAACATACACAATGGCCATATAATGAATAGGGCCATAGTAAATACTTAAAGTATTGGATACAAGTAAAAAAATAAAAAAATAAACCATAAACCATAGAAAAAAATAGATAAAAAGATAAAAAATATACAAGAAAATATATCCCCTCTTAAAAAGTATGAATAGTATATGTATTTCATCAGTTTTAATTCTTTAATGACCTCATGTTTTAGGGCGTGTGATCATTTACAATGTATCAGGGGAAGGGGGATACACTACTATGGTAGAGAGAGTAATAACAAGGAACAAGTGAGTGTGGACGTTTGTCTGGGCTAATTCCTGTTATAACTAGGTACGTGGTCGTTATTGTGAGTTACAAAGAGGAATTAATTTAAGATCTCTATTTATTGTGAGATTCCTGACTTGGATTGAAGAGGCGTTCATAAGTTTATAATTGGCAAGTATGGCTGAGTGACCTTGGTACAGCATGTAGCTGTGAGAACCGTGCTTGTGTTAAATGTTAGTAAACATGAGAAGGAGAAGAGGATGAACTGCGCTGCTGAGAATGGCCATAAGAAGAAGCATTGAGCAAGGGGAAATTTTAGCTCTGCTGAAGCAGGAGAATTTTATTGGAATAAAGAACGCTGATTATTAAGATCAATTTTAATTGAGCTGTCTGGTTAATGATAAAGAAAGAAGCAGCATCTGCCTCCAAAGCACATATTAGCTGAATAATCTGGTCAAGCCAGGGGATGTATTGGGATTTTTGAGGGCCCACAATATTAAGCTGCTACAAGTTATCAACTGCTATCTGTCTTATCCCACTTTGGCTCACTTTCTAATAAGAATTTTAAGGATGTTAGAGCATCAATGTTAATAACTATTATCAGGAATGTTCTCATATGAGACTTTAGTTTAGCTATTTCAGAATCTAATTCAGACTCTGTCAATTAATGGCCTGTTGGGAATCATCCCCAACAATGATCACCAGGAGTATGATTGTCAGCTTAATTATCAGCAATTAAATTTTTTTTAAGTGAGTTGGTCGGGATTTTTTACCAATCAATAAAATTTATGGAGTTACTGAAGCGTTGACAATGATTTCTGTGTTAGTAAATTGCAGGTTAACATGAGTAAAGTGCTATGCTGTAAATGACAAAATGTCTCAATACCAAATCAGGCTGCTAAGCTATAAAGGTTAATCTGCTGATGTTGGAGAAATGCGTTGGAACATGCTATTTCAGAATCCAACCCATGAAGGGTTGTAGCCTAGTTGGTAGTTGATACTGACTAGGTGGATGATGTGTTCATCGCTTTAGTATGACTCTTTAGGATAAGTTCATTGGCGAGGAATGCCATTTTCATTATGGTTTGAAAAAGAAGAGTTGAGCACCTAACTTCCCTATTTAAACTCTCTTGCTTTCTTAAATAAAACAGTAAAAGATTAGATAGTAAAATGATTTTTAATATATCTTGTGGAAGAGCTAGAGGATAGCTTTCCTTATCTATTTTTTGCTAAAGTTCTTTTGTATAGAAAATAAAAGGATAGTTCCCTAATCCAATCTGTTCTCAAGTTACTAACAATAAGGCTGTCATTACCTTTCTCATGGGAGAACATCAATCAAGAATGAATCAACTTATGAGAAGAAATCAACGGATTTTTCTTTCCATAAACTATCAGGCAACATTATCTTTGATAAATCAGCTACTTGAACTTGTGCAGCATACCCAAAAAGTTTAAAAAATGACTATGACCATACAGTAGATAATTATAGGTAGCGGTGCACCCTCTAACTTATAAACCATTTGTCCTTACCATGGCCTTATACCTTAAGAAGTTCAAATAAGTGCAATTTTATAATGTGAATGTAGATAAGAGCTCTTTAATACAAGATTAATGCTATCCCTTTAGCCTCCTAGAACCTTAACATCCTCAATGTTCCTCTGATATCTAAATAGAAAGGTTTAAGAGTTTTACAATGCTTCTGGGTCACCCTCTGGGCCCATTAAAATTATGCAATCCAGGGAGTTAAGAAACCTTAAGGTGGTACAATCAGCCCAAGTTTGGTTGATACCTATACCAAAACCTCCCTCCTAGGGTACTGTTGTACACATTGTTGACTTGACTTAGAATTTTAATTTCCTCATTCTTTGTTAGGTACTATTCAGAAATTGCTTTGGTGAATGCACATAATAAATTGTAAACGCGTAACAATGTCTACACTCTTATTCAAATCCCTCTACCATTACACATCTCTACCTTTTGTTTAATATTTATTCTTAAATTTCTTTAAAAGGTAGATACCACTATAGTTATTGTACCTATCATTCCCATTGTACTTTCTGTCAATTGTTTTCTCAAAATTAGGACACCATTTCTCAGAGGCTGAAAGGTTAACTATAAGTATCTACCGCTATTATCCAATAGTGCACCACTGTTTACCTGAGTTGGTTATTATCATTTAGACAATGTTCCTGACATAGAGATTACTATACTAGGAAACTTAGAAAAAGCATACATCATAGATCTTCTATATGATTGAAAGGATTTGGACCTTTTCTGGGGAGAAATTCCAGTGGTTAAAGAAAGAACAAGAGTTCCAGCAAAAAACTTAAACTGTGCAGTAGTGTGCGTTTGCCATGCAATACATATACCGGTTTGAATCCCAAGGACAATAATTTTCAGAACCTTGATCTATCAATTTATTCTATCCCTTAAGTCCATTTTGATCTTCCAAGATTCATGCATATTAGCCAATTCTCATCCCATCTCAAAATTTTTCCACCCATTTCTATTGTGCATGGTGAATGCCAAATGGCTTGCTCATATTGGCTGAATCCCCTGACTAAGAGTTAAACTTATACAAAAAGTTAGCTTTTCAATAAGTGGTGAGTCTTAAACAAAATAACAATTCAAGAATTGAGGTATATACCAAATAACTTTCCCTGATTTAGGGGTCCCCTTCTTATGGGAAAATTCTGGTCTATTATCTAATTTAAACTTCCTTGATATAAATAAATACATATGCTGAAGACCATTTGCTATTCTTAACTAGCATTGTGTTTCATGCTTTATTGGTTGAAAAAGACCAATTGTATGATAAAAAAATACATTATGCTAATACCCAACGCTCCTCCTGCTGGAGACCTTTCCATAATGTCCAACTCATAAGTTGTCTTAGTGAACATCACTATCCTAGCTTTTGTTGAGGGAGTATCTGTAATTCTCCTATTCTAATGAGGTGGTGTTGTATCAAAGTCCAAATTTCCAAAGAGCTAAATATTAAACATATGAGAAACAAGACACCACAGATGGTGCTCACGCCTTGAGGGCACAAGTACAAATTAAAAAAGGGCATGAAGATCGTCAGGTGGCACAGGAAGAAATAACTTTGATAGATCTAAGACAGAGTTTAAAAAAGTTGATATTCGCGTTCTAGGCCTTAGAAACTTTTATTAAAACTCATTTAGACTATATTAATTGAGGAACTGATTTAACTTTTGGTTTTAAAAAGTATAAAATGGCTTATGTGTTGATTATCTCTCTAAGGAGGTCCGCAGCCAGTCTATCCCAAAGGTGCATCAGATAAAAGGTTAATAGATTTCTATTAACAAAGAGGTCAACCAACAAAGAAGTTGGTCTGACGAGAATAATTATAAAGGAGATTGGGGATGAGTCATGGTAGTTTTATCACTGCACTAAACCGAAAATTAAACTAATAATCAAGACTATTATTAATGGTAGTACTATAACTTGAATATAACTGAACTTGAGTTTTGAACTGAAGATAAGTATTGCCTAATTTTTAATATTAAAATTGGAAAGTTACTCAAATCCATATTTAAAAATCAAATGTAACAACCCATTATAGTTGGTAACATAAATTGCAAACTTTAATACAGTTGATGTAACACTTTTAATCTTATCACGCGACTTCTTGGTACCAATTTGGGCATGCTTTGCCCTTATCCGCATTAGTCTAAAATATGTTTAAGATAAGGGAGGGTAGTTGACTTGGTACCTTTTCCTTGAAAACATCCCCCTTGTTTTTAAAGTTTGTCAAGATAGGCCACTGAGAGCAGTCGTTCCTCCAAGCATACCAGGATTGATGGAGAGATTTGTCCCACTGAGGTGAGATAAGCAGGGAGAACTGGTAATCTAATAAAAGGATCCAGTAAACAGAATTAAGCTTTTTAATAGATGTTAAGGCCCTTTTGTAATAAACTGATAATTCATCATGCCAAATTATGGTGTAGAGCTTTTGGAAAGGTTCAAAACTCAAATAAAGAGTAAATCAAAGCTGGGGGTAAATACATGTCTTTTTAAAACTAACAGGAGCGAATATTTATAGGTTGAATTTCACCCTGTTTCTTTCAGGGTAGCAAAGGCCTCCATCAGCAAGAACTTCTGAACCCTGAATTTTGTCAGGTGAGGTATTGACGGCAGGCTTTCCTCTGATAACTTTGCTAGACTTTGAGGGATATTGCTCTACTGAGATTGGTTAATTTTTAGTCAGCATTTTAGTAATAGGAAAATTCGTATCAAATGAAGAATGAGCTTAATCAAACCAATTTGTTGCAGGTTAATTATCAACAACGTCCCCTCAAGATCTTTACAAGGGGTATGATGTTTACGCAGAAATCAACTATGCACATGATTTACAACAGTGTCAGTACCAGTAGCAGTAATAGAGTATTCGTGCCCACCTTGGTATAGTACCCAGTAGGGTCCAGACCATGTAATGCAAGTTTATGATCTCTACCTTAGGGCGATGGTGGTAGAATAAGAATAGATCTCCCAAAAAGTACTTGGGGAGAGCAGGTAGTCGCTGATTATATTTTTCACCTTTGCTAAAGTAAGCACTTTTTTATAGTTCAGTAGCCATAGACTGGAGTCATATGATTTTTTCAATTAACCATTGTAGTTAAGCTATACATTGTTTAAATTAGCTGACTCAAGAATAGGGTGAAGGCTAGCTGGCAACAGTGGTTCGCGACCATATAAAGCTTGAAATGGAGACATCTAGTATACTCTGTGGCAATTCAAAGATAGGCAACAAGGCGCTAGGGAGCAATCGTTCCAATGCAATGGATCAGCTGTAGCTAACTTTTGTAGAATAGAAACAAAGTGTATAAGCATGTTTGACAGTACCATTGGTGGCTTGATGATAAGGCGCCATAATAAAAAGCTTTATGCCGAGAATTTAAGTTAATTCTTGAATGATGGATGAGATAAATTCATGCCATTTTTGACAAGTATACTCATGGGAATTATGTCTGGAGAATATTTATTGGTACAAGAAAAGGGCTGTAGCTCTTGCAGTGGCGTTAGGCACGAAAGTGGTATCTACCCACTTGGTTTTTTGACAAAATTGCAAGAATAATATAGCGATAGCCATATACAGCTACAGGAAATGGTCTAACAACGTCAATACTAATGGTATCAAACTTGGCCCCAGGAGCTATAAGCTCAAATTTAAAGCGTTAGGTAAATTTATTTTGAGAGTGGCATAACAAGCAAGTTTCCAAAACGTCATGAATAGAAAAAGCCATATTCTCCCAGTAGCACTTAGTTTTTAACCACTCAAGGGCTTTTTTAATATCTCATGACCAAGGGTTTTATAATGCTCCATATTAGTTTCCATGCAAAGCAAAGGTTGAAGGTAAGGTAAGAAGGAGGCACCAACCTGTTTTACTAACGTCCCATCAACAACTTTGGTGTTAACAGCCATCTTCTTCCACCAGGATTGGAAATCCAGGGATTTTTGGGTTCACAAGCTAGGAATAAGGGAGAAGCTCATAAATCTGATCCTCCTCTGGGATAGAGATATGTAAGGTAAGGAGGTGAGACATTCCATCCACATTTTGGTGGATGGCTCTGGATTGGTGAACTATAGAAAATTCATAATTTTGTAGCCTAAGAGCCCATTGAGCCAATCTACCATCAGGATAATTCATTTGACACAGCCAGAGAAGAGAAGCGTGATCTGTAACAATGGTAAAATGTTTACCATGTAGGTAGTGGTAAGGGTTTTATAGAAAGCAAAACCACAAGGAATTCACATTCAGTTATGGAGTAATTTTATTCAGCCTGGGTCAATCTCTTGCTAAAATTAAGCGACGAGATGTCTGATTTGGTCAGCATCTAACTGAAATATGATGGTACCCACAGCGGCGTTAATGGCACCAGTAAAAAGAACAAACGGTTGATCAAAGTTAGAATGTATTAAAACGGAAGCATATAATAAGGTGGTTCGCAAGGAGTCAAAGAACTGTTGCTGTTTTAAGACCCCAGAAGAAGAGCACAATTTAAGCAAGAGCTCATCTAAAGGTTTGGCAAGGTCAGAAAAGTGGGATATAAACTGGAGATAATAGCCTGCCATTTTAAGAAAGACTTAGATATTGCGCAGATTTTTAGGAGAGGACATGCGTTTAATTGTGGATACTAATCTGGAATGGGCAGGATTCCTTGCCGTGTCATCTTATGCCCTAAATTTCCATCTTTCATTCAAAGAACTACATTTAGACGGTTTTAATTTCAAAGAGGCTTCACATAACCGCTAAAATACCTGATGAAAATGATCAAGATGAGATTAAAAAGTCCTAGAAAAACGGTGACGTCTAGGTAAACAAGAACGCACATGAGCTAAGATCCCCAAACAACTGGTCCATAGTCCGCTGGAAAGTAGCAGGGGCGTTACATAACCCCTTTGGCATCTGGGTGGGCTTAATCACCCCTTCATTAGAATTGAGAGCACACTTTGCATGATCCTCAGAAGAGAGGTTAATCTTCCCGTAGCCTCTGGCTAGTTCCATGAGGATAAATATTGATAGACATCCAAAGATTCTAAAGAGTCTTTTATATGGGGTAAATGGTAGTTGTCCTATTGAGTGATAGAATTTAATTGTCAGTAGTCCATAACAATGCGGTGGCTTCCACCTTTTTTTAATCAATAGGAGAGGAGAGGACCAGGGGATAATCAAAGGTTGGTTGAGTCTAGAATCAAGTAGTTGTTTTCATTCAAGAGTGACTTGAGCTTTATCAGTTTATTATTTTCAATAGGGATGAGAGCGTGGGCAGAGTCTCCACTATTGACTTGGTGTTGTACGCCCTTAATGTGGCCATAATCATGGGGGCCAGAGGAGAAAATATTAGAATACTCTTCAATTAAAGCTTTGGCAGCAAACTTTTGGTCAGCGGATACATCAGACCCTGATTTGCACATGCACCATGGCAACAACATGGGGCTCCTCTAATTCTAAATCTCAGAGGGTCCCATAACCTTGGACTCCCACCACCTGGTCATAAGGAAAAAGTTGAATGTAAGCGATAAGGTGATATGGTTCAATTAGTTTAAGGAACTGATTAAGAATGGCAAAAGGGCAGTGACGGTGCCTTGATAGGCCAGGTATAAAACCTCTGGACAAGGGAAAACTTCAATTAAAGGATGGGGTAGCTAATCCAGAAATTCTGATTAAGTGATCAGGAGGGGACCAACTGAATTCTGGTGTCCACCAATACCTGATCCTGAGGAGGTATAGTGATGACATTGAGGAATATAAATTCATCCCTTCCTCAGTATCAACCATAGGATGGGGCAGCTTAACTTTGGGCTCCCAAAACATGATACTCCAAGCGGTTGACAGATGCAGGGGATTCAAGCAAACATGTTCTCAGTTTCCATTTCCCTTTTTCTTGAGAGAGGCATTTAAAATTAAGGAAACTCGGTATCTAAGTATGTAAATAAAGTTATCCTTTAATTTAAGAATGGCTGCATGCCCCATAAGGAATTTAGTGCCAAATAAGAGGTCATAGCTATTATTATCTAATGCTATAGAAGAGATGGAGAGCTGTAGGCCACCTAATTTCAGGGGAAATTGAGAGTAGACGCCTATAGTGTAGGCGTAAGCAGAACCAGCTGTTTTATACTTTAGAGAGTGGTTGAGGTCATGCTAAATTTAGTAATCCATATTAGTCGAGATGAGATTATAACAGGGGAACCAGAGTTGATGATAGCAAGCTCCTTCACTTTGTGGACTACTGCTTAAATACATGTTACAGTCGCTCCCCACAGATCTGAGATAGAATACATAGCCATAGGGGCGGACTAGGAATAATATAAATGGAAATATCACTATGTTACTTTCAACTAAAAGCTAAATAGAATTTCCCCTCTAGGAGCACTAGAACTAGTAAGGTCAGCAGAAACATTATGGATTTATTAATTATGAGGCACGGTGGAGTGATCAGCATAGGGAGCCTCTTGCCATATGCTAACCCCTCTTTTGCTTTTTCATCAGCCATTTTTGTCCAACAACGTTGAATAGAATGGTTATGACATCCACAATAGGTGAAGTTAGGTTGATTGAAATTGTTTTCAGGCTCATTGCCATTAACCACATGGATGTGTTGTTGATAGGCTGACGTGGAAGTGGGAGCAACAGAGATAATGGAAGTAGGAATTTTGAGGAATTCCTCCTTAATATCTAGAATATAAGTAAGTTTTATTTTACTAAAGTAATGTGCAGATGAAGATTTAATTTGAATTACAATGTGTATAAGGCAGCAACAAATCACATCATCAAGTGTAAGTCGAACTGTTAGTCACCAAAGTGTGAGTTTCAGAGTAGAAACGTGAAGCATTTTTCAGAGAGGACTCTTCGCATCTTAGCTTCATACTCATAAACGCTTGTTTCTATTTTCATGGTAAGATCGTTACAAGATTCCTCAATAAGCGCTGCTTTAAATTAGCCCAAGTACTGCAATTAATCAGGTGGAGTAACTTTATTCCTTGGCAGATCTACTAAGGCAAGATGGTAAGTATTTAACTTTTTTGATAGCCAGGAGCTTCCCCATCGCACTTTAAAATATAGAAAAAGGAGGCGAAACTACCCTCTCTGAGGTGAACTTATCTTAAAAAGGAATAAAAGTAGTTCCCCCAGGAGCTGAAATAACGTTAACACCCACTGGTCTATTATGATTAATTTCTGATATTCATACTTGGAGGGAGGCACAAACATTTGATGTTGATCAGCTTGGTGACAAAAACCATATAATCGTCTTTAAGGTCTCCATTTAGGGAAATCAGCGATCAGAAAAAGCTTTTTGTTGGAGTTCACTTTGTAATGACTACATCTTGACATGTTAGATTTAAATTAGGAATTAGAGCTTTCAGTTATTTTACTACAATCTACTGATTTCTTCTTTTTGGAGGTTTAGCTCTTAGGCGAGGTAATCGTAAAGGTGGTAGGCATTGTCCAATCCTTACTTTTAACATAGATGGTATGGTTCAGGTCAACATGTTCTCATGTGCAGTGCAACGAGCAGCTTTGAGTGATATTATCAACATCTCACTCCAGAGTGAGAACAAGGTTGCTTAACAAGGAATCCCCAAAGGTGAAAGTAAATACACTGTTGGTCCAAAAGGAACAGTAGGTCTAGGGGCCAAGGGGCCCAGGTTTTCTGGGTGAACAAGGATGTCCAGGAGGACCAGGGTGCCCATAACAAGGCGGCCCATGAGGACTGTCATCCCCATACTACCAGGGGCCCCATTGCTCCTTCAAGTCTGATGGATCCCCTTTCCCCAGGGAGCCTGGTGGACCGGCGGGGCCAGGAGGAACCAGAGGTTCTTGTAACCCTGGGCCTCAACCATTTGTTAAAGTACCGACTTAAATTGAGTTATTTGCCATGAAGTTTACTCAATAAAAGTATCAAGTCAATACAAAAGGTCAGCGAGTGATAGTAGTAGTCAATTCTCAATGATTGTGATAGTTTAAGTAAATCAAGTAGCAACTTCCTCAGGGGGTAGAAGGTGAGTCACTAAGGGTATAGCTATCAACCTGAAGGTTGCAGGTTTGATTCCCGCCCTTCACACATCAATTGGGGTGCATCCAAAGGAAGTTATTGGCTGTTATTAGGTCTAATAACATGAAAACCTTACCCATATTGTAAACAGAAAAATCCAAGTCCTGATCTGGAGGTGAAAAACTTTCTATGACAGAGTTGACCCTGCTCAGGTTTCATGTCAAAATTTACTTTCTTTCTTTTGGTAATGTCTGTACCCTGGTCAGCTTGCCTCAAATAAATAAATAATAAATAATGAAAAAGTAACAACTTCCTCACTCAGAAGGCTAGCTACTCCAACGTTCAGTTGAGTAAGTTGATTCTGGATGAAAATATTTTGGTTGTGATTTTTGAGTATTACTTCACAGTTATCACATACTACAAGGGAAGCCAAGTTGTAAAACTCCAAGAGATAAGAGTGTAGTTCCTGCAACAAAGCAAACTATCTCAGTATTTCTTGACGGTGAATTTCAACATCATTTGAATTATTTGATGGGTGGCGGAGGTGTACAAACTGGTGTAATTATTGCTTAGTGCAAGATACTTCTACCTCATAGCTGGGTAAGGTGGAGGATTCATACAAAGCTTGCATGTTAGAAGGAAAGTAGATCCTTAATTTTGATGGGAGCGATTTTCTGGGAAAAGAGCACCTAATAATAAATGATTAATAGTATCAGCCATATCTGTAGGCTGAAACTGATAATTTTGGGGTTTGAGAGTAGGAATGGAAATATTGAGGGTAGCGTGGAATTTTACTTGAGTAGGTTCATTGTTTTGGGGTTGTGATTTCCATTATTGTTCACCCATTGAGGCATGCTTGATTTTTCAGTAAGAGGTTAAGGGTGGTCTCAATTGAGATCCTCTATTGCAAATATATTTATTCAAATAAGTTTGGAGAGCACCTGGTAGCACCATTTTATTGTTAAGATAGAGTCTCTGAAGGCAGTCGTTCCTCCAAAGCATATCTGGATGGATAGAGAAATTAGTCCCGCTGAGGTGAAATAAGCAGGAAGAGCTGGGCAACCTAATAAAGGGATCCGGTGAGCTAAATTAAGCTTTTTAATAGATGTTGAGGGACCTATTGTAATTGACTGATAATTTATTATGCGAATTTCTGGTGCAAAATTGCTGAAAAAGCACAAAAGCTCAAATCAAAAGTAAACCAATGTTGGAGGTAAAAATGCTCCTTTATTATACTAAAAGGAGCAAATATTTATAGGTCGAAATTTCAACCTGTTTCTTTCATGGTAGCAAAGGCCTCCACCAGAAAGATCTTCTGCACCTTAAACTTGGTCAGGTGAGGGGTTGACGGAAGGCTTTTCCATTAATAACTTTGCTAGACTTTGAGGGATAGTGACCTACTGAGATTGGTTAATTTATAGTCAGCATTTTAGTAATAGGAAAATTCGGATCAAATGAAGAATGAGCTGAATCAAACTAATTTGTTGCAGGTAAAATCCCAGCACAGTTTATGACAGTAGCTATATCATGAGACATGTCATAAACATAAGCTTTAAGACACCTCCTTCAGGAGCATCGCAAGAGAGAAGATTTTGTGGGTGTTGAGTTGAGGATTGTACTCCAACCATCCAGTAGAATGTTTAGGTCTTTTTAGACATAGGAGTAAGAATTATTTAATATATAAGTATACAATTAAATAAAAAGTATCCTTAGTTGATGAGTATATAAATTTTGCTATATAATAGTGAAAATCAAAAATATTTAGCAGAAAAATTTTAACCCCAAATTTATTTTAGGGGACGATATTTAGGGGAATAGGTGCTAAAACTTACTGGAGTGTGGTCATGCACTTTTAAGACAAGATCTATACTTGATTTCTTCAGGGTTTCTGTGGCATCTTATGACCTTCTTTAATTAAAAGTATTCTTTTGCTTTATTGGGTTTGAACATCAACAGGAGCGGTTAATTTTATAGATCAGGGTTAAACTCTAAAATCATCAGTGATTAAATTATTGATTGGACTGAATTTCTGACAGCACTCCCTTCTAGATCTTAGCGTAAAGAGGTAAAGGGTTTTATATTAACAATGTACTCAGTTCATCACAGAATCCTGAGTAATCTTGACAATCAAATGTTCATTTCCCTTTTTATAAATGCCCTTATAAGGTCCTGACAATTTAGACACAATTTGTTATCTCCTCCACTTGGCTGGTGATAGTAAAAAAGGACTAAATTACCTGGCTGGAAGGCATGTAGGGGGACATGTTTATTGTTAAACTGATTATCTCTGGATGCAGTAACAGACAAATTTTCTGAAGTCAGAATCTGAAGCCAAATTATTTCATAAGTGATACTTTCATAGTAACTTTGGAGGCTTTGAGGGGATGTTAGGACTAATATAGATTGCTATAGAGTGCAATTGGGGAATTCTACTATACAAAGCCTAGAATGGGGACATTTTTGTAATCTGATTGTAATTAATTCATTAGCTAAGTCTTGAAGTTTTTGATTACGCTTCAAGGTTACCAGGAATTCTATTGAAGTTACTTTAGTGGAATCTACAGTAACAATAGACTTTAATAAAATAATAGCAAATAGGTTCACAAAAAGACTAACTTGTTATAGTGAAAGACTTATTTCTATAGGTTTTGTTTTGGTCCATTTCTGATCTGATCTTTTTAATCACCAAGAGATCAAATCTTCTATGATTTTATTATGGGATACGCCTGATCATTCATAGATGATTTGAGGAGATCAAAACCACTAATTTCACTTATCAATCAGTTGAGGAATACTGGAGTAAAAAAATTGGATAAGGAAAAATTAAGCAAAACCTCAAACTTTTCCCCCAAAATCAGTCGTGGAGGTTGATGAGTTTTCAAAAATCTAGGATGAACGCAAACGCACAACTATACTTGTATCAGCATGTATTATGGAGTATTCAAGTCCCCTATGGAATATAACTCTATAAGCTCCAGGCCTATTATATTCTAATTTTTCTGTTTGGCTGCCAGGGCGAGAGTGAAAATAAATAGCATAATACCTGAACCAATATTCAGTCAAGGCGGGCTTATGCTGATTGCTTCTATGAGTCTCTTTTTTAGTATTAAATTCAATCTTCTTCATAGCTTGAGCTTTTTAGGCGAATTATTTTGTCAGCCAGATTTGCATAACTAGATCAGAGTTTTATGGAACATTTTTATCAAGGATAGCCTAGAATTTCAATTGAGCTGAAGGATCTCACCTATAAATACATTTAAACAATGATATCTTGATAAATCAATAGTAATTAACTTGGTAATCAAGTAATGCACTAGGTAAAAGAAAATTCCATCATGACGGATCAGTGGAAGTCATTTTTCTTAAAATAGCTACTAAAGTTCCATTGACTCGTTCAATGGCTCCATTAATGGATGGGTGATAAGGAACCACAAACTTTTGGGCAGTATAAAATAAATGGAATAACTCGTGTAAAAGTGGAGAAGTAAAGTTAGTCCCATTGTTAGACATAAGGACTTTAGGACACCCATGTTGAGTAATGATTTGGCAGTAGAGGAATAAGGCAGTGGCTTTAGTGGAGGGAGTAGCAAATAATATGGCCTTGAACATTTAGTTAGATGGTCAAAAGTCATAATAATATATTGATGCTCATGCAAGCCTCAGGGAAAGGGTCCTAAAACATCAATAAATAACACCTCACAAGCTTTAGTAGGTGGGATAACTTGAGGTTGGTAAATAGGGTGGAGGCACTATGACTCCTACAAAATGAGGCAAGCAACAATAGCCTCAGTAATAGTAGCAACCACGTTATTACATTAGAATTGGTTTTCTTAACCCCAGTGGGTATTTTTATAAACCCCATAACCAACTTGTCTATGCCCCTCATTACTGGCGTCAAACTAAGAGTTAGAATGTAGAAAGGATAACCATTTGGAGTCTACCTTCTTATATAAAGACACATCTCAAATCATGGTGTCTTAATAATGGTCTTAAGAAAGGTTTAATCTAATTCAGACTCTTTATACCATAGTTCAGGCCTCTCAATTAAATCATACAGTCTCTCCTCTTTCTTGGGGTCTAAGGTTAACACAGGTAATCAAGATATACCATCAGCTTATTGATGTTTAGAACACAAATGATGTATATTAGAAAAGTCGTAATTTTGAACCGTAAAGCCCACCAGCTAGCCTTCCGTCAAGATCTTTCATATTCTGAAACCATCTTAGGAAAAAATGGTCTGTAATGACGAAAAATTATTGCCATAAATGAAAGGTTAAAAATGTTAAGCCGCCATAATCTCAGCCAGACATTCTCGTTCTGTTACGCTGTAATTCCACTCAGCCTTAACAAGGTTTTACTGTATTAAACCACGGGATGGTCAACATGATTCTAAACATACTGAGATAAAATAGCTATAAAGGCAACATTACTGGCATCAGTATATAGCCTAAAAGGTCTAGCAAAATGATTGTGAATTAACACAGGTGCTTTGGTTGGAGTTTTCTCAAGAGAATTGAAGGATTGTTCTTGAGCGGGGCTCCAGTTGAATGGTACATTTTTACAGTAAATGAAATAAAGGTTCAGCCTGATTGGCGAATTCAAGTTTAAATTGCCAATAATGTGTGACCATGCCTACAAAGCCTTGAATATAACGCAGAATGGTAGAAGGGGACATTTAATTTTTGGCCTTGATTTTATCTAAAAGAGGTTGAATTTATTTGGCAGAAATCTTATGACCTAGAAACTCCATTTACTCTTAAAAAACGAGCATTTGGAAGGCTTGAGTTTTAAAAAAATCTGAACCCGCTTGAAAAGCCTCTCATAAATGGTCTAAATGTTAAGTAAGAGTTTTTAAGAATACCATAATATAGCCTAGATATACCAAGAAGAAGATCAGCTTTAAATCTCGAAGCATCCCATTCATAGCTCGCTGGAAAGTAGAGGGTGCATTGCTTAAACTTTGAAGCATATAAGTTGGTTCATATAGGCCCTTGCTTGAAATTAAAGCACATTTGGCCCGATTTTACAGGGCTAACTACACTTGCCAGTACCAACTGGCTAAATCCAAAGCAGAGAAGTACGTAGAACCAGAAAGCAATTGAGAGAGAGCCTAGAATTATAGTGAGAGGATAGATGCCTCATTGGGTTATGGCATTTAGTATTTGGAATCCATGACCACCCAATGAGAGCCATCCTTCTTTTTTACCAGAAGTAAGGGGGTTGCCCAAGGGCTATTGAAAGGTTTTATAATCTAGATTCCAATAATTGGCGTAACTCTTTAGTAACTTGCACTTCTTCATCTTAGATTTACAATAAGGTTTAGCGCGAATAGGAGTGTTCCCCAGTTTTAACAGTATGCGTTATCCTACACATCTTACCAAAATCATAGGTATATTTTGCAAAAATCTTAGATATTCTCGAGTATTTGGTGATCTATATTTCTTGTTCTTTAGTAAGATGCTTCCCAATTGAGGGGCCCATAGTAAGAATCTCATTATGGGGCTTTATTACAAATTCTTGTAAACTTGCAAAGGTTTTAAAATCATAGACCCACGATAGAGGTAGCAGATTAACTTAGGGCATATGGTATTTCCAATCCACTTTTCTGGGGCTTATCTGTAATATTTACTTTAAGACGGGTAGTTCTCATGTAGATAAACATAATCTGATACCCCAGGGCATAGTAGAATATCCTTAAAAGAAGAGTCTAAACACCCTAAATTTGCAATAAATTTCCATTAGTGATAGAAAGATGTAAAAAGGTGTCAGTAATAACTTAGGATTTTGAAAAATAACAGCGCAATTTGGGGAACTGATGGACATACCTTCTCCAATTTCAACTGCCTTGGGTGATAGAGTATATTGTGGTCCTTTGACATGATATTGGATAGAATAAGACCTCTTTGATGCTTACAACAGACAGACCTGACGCTTGATATGTTTTTTATGAGCACGTTCAGATAAAAGTAATGGAACTTGATAACTCAAAAGAGATAAAAAGGAATAAGAAGAACTTGATGATTCCATCAAATTCCTATAAAAATTTGAGTCCCCAAGAGTAGGTCTTAATTTCAATTATCCACGATGATGGCGGATGCTGTGCAAGTTAACTTCCAAATTTTTCATAGGAAGAGATGAAAAGCTCCAATTGACCTCATTCTATGAGGTCCTGCAGTATCATTTCACTCAAAATGTAAAAAAGCTTATGTTTGATTCACTTTACCATTTTAGGAGACCACATTTAATGGTGATCCAGTATCATTAATAGCTTTAACTTAAACTTGATTTAATTGGAGCTCAATCATAGTAATCACACTCCAAACTGAGAAGTTAGTGCCAACAAGGAGGGCAAAGCATAGGAAGCATGTTCATTTTTATTAAAATAGGAAGGACCTTGGACATCTTGACTCATACCTGAACCATGATCAAGATGATAATTTTAGTAACTTTGTCTCCCTTTTTCTTTTAATCGGCTTTCTTTTTGAAACAATGATCTTCTGTATGGAAATACTGATAACTTTAATTGCATTGGATAGCCCGAGCATTTTTAGATACAGCATAGACCTTAGGATATGAGGGCTTTGGGGCTACAAAAGTTTAAGCCCTTTTAAATAACTGAGGTGGTAATTCCAGCAAGGCTTCCTTGATATCAAGGATACTTTGGTAGTTCTTCTTCACAATGATAAGATATACTTGCAACTGAGTCCTTATAAAAAAAGTGTACATAACGACTGTGATTTCATTGTCCAGACTAGCTGGCTGCATGCCACCAAAGTTTGAGTCAATGGATGAAAATGGTAAGCGAAGTCCTTGATAGTTTTGTCCTTAAGTGGCTGTATCCTCATAAAGGCCCGTTTTTGCATGGATAAAGTTTGTTCACTCCCAAATTTCTTAAGCAAGTCCTCCTTGACATGGGACCAAGTGTTGAAAGTCATCAGATGGGAACCATGATATTCTGTGCTAAACAGGTAAGGTAATTAGGCAAAATAATCTTTTGATATCCGTAGCCTCACTAAGAGCCTTTTCATATAAATAAAGAAAAGAAGTGATAATCCCTTTCCTAGTATATAGCTTATCCTTGAACACCGCTTTAAAACTCATAGGGTCATTAGCTGATAAGTCATGAGCCTGGCTGCACAAGTTAGGTGTAAACATAAAAGTTAGAGTCAGAGGCTTGGGATGAACATTGTAGTTGTAAGTTGACAATCTCTTTGCAAATTTCTGTAATTGAATGATTTAGCTTTGAATGGCCCACTTTAGCATCCAATATTCGAGTTAATTCACGAATTTGCTCCTGTTGCACTTGGTATAGAAGTTCCAAGGAGTCAATATTTGTTTGGATCATAAGCCTCTTGGATTCACACGCCTGTAACAAGATATTGATGCCCTTGGCCCATTTGCACAATTTATTTAACTCATTGGATAAGGAATGAAGCTACAAGAGGGGGTCACTAGGTACTCCCTCCAGAATCAGGTTACACCCTCTGGCTACTTTATGAAATTTATACTCACAACTGTTCAATCATATTAGAAAGCTTGCTAGGAGTATGCTCAGATGGACAATAAGAACCTATGGTGCTGGAGTGTTGGAGGGGTCCAGGAGGTCCAGGCGGCCCTTCCATACCAGTTGCTCACATGGTCCAGGTGGTCTGACTTAGCCAGAAGGTCTGATTGGACTTCTTGGTCCCATAGGCCCATTGGGCCCAATAGGTCCAGGGGGAGCCGCTGGACTGGAAGGACCTTGAACCCCAGGTGGACCCACAATCCCAGGAATTTTACTCCACTTTTCTGACTCAGAGTTGAAATTTGGAGTATAGTTGCTCCAATTGGAAAAGGCGATTTCTGATTTCTTCTTCCACCAACTGAGTTTTGTCTGGAGAGACAGGTAAGAATATCTATTCATTCAACTTGAGTTTCCTGAACTCGTCTCACCAACTGAGTGTTGATGAACTTAGATATTCCATGGTTAAGGTCAGAGATTAGTTGCTGCACATCATTAAAAAGATTACAGTTACTGATAATTTCACCACAATCATCTTGACTAAACTCAGAGGCAGAATTGAAGAGCTCAGTGACATTAATTATTTAAGGATTGAAATCCCTTCATTAGGCTAAATATCCCCTGATGATGTATTACCACCACTTGCAATAAGTGATAAAAATCAGGATGCACAAACTGACATAAATATGGCCTGGTACTAATCTTGGTCAATTGAGAGGTTTGATATAAGTCCCTCATCATGGGGGCACAACGCTGGCCCTGGACCAAGTAGGATGTATTCCAGTAAATATGTCTCATCAAGTAGTTTCTGGATGGTGTTTTACAATAAACTTCAGGCTGCAATTACAAAGTTGGAATAAAACTTAAGTTGTGACCGTTAAGCTTAAATTGGCATGGAACTCCAACGTAGATGGTGCCCTTGGAATAACAGTCCTAGTGGACCAACCCCAGAACAAAATGCTTGCCTGTTCATGGTCCTGAGACTCTTCAAGTGAAAAAGGAGAAGCCATCTTAGTGAATGACATTTTCACAAGTGCGTAACTCAGAGTGCCCTGTAATGAGCACCACTTGTAAAGCTTTGAATTTGAATTAAATATTATCAGTAATTCTCTCAAAGTTAATTTAGTGATTTTCCAGAAACAGTAGAATTTAATAAAATAATAGCAGATATTGTAACGCAGAAAAATACTTTATTAATAAAATACTTAATAATAGATTCAATATGTTCCATTTAAGCTCTGATCTTTTTACTCTCTGAGAGGTTAAATCCTCTATGATTTTATGATGGGATACACCTGATAATTCATAGATGACAGATGAGATCATAATCACTAATTCTCCCCTCAGCAACCCGCATAGGGGTTAGAGTAAAAGAATTGGATAAAGAAGAATCAGGCGAAATCCTGACACTAGGATTGCACTGAGTATATATTACAAACAAAGTAGATGATCATTTGAAGCATTTTTTAAATAGAGGAGGTTAATGTAGAATTAACTTGCTCTAACAATTCATTAGTTTCAGGATGATAGGGGTGTTAAAAATCCGAGTGGACCCCATTATTTTGGTTAATTATTGCACCAGCAATGACCACTAAAGGTTTTTCCATTGTCTGAGAGGGTATAGTAATACACCCATGTTAGTTGATAATATGATTATATAAAAATAAAGAGGTAGCTTCTGCCAAAGTTGAATAAAGGGATATGGCCGCAAACCACTTTGATAGATGATCAACAATCAGTATGAGGAAATGATGTCCACTGGATGATTGATATAGAAGGCCCACGCCAATAATAATAACCATATGAAAGTATTTGAGGGAGGAACCACTTGATGTTGGGGCCACAGAGTAGAGCCAGCTTAATTTTTGCATACTAACAAGACTTAATACATTATGAATTGAAGGGAGCATCCCTTCTCAGTAACACCGGGATTAAGCCATTATAAAGTTTTTAATTTCCTTCATGGTCGACTTACATATATCTTTCCAAGATAGTATCTGTTCATTCAGATGGATGGATATATTATAACCATTGGGGTGATACTAGTTCATAGAGGTTACCATCCAAGGCTTGATTGTTTGACAATCTTTTTTCTAACATTTTTGGATCATGAGAGACTCTTTTTTACAATTGAGGTTGGCTCAAGAGATTGTAGAGTCAATCTTTGGGTTCAGTTAGAGTTAAAATAGGTAACTTGTACAAATATATACTTTGTGATGAATTGGCCATGGGCAATAGACAAACGAGAAATTGTAATTTTAAAGTTTTAAAGCCCATCATGTAAATGCCCATCAGGATCTTTTATTTGCATGAGCCACTGCAACAAGGCATTATCAGTAACTAGATAAAATTAAGCATTATTCAAATAGGGTCAGAAAAGTTTGATGGCCATTGAGCCACTATGTATTCTAACTCTATTACTCTATAATCGCGTTCAGCCTTATATAAAGTTTTTATAGTATGTAATAAGATGGTACACTAAGTTTTCACAATGTTGGGATGGTATAGATCTATATAATATCGCTAGCATCAGTAAAAGGTAAAAATGGATTGTCAAAGTTGTGAGTTATAAGAGCAGGATATGTGTAAGAGCTAAACATAATAAATAAAAGGAATGTTTCTGCTCATCTATCCACTAAAAAGAAATTCCTTCCTAACAAAGTAACTAAGGGTTCAGATGTATCTGCAAAATGAGGAATAATATGGCAATAATATATGACAGTTCCTTTAGAAAATTGCACATCTTGAAGGGGCTTAGGTGGTGACATTTTGGAGATGGCCAAAACTTTATCATCCATTGGGTTATTCCTTCTTGACTTTTTTTGTGTCCTAGAAAAACAATTTAGCTTTTGAAAGAATAAAATTTAAGGGCTTTACTTTTAGCGAAGTTTGTTGTAGTCTCTGTAAGACCTCCCCTAAAGTGGCTAGATGAGCAGTGAAAGTTTGTGTGAAGAAAATTATGTCGTTGAGATAGACTAACATGCATGATTGTTATAGGTCCCATAATAGTTTATCCATCGCTATTTGAAAATAGCAGGGGCGTTGCATAGCCCCTGAAGCATCGATGTAGGTTTGAAAAGACTAACACTAGAGATAAATACACATTTTTCACAAACCTCAGGGGATTGATCAAAATGCCAAAAAATGCCGACATTATCCATCTCTAAAGAGGTATTTTAATCCTGACGTTAGACCTAAAGTATCATTTATATGAGTTATGTGTAGCTATCCTTTTTTGTGATAAAACTTAATTGGTTATAGTCCATGACACCTCGATGACCTCCATATTAATATGTATTAACAACAAAGGGGAAGCCCAAGGGCTTTTAGATGGTACAGTAGGCCAGCCTTTAGTAGTTTGTTTAACTTATGAGCCACTTAGTCTTTTCTACGTAAGACTTATAAGAAGCTTAAGCTTTAATGTGGGATGATTTTCAGTTTCCACTTGGTGGATTACTCCAGACATCTTACCAATCGCCAGGTAACTTAAAGAAGATATCTTCATATTATTTGAGAAGTACTTAAACATCTTGGCGTTTATCAGGAGTAAGAATGTCCCAGTTTTACTTTTGACTAGATAATAGTAGGTTTCAGGTCAATCCCTAAATCTTTTAGAGTGCTTAAAAAGTTTACATATGCGATATGATCAATAGGACATGGTTTACATAGGCTATGACTGCATGATAAGGGACTTGAAGAGCCCATTTAGTTAATTCCCCAATTAAGTGGATATAGTTTTTATAGGCAGGGTATAAGTCCCCAGGTCAGGTCAGAGAATAATTAATAGAAAGATTGAGTTGTCCAGATATACTTCTAGAATATGACAATGGGGAATTGAATTTTAACTAGGGAGCCTAAAATGACTTAAGAACCTGGAGGCATAATAAAGAATTTCGGAAATAAATAGATATTCATCCTCATCATCCACTATGTTATGGACATTCTAGTTTTAAGTCCAAAAATTTGGTACTCTATCCAACAGATAGAGGTAGGATCCTCAATGAGGCAGATATACTTCTTTGGGGGCCCCTTATTTATGACGGGATATAGATACTAGTGGTACCCAATATCCCATAAAAGAGATGTATTGTTTCTTATGATTAATTGTACAATTGCTTTCTCTTTTCATAAGAATTTAATTAGTATTCATAACTGTTTTTTTAAGGTGATAGCAGTGACATTAATAAGAAGCTTTACAAATCTTATAGGTAAAGCAGTGTATGCTCCAATCACTTTAGTGACCTGAGATCCCACTGTTCTAAGTTCAGCCTCATAGATTAAATAAGTTGCCATTTTAGTTTCCTTATTTATTTAGGAGGATATAATGTTAACCAATGATACAGTATTAACTATAGCCAAACCCTTAATTTTATGGACCACTACTTCTACCCATTCAACCAAGGATCCAAATCGGGAACTGATGATAAAGGGAGTCAGAAGTTATTTCTAAAAAGGCTAGTTGAGCTTTTATAGTTAGGCCGAATTTGGGGCTTATCTACTTGCTTAAAAGTTTGGTCAGTTATGGCCTGGCTCTCACTAGCAGAGTTGACTATAATAATTTATTTTGGTAATTGTCCAATATAAAAATTAAAAAAGTTTAAGCTTTAATTGCCTTTAATTAATGTTGGACTTTAAATTCTACTAGTTATCTAATACAAATAGGCCAGAAATACTAGGCTTTGGAATGATTGTTTAAGGCAAATTGGATTCATCAGCAGAAAGAACCTCTGACCTAAATTGACCAACCTTTTGTTTTTTAGAGGGCAATGGTATTAGCTATCAATAGTGTGGTTTAAAGTAGCTGCAGTACTTTCTGTGGATAAGGGATTTTGGAGGATCCCTCTAGAACTGGGGATTAAGCTTTAGGTTCAGTTCAAGAAGCTTTGGAAGTTTTAGGGATCGGGTTGAACCCCATAAGGGCCTCCTTTAGGTGCAGTATTAAGTTAAGATTGTACTTAATTGCCTTAAGGTATAAATTAATATTGGGCAAGGCATTAGAACGCAGATAAAGCAGTCATAATGGCAATATAAAAGTGAGCCAATTTCCAGCAGCTAACGTTTTTTCATCAAGGTAGAACCTTTGGAAGAAATCATTGATAGATTACTTTGGTTTGAGGTTAATCCTCATGAATTCCTGTTTTTGGGTTGCCAAGATTAAATCGCTCCAAAATTTTCTGAGCAGAGCATTTTAGCATCAGCCCAAGTATGACAAACCTTTAAGTATGGGACCATATTTCGTGCCATTTGAATGAGTAAGTTATGGAGATGCTTAAGTTTATGGTTATTAGTAGCCATTTTCAGAGCACTCTTATAGCAAATTAGGAATGAAATGCACTTTATTATTTTAAAATAATTTTATCTTTAAATGAGGATCTATAGTCTATTCCCAGCAGAGTCAGAGAGCTTACTAGATGGATGGCGGTGGGTATTTCAACTTCATTCTGGGAGGATCTTGTATAAAAGCGGTATCTATTTTGGTTGAAGGTCGTCTATTTGTTGGCGCAATTCATCTAAATAAATGATAACAAGGTCAATCTGCTCGTGGGTGACATGTAGGGCCATTTTAATAGCACAGGTTGTACAACTGCCTGCCTTCTTTCTATAGTAGAGATTATCACTTGAAGCTCAAGTTTGGCTCCTTGATAGCAAGTATTTGGCTTTTAATCCTTGTATGATGCTTTCTAGGTTAATACAATGGGTGGCGTAGTCCACCTCCATGTTGTTAGGGTTCACTGAGGACTTGGGGAACTTGGAAGGGAGCAACAAAATTTTAGAATGGTAGGGTGTACTGCAAACATCTAATAGAATGTTTAGGTCTTCCAAAGGCCAGAGAATATGGTTCTTTAAAGAGATAAATAAATATAAACTTAAGGAAACTGCTCCTTATTTTCTGGGTATTCTTGAATTATGCTATATAATAATGACAAGACTCCCTCTATCTCAATTTTCCTATTTTTGGCCAAATTTAAATTTAAAATCTAGAAACAACACCACTTGATGTCAGACCACTCTGATTAACCAATGTTGACGGGCTCAACGCTTGCTGTACCCTCTTGGGGAAGTGGCGCGCCACCTCCTACTGTTTTTATCCACTGGAAAACGCTCTCAGGTTGGTTCTTCTAGCCAAGTCACCGCTTCAAGTCACTTTTTCCAACCTAAGGACCTAGCTTTACACCTCGCTCAAACTTAAGCGATGCCTCTTTGCCCCATTGTGCTCCCCCAGAGCAACATGCAATTCAGCCTTCATGTTATTTATGGTAAGTTGTTCCTATATTAAAGCAACCATATTATCAAATTACCCCAGATTGTTTTTCAGCCTTCCAGTTTCATTAACTTCCTACCCTTCAAGGGGTATTTTGACCTTGACTTCTTGAGTGAAGCTGAAGCTGAAGTAGCAGCTACCATTTCCTTGGTGTTCTAGGTTTCCCCCTCCCAACTACTCATACCCAGTTGCCCACTGATACCACTCTTGTGGTCTAGATCGCTGGCCTCCCTACCCACCTCCTCCCCTGAAATTCTAAACAATGAACTGTTGGCCAGCTTGTCAGCATAAATTTTGGACCCCATCCTGAGGTTTGTGGTTCCTACTGGAGCCACCTGCCTTGTAGGCCTTCGCGCCTTTCCATACACCCAGTTTCACCGGAGATTGCCCTCTCAATCCCCCTTTAACCATTGTTAAGTTTTGGCGTATAGGCTTGATTCCGCCGAGTTGGTTTACACAGGGTATTAGCCACTGAGCAACCAAATCGGATGATATGAAGATCGCTGGCTTTACTAATAAAAATTGATAAACTTATATATGGAGCTATCGCCCCTTATTTCGACCTTTATTAATATAAATTGCAGACTTATCTGCAATTACTCAACCACATGAAAAGATCCCCTTTTCAATCCTCCATGCGACTCTTTATATCTCAGTTCCCCAAGCCAGATGCATTATCAGCTTGGTAGTCTTCAATTCTTCTTTCTTTTTCTAGAAACTCTCATTTGTATCAAATCTTGGCATAAATTCTCTCAATTTGCCGAATGGTCATCAACTTGATAAATTATAATTTGTATACCCTTATCATAAATCTTGAAACTCATCTTGATTCCCCCTCTGATCTGTCAGTATGGGTAGCATATCATCCAGTCATATCAACTTCCTGACATTACCCCTCCTTTGATTGGATGATAGGCTCTTACTGTTTATATGCTCTGAGGAACTTTGCATGAACTCAGTTGATAATATGACCCCCAGAGGGTTCCTTGATAGTGTAGACATCCATGCCAGTCTTCTCAATTATCTCTAATGGGATGGCCCAGATGTTGGAGAGCTTGTTTTTCCGCCCAAATCCATGCTGGTCGTGGAATAAAATGTGGTCCCCCACAGTGAACAGCGGAAGTCTGCTCCATCTCTTCTGATCAGCTGCCTGATTGCAAATCTTCTTGGCCAAACTGGTGGAATAGCTTCCGTTTGCAGCTTGATCAATGTATCTGTCAAAGTCTTCAAATATTGCTGGGGATCCACACCACCAGTGTCCTTCACACATGAATAAAGCAAGGCGGGCAGAGCCAGATGTCGATCATACAGCAGTTGAAATGGACTCTTACCAGTGGATGAATAGTAACTGATACTATATGCAAACACAGCAGTGGGTAGAAGGGCTTTATTCCAAGGGTCAATCCTGTACCAATTTGCGGAGTATGTTCACTAGAGTTCCATTGACCCGCTCCACCACCCCATTTGATTACGGGTGATAGGGGATGGTCAAAACCCCGCGAATCGCCATCAACTCATTCAACTTTGGCAGGATATGCAAAGTGAAGTTGGTTCCATTATCTGTTAGAATGAACTGTGGGCAGCCGTGTCGCTGTATAACACACTCCATAATAAGCTTGGCAGTGGTGATTGCGCTCAAATCACTGATAACTCTGGCCTCCACCCATCAGGTCAAATGATTGATGGCAACGATTATATACTTGGATTGATTGGAGCTAGTCAGCAGATGTCCCACTACATCAATGGAAATGGTGTGCCAGGCGAACTGGGGTTTAACCAGCTGGTATGCGGTTTTCTTGTGGTAAGGCTTTTCCACTTGGCACAGATGGCAACAACTGACTGTTTCTAGAACGTCATAATGCATGCTCTCCCAGTAGTATCGGGGTCACAAAAAATCCAGCGTTTTGTCGCATCCTCCATGTCCTACAGCCTGATGAACATCCATAATAATTGAGGGTCTAGCCAAAGGTTTAGGGAAACTCAGCGTCAAGTCTTCAATCCGCTTATATAGTTCCCCCTCACGTAGAGAAGTATATTTCCTGAGCCCATCTAATACCTTGATCACCTGTGGCAGCTCATCCTGATATTTGTTCACCACCATCTTCTCATACATTTGTCAGCTAGATCCACCGTGATAGCAACTGTTGGCAGCTGAGAAAGACAATCCGCGTTTTGATGTTTTGCTCCTGGGTAATGTAAAATCTCAAAATCATATGCTTGAAGCTTCAGAGCCCAACATGCAAGCCATCCTTCCGGTTCACACAGATTCTGTAGCCAGCGCAAGGAAGCATGATCCATTACTACTTGGAATCTTACCCCATGCAAATATACTCAAAACTGTTTGTAAGCGTAGATCACTGCTAAACACTCCATCTCAGTCATGGTGTAGTTGTTTGTGACAGTTCAAGCTTTGACTATTGAATGCAACAGCATGCTCCACGTCATCATCGTCCTTCTGAGATAATACTGCCCCTATAGTGGAGAGGGATGCATCCATTTGTACTATGAACTGTTTGTTAAAGTTGGGGTATTGCAAAATGGGTGCACTTGCTAACGCAGTTTGCAACACATCAAAAGCATTCTGGCATTGTTCCATCCAATAGAAGGGAGCATCTTTCTTTAGCAACTCAAAAAGTGGGGCCCTGATGCAACTGAAATTGGGAATGAGCTGTCAATAATACCCAACCATCCCCAGAAACACCTGAATGTCACGCTTATTCCCTGGGAGAGTCATCTTGCTTATTACTTTCACTTTAGCCAGCTGCAGTTTAAGCCCAGTTGAATCCACAATGAACCTGAGGTATTACAATTGTTCTTTAGAGAAATGGCACTTACAAGGCTTAATTTTGATATTAGCGGTAGTGAGGCGCTGAAACACTTGTTCCAAGTGGGCAAGGTGCTCTGTAAACATCCGCAAGAACACATTGATGTTGTCAAGGTAAACTAGGATTCAGGACAGCAATAAATCACCTAAAATTGTATCCATGGCACACTGAAATGTAGCCGGGGTGTTGCACAACCCTTGTGGCATGTGAGTCAGCTGGAACAACCCCCTCAAAGTGATGATCGCACATTTCTCCCATTCCACTAATGGCAATTTGATCTGACAGTACCCTAGATCAAATCCATGGTGGAAAACTAATTTGCCACACTCAATCAGTCTAACGCATCATCAATCTATGGAAGAGGGTAGGAATCCTTCTTTGTTACATTATTGAGTTTACAATAGTCAACAACCACTTGATTCAAGCCATCTTTTTTCTTTACAATGAGAACAGGTGATGCTCATGGACTGTTTGACAGCTCTAGCATTACTTGCACGATAAGTTTATCCACCTCATTGGAGACAACTTCTTTCACCATTTTTGAACATCTTATAGGTCACGATCAAATGGGAGGGTGATCCCCTGTATCTAACCGATGTACTACCCCTGAGAGCACCCCAAATCATGATTGTCATGTGCAAAAATATCCCAATACTTTTCAAATAAGGCTATAGCCTTATCTTGCTGTTCCACCAATAATCCCGTGAGCGCTTCCTGCGGAACCACAGTCAGTACGCCGAACAATGAGCTTGCCAGTAGTCTGAGATCCTCCCATGAGCCAAAATCATAAATACAGCGAACTTCCTCTATAGGGACTAAGTGTAGGTAAGCCACCACTTGGTGCCGCCAGATTATTATTGCCTTCTTCTGTAAGTTCTATAGCAGAACTTTCACCTCTCCATTCCCAGGTAGCAGTAACCCTGGAGCCACATGTGGTTCAAGCCGCGAGTGCTGGTGAGGCACCATAATTTCTCCATAAAGCCCTTTAGGGACAATGATTTCAAGCCCAGTCCCTACTATGCACTGGTGTCCAAATGGTAGGCTCAACGCACTCATTGCCCAAAGCGGGATCCCTTTGTACTTGTATATCTGGTTGGGGAGGGTCCTGGTCTGCCAACTCAGTCATCAACAACGAACAGGAATCACTCCGTCGCTGTACACTAGATTGATTTGACTAGATTGGACTGGATCCGTTGGGATTCCACAAGAAGTAAAATATATGGTGATCTGTTGGCCTAAAATAGTAAGAGTTTCCTCCGCCATATTTATCACAACACTAAATTTCCTCATAAATGACGCACCAATTAACATGTTGTAGTTGTTATTTGGCAACACCACCGCTGGAGCGGACACCTGGACTGACCCAAATTGTAAAGGCGATGTACTGTATGCTCCTACAGACACAGTGCTATGCGTTCCCGCGGTCCTGTATACTACTTGATGGTCCACATTTAGCTTCAACAGAAGTTTAGCCACCAACCAGGTGGAGACTATGTTCACAGGTGCTCCCGTGTCTATGATAGCGCAGATTTTTGTGCTTTGAACGAAAATGTCTCAGTAAGTACATTATGAGTAAGAAGAACCATCAGTGTTTAATACATGTACGTCCAAGGGCTTTGTGTTACTCAAAAAGGAGGAAATACCCTTGCCGACCTTAGGATACTCACTAGCAATTTTTCCACCAGAATGGCTATATTAAACCCTACCAAAGAGGCGATGTTCGTCAAGGGATTAGCGTAGATGGTGCCAGTCTGTTCCAGGGTCTGCCACGCATATGGCTTCTGTACATCCTGGCGGAACTTGGGGCTATGAGTTGAACTTTTACCCTTGGAAGCAGAAGCAGGGGTATCCAACGAAAGCTGCTGGTATAACAAATCATCCAATTGAGGTTTGAATTCTACCCAAAAAGATAATTGGGAATTGTTAGGGACAAGTGAATTAAACTTCGCGGAGGTAGAGCATCCTGTCTCTACTCCACTCGAGCTTTTCCCTGCTTGATATTCTCAGTTGGCATTGAATACACTTGAGGTCTGCCAGGGCAATTACCTGCATAATGCCCTTTTCATTCGCACTGGAAGCAAGTGTTCATAAAAGGTTCACGTCTATAGCTTGTGGCGGAAGGACCAGTTTGAAAGTTGTTGGTATGGTTCCAAGGTTGTGGATGAACTGGTAAGGCGTACATGGGCCGAAAGGGGTCCACTGACTTGTATGAGGGACAAATATGTACTAGCGGCTGATAACTTAGTCGCGGCAATCCATATCCTGAGGTGTTTGGAGCGGAGAAAGCAGAGGTTTTTTGGGCTACGTTGGGTGCGCTGATCATGGCAGAGTCAAAGTAAGGTGTTCATGATTTGGATAAGTCCAGCATCTCCATCCAACACGTGAGACATAGCATTATATAGTTCCTGATGTGGTTTGACAGCTGCTGTTATCAATATACTGACATCCTCAGCGGATAAAATATTAGCTTCAAGTAGGACATGTGCTTTCGCTGAAAAATTCTCAGCAAATTCTAACAGGGTCTCGTTTTGGTGAAATCGTATAGTCATAAAGTTGGCTTTCCATTAGGCCATCTTGGTAGCACCCCTGAATAGCCAGAAAAAAATCGCTTTAACTTCTTCATGGGATACCAAGCTATCTGGAAGATAGCAGGTAACTTAAACAGCGCTTTCCACATCTAAAGCAGACAGCAGCAGTTTGCTTTTTGTCAATCTGTAGCCCCTTCCACAGTGAATTCAAAACGCTTAAAGTAACCATGTAGATTTCCATCATGACTGAAAGGAGGTAATTTTATGATTCGAATGGCTTCGCCTTGATCCAAGTTCCTGTCACAAGGAGCAGGTGAATTAGTTTTGGAGCGACTACAGGAACCATTCCTTTGTGCGTTATCATACAGCCAGCCAGACAGACTTAAATTAGTCAAAAAGGACTTGGAAGATGTGGTGTCACGCGGGGGGTCCATCATAACGCCTAAGGGATATTTGTTTGCTAATCCATAGCATTCTTCCTCAAATGCCACTAACTGCCTCACTTCCCCCCAGCTCTGGCATGCCCCGCGAAATGTTTGTTGATCAATTGTTCCACTTTAACTGAATAGAATTTACACCGTCCATCATGAACTTCCTGTTGCAGCATTTCATACTGATGTTGCAACTCTTGGCGGAATTCCCTCTCAACGTTCAGTTTTTGTTCCATGGCTTGTAATTTCGAGAGGACCTCTTTGATTATGTTTTTCAGGTAGGTATGCTGCTGGCTAGCATTATCCGCTTGTTGATTGGCGTCATTTATATGGTTAACAAGGGAGGCTTGTTACTGAACCAATTCCTTGTTGGTCCATCAAAGAGTATCAAGGCGCCCTTGCATGTCCGCATACTCTCTTGTCTCACCAATCAGAATAGTGAAGGTTCAATGGCGCTCAGCCTGGCTGATAACTTCCTTTTGTGTAACCCAATGAATAAGATGGAGATATTCGGGAGATGTTGATCAAAGGATAAGCGCGTTATCTGCCGTTCACTGGGTACTCCATTTGATATGAAGTTGGGTTAATTCCATCAATAAAGAGCTGACTTGGTCCGCCACTTGTTGTTCCATCAGGATTATTTTTTCCTTGAGCTGGGCAATCATGGCTTTGAGAGCTTCCGCCCATTCAGCTATCTCCATCATAAAGCCCTTGGTAATATTCCTCAATGTTGTTACATCCTGAATCCACTCCACAGATAGGCCATGCTGATCCAGCAGTTCTCTTATTACTCGAGGTAATTCTAAATTTAACTGTGGTACCAAAATGTCCAATCGATGGGGGACGTCCCCAACACAATGATCCATCTGTGCCAGCGCCTCTTGTACCTCTGAAAACAAATGATCGAGGCAGTCAAGCAGGAGGTGAGTATCATGCTGCTGTGCTCGCGTGAACCATAATACATTTCCTATTTCAATATTGTGGCAAGCCAGTACACGTAGTAGCTGGTGAATCAAAGGATGCACATAAGCAACTAGATATTCCTCAATTCCGTGGGTACCAAGGTGGCGAGCCAACCCCCTTGTAGTCGCATCCAAATAAGACATGTACAGAGCGTAGCAATTTTCTTGGTCGCGTTAGTTATAGAATAAACTCAGGGCGTTTTCCCCAGGATCATCCTCGTATAGGCAATATCTGCACAATAGCCACTCCATAATATCTCAGTTGCTGAAGAGTCACATTGGTGGAGCGTCCTTGTTGGTTGGTCATCAGCGCAGGGCAATTTTCTAATTACAGATTGATCATAGCTTCATCATCCCCCGGTTTGGTCACAGTAAAAAATGTTGGTTCATGGTTAGGTGCCTCCTGGGCTTCTTCAGCATACCGCGCCCAGAATCTGATCAAATTATGTTGGAATGAATGAGGACTCATCATTGTATCTTATTGTTGAAAAACTACAGTTGCCTAGTGGCCCCCTGTAGTGAGCACCACTGTTAAGTTTTGGTGTATAGGCTTGATTCCACCGAGTTGGTTTACACAGGGTATTGGCCACTGAGCAACCATATTGGATGATATGATGACGCCAACTTTACTAAAAACTTGATAAGCTTATATATGGAGCTATCGCCCCTTATTTCGACCTTTATTAATATAAAATGCATACTTATCTACAATTACTCAAGCACATGAAAAGATCCCCTTTTCAATCCTCAGTGTGACTCTTTATATCTTGGTTCCCCAAGCCAGATTCATTATCAGCTTGGTAGTTTTCAATTCTTCTTCTTCTTTTTCTAGAAACTCTCATTTGTATCAAATCTTGGCATAAATTCTCTCAATTTGCCGAATGGTCATCAACTTGATAGATTATAATTTGTATACCCTTATCATAAATATTGAAACTCATCTTGATTCCCCCTCTGATCTGTCAGTACGGGTAGCATATTGTCCAGTCATATCAGTTCCTGACAACCATTATCCCTTATGCCCTGGACCATTCTTTATGGTACCAAGTAGACGGCGGGCACACATCTTCCCTGCCTATTTCAAGTTGGACCATTTGAAACGCTGCTGCCCCTCCATCGCTCATGCTGAAGCCTCATGCCTGATTCCTCTCAATATATCACCATTGTTGACCCCATTACTTTCTTTAACTGGGGAACTTTGCTCCCCCTCCTCCTTAAGCAGGTTTCTGCAGCTGGCCTACTTTACCTAATCAGAAGCTTTTTCACCAAGCCTCTTCTGTTGACCCAATCAATCAAGGGTCAAAATGGACCCCATTTACTTCCAAACTCACTCAGCCACCCCTCACAGCTTAAACTATTACTGACTATCCAATTATCTTCAACAAAATCCATGGGATTATTTGGATGAAGTGGATGAAATGAGTAATCCTGCCTCTAAATCAGTAAAAACTCCATGCTTTGAAGAGTACCTCAATGACAGTTATATGGCCCAAATCACCCTTTGCCATCATTCGCCTCACCCTGGTGCCCCCAAATTCTGAAGCGACTATTTCTTATTGGAAAAATAGTTGCCTCCCCTGAATGTCACCTATCCTGACAAGCTGTAGCATAAAGTAGTCGCTGTATTATCTAGGGGCCTGGTTGTTCATTTTTTAGCTCCAATATCACCCTCCTCCAAGAACAACACTACCTCTGCTACTATGACCAAGCCAACAGACCAGTCCAGAAAGATGCATTGGTCTCAATGTTTGGACCAATAACCAGCCTCACCACCCAAAATATAACCATAATTGCTGAACTTCACGCAGTCTGCATTAAGGCTGAGAAAGCCCTTACTGCATACATCTTTGACTGCATCAGGGAGAGGATCCCATTGCCAGACCTTCTTTACACCTTGGACCCTCACTTCAGTGATGCTCCAACGCCAGTGCTATTAGCTTTGTGCCGCCTCTTGTCCACTATGAAAAACCTAACCAGAATCCTGATCCCTCTTCCCCCTCCGCAATGGTTTTATAGCACTATCTGCTTCTTACTTGGTTGGAGTGTGTTTCTTGGAGCTTTGAATTGATTTTAATGAATCTTTACATCTTGTATCATTTTTAATATGTTTAATTTTGCTCTTTTGATCTCCGTTAATGTCTGTCCCCTAGTCAGCGTACCCCAAATAAAATTAGAAATTAAAATATACAATATTGACAACCAAAAAATATTTGGTAGAAAGAATGTAAAACCGCGCGTATTTTGGGAGATAACATCTATGGAAAATCAGGTATTAGATTTAATGAAAAACACCATGCAGTTCTGATAAAAGATCTATATCTGATTCCTAATCAGGTTCTCTGTGTCATCTTGTGACCTTTTCAAAGTAAAGGTATTCAATTGTTTAGATAAGGTTAAACTCTAACAACATGGGTGGTCAAATCTATAGATCAGTATTAGACTCTAACATCAGCAGTGATCAAAATGTCAGATTGGGCTGAATTTTCAACACTGGGCAGGAGTTACTTTCATGGGAGCGATGGTTGGGGTTAACTTAGAGCCAGCAGAGGAGGTAAATTCTTGTGAAAGGCGTCAAATTAGGTCCTGCGCTTGGGCACGATTGCGGTCTAGGACCAAGCTGCTTTATGAGGCATCAAACGCTTTCCACAAAACCAGAAAATAGAGCCTTCTTTTTATACAATGGGAGGCCACAATCTCCTCCACTTCCCATTATGGTGCCCCTTCCACCAGGTCTGACTCTGGGATCTCAGGAGCGGGGCCCTTAAATGGGGCAACTTGCTCTCATGAAATGTAGTGAAGATTCAGAACTTTAGAGGAAGTTCCAACTGGTATTCAGCTTGGTCTACCTTTCTAACAATGCGGTAGGGGCCTATCCTCTTAGGTCCCAAGTACTTAAATGGTTGTTTGATTGAGATGTTTCTGGAGTCAAGAATCACAAAGTCCCTCAGCCTTATATCCAAGACTTACTCTTCTTTTACCATAAGCAATCTCCTTGTAAGTCTCATGAGTATAACAAATTGGTACTAACCTTAAGGTGTACTTTCTTGATAAATGTAGTAAAATTAGCTACAAATTCCACCTTAGACTCACAATTGAGTTCCATGTTGAAGGAGGGACTAAAACCATAGTCAATGAAAAATAGAGAACATCTGATTGACGATGCTGAGCATTGTTTTAATCAAATTGAGCAAGGACAAGTTGAGGCCCAATTCAAGTGATGTGCCTCTGTATACTACCGCAGGAATTTTCTTTTGCTTTGGTTTACTCTTTATGTATGCTCATCTTATTTTGGGTCTAAAGCAAGTTGATTGGAAGTGGCGGATCTGAAGAGGTTTGCTAAGCTCTTTCTTGAATAAGGACTCAAACTGAGACCTACATTTACTGATAAATTTCTTTGGTATGCCATTGGCTAAGAAAATGTGGGAACACTTAACTTAGATATCTGAGCCGCCGTTACAGTGGTGTGTAAAGAAATGAAGAGGGCAAACTTGGTGAAACGGTCAACAGCCACCAAAAATGGCGTCATACCCTTTTGAGATGGGTAAAATGATAAAATCCAACAAAATGGAAGTTAAGGTCCTTCTGCTTTCTGTACTGGCACCAACAAACTGGTAAGGGGCTGATGGTTTTGTTTCATTTTGTTACACACAAGGCACTCCTTGGTATACTTCCACCTGTATGATAACTCCCTTCCAGTTATATGTAAGTGGATAAGTCCCAGGGGTTACGCCTTAAAATGGTGTCCTAAAATTATCTAATCATGTTGCTTCTTCATTATCTCCAGGTAAAGAGGTCCGAGGGACCCATAAGCATTCCTGAAACCATAACATACTGTCCTTCACAGGGTTTTCCCCTCATAAGATCCTCCTCGTTCAAGTTGCTTTTGGCAAGGATCTGGTTTTATTTCAAGGTAAAGTTTAGCACAGGATGAAAAGGTGGAAAATAACATATTCCTCTAAATTTTTTACATGGAAGCTAGAACAGTGACGCAAATAATGGTGGCTGTCTTGATAGATGTAATTTTACCTGGAGGAATCACCAGTTGGGTGTTAAGCAGCTCAACTTCTTTAGGTCAGGAGCTTAGGCTGCTTTATGACTCAAAGCATCAGCTAAAAGATTCTCCTTTCCTTTTGTGAACTATACAAGAGAACAAATTGTGCAAGGGTCTCATTCCAGTGGGCTTGACGTGGGGTTTGAACATGAGAAGAGCGGTGATACAGCAAAGACAATGGTCAGTATGGACCTGGAATGGTTGTAATGAACCATCAAAATGGTGGCGCCAGTATGTTAATGCTTCGCCACTGCCAACAGTTCTTTGTCATATACAGCATAATTGAACTCAAGGAGGGACACGTTACATTTTAAATACCCCTCTGAATGCTCAACTCCATCTATGTCCGCTTAAAATAGAGCATCAGCAATAGATAAGTAGGAAGCGTCGCTGGCCATTATAACTCCGTGAATGGGTCCAAGTGGTGAAGTACACATGTAGATTGCAAAATTCACTTCACAGACTGAAATTCATCCTCCAGTAAAAATTATTACTAAAAAGTTCAAAGTTCCACTGGCCTTATATCAAGGGTGCGGCAACATCTGACAAGTTTTAGGTGAATATTTTAGGGGAAGTGCATGTCCCCAAAAAAGCTCTTTAATACCGTTACTGAAATTGGCATGGGCCAATCATAAATAGCTTTCTCTTTATCCAGGGTAATTATATGTTCTTTGTCAAACATGGCGTTGCCCAAGAAGTTAGCCTAGAACTAATAAAGTCACACTTACTCATCTTCAACGTCATGTTAGCCTCTCTCAAGTATTTAATCACTTGCCACAAGTGGATCTTATAAAATCTTGGTGTGGGGAGAAAACCTTTTTATCATCCATATAGGCCACAGCACATAAAGCCGTCATGTCTCCTAACACCACATCAATATGATGTTAAAAGATTGTTGGCGCATTTTTAAGACCAAAAGGAATGACCTGGAATCAGATAATCCCTTTCCTGATGCAGAATATAATAGGTCATTCATGCCCTTTTTTACCGCAAATTGGATAAAAGAGTTTAAGCAATCCAGCTTGGTTAAAATTTTGGCTTTGTCCACATATCTGTCAATTTTTGCCTCCATAGTAAGAAAATTCATAATGGGTATGGTGACATTAATCAAGTTAGCATAAGCCTCACTAGTGAATAGAGTACCTGCCAGATTTTTCCAAAAGTAAAAGAGGTGAACATACTGGAGAGGTAAGCTGGAAGATTGAATATTTGATTAACTGTTATGTGAAACAAGCATCTAGAGCTTCCTTGATTCAACGTTAAAGGGTAGATGGGAAAGGATACGCGAACCAAGTTCACAGTAAGTTTGAAATCACAATCAAACCAAATTTAATTATGTAAGGCATTTGCGGTTGATGCACCAAATAGGACTCTAGTACCTCTAAACATGGAGGCAACGAAACCTCTGAAGTGAGCTTAAGAAAAGGCGCGAGGCTAAGGTTCTAAACGTTTGACCATAAGTGAAATTCCTTTGGAGTGTTGTCAGCTCCATGGAGATCACTATCTCTTCACCACTTTTTAAAGTGAGAGTCAAAGGATTTGCCTTCAAATTGGTTTTGATATCAAACTTTTGCCACCACTATATACCCACGATCATTGGGTACATCAGATTTTGGCTTCCAAGGAGTGGCCATAAAATTCATACTTACCAGATTGGAATTCAACAAGACCCTGTACCTTTAGTGTTGGAATTTTTTGTAAGGCACCTGCTCTACCCATATCACACAGTAAGTAGTGTAACTCAAGGTAATCCACCAAATTCTAAACAATAAAGTTCTCAGAGACATCTGTTTCCACCATAATTGAAATCTTGATTTTACCCTGAGGTGAAGATAGTGTAGCAAAAGCATAAAGTACCCAGAGTATTATTTATATAAATCAGAAAATTCAAAAACCTCACCTTTAGAGTCCAACTCAGGCATAGTAATGCTATTGGATATGGAATTGAATAATAAAATTGGTTGAATAATTTTCCACTCTTATTTCTAAAGGAAAATACCAAAAAAGCTTTCTGAAATTGCATACTTACAACCATATGAAAAAGAAGTATTTTCTCAGCTGCCTGGATGTGATGAATTATTGTATTCATTAAGACAGGTTTCAAGTGTTATCTTATATACTGAAATTAGTTTGAGTTATAACTGTAGCAATTGGTGAATTAGTTTATCTAAATTAACATAATTATCCGTTCAAAATTGTTATTTTAGGCTCCATAAGTGGAATCCTTAAATATGATTGTAGGATGAACAAGTTTAATTTACCATAATGGTGAGACCCCCTTCTGGTGAGAGTTCACTTTAATCACGTGATAAAACTTTAGATCAGTGATTGTACTATATCTTAAATTAATTGGCAGCATGGAGCTAAATTCATGACGCCCTATAATTTTAAAAAAATGATGATGTATCAGCATTAACCTTCATCATTTACAGAGGCAAAGTGCTGATTTTGGGGCAGTAATCTTAGGGGTCCCCGCGTATGAAACAAACATGGTTAAATTAATAGTCCCCAATTCAGTTGGGACAGAGAAATTATCAAGGAAGGCTGCAATCACATGATCATTTTGGTAGGTGGAGCCCTCCATATGGAGCTTCATTTTCATGTAAATCAAGCACAAAATGGAGAAATGATGCTAAAGTGACGTCAGATAAAAGTAGGGCCTGGATTTAACCATAGAATTCTCTTAAATAGGCCACAAGTGTGCAACTCGCCTGATAGAATGTGAAAAACATATAAAAAGATTTTAAAGGAAGATAAATATGGTTGAAAGATCCTAAATGCGTTTCATTCCTTTAATCACACATAGAAATACAGCTGGAATTGAAGACTATAGATACCCAGCCAACCACACAGGGTGAAAGTTGATGCAGTAAGATAGCGCTGCAAGAGCCAAATGGGGGCTATTTATAGATGTACTGATAGTAGCTTCAGGAGAAATATAAGCTATTGGCTGTTTTGTTTCAGATAAGATTTCTTTGCTGGGCTTAAAATGATTAAATCAGGGCCATAAAAGATTTGAAACCATCAACCATAAGAAATAATGGTAGGAAGGGTGGTTAGCCGAGCAGGTAAAACTGCTTCCACCCCTAGTGCAGGTTTTGAGTTCAAAACCTGTACTGACTAGAAAACATTCTCGGTGTGGTATATTTGTCCCAAGGTCGACCCACCTCAAATAATTTTTAAATGGTCAGCTTACCTTGGTTAAATAAAAAGAAATAATGGTAGGAACATACAGTTAGATGTGGAGAAGAGTAATAAGATATAAGCAAAACAATCAAAGATATAGTGGTGAGGAGCATAATGACCGTGAAAATGGCCAATGCACTAAATTTACACTCATAGAGAGTCCTACAAGGAAAATTATTAAAGTATATTAAATTTGGTTGACTAATGTCAAAAAAGTATCTGTAACTCTCCTATTCACGAAGAGGAGATGTGTGATCAAAACTCATATTTCTAGGAGATTAAATAACAAACATAGAAGAAAAAAGACACCGCAGATGTTACCACTCCTTGATGACACAAATACAAAAAAAAGAAAGGTCGCTAAGTTCTCCTGGTGGCACATGAAGGCAATTAATTGACTTGACAATAAAGAAAAGTTCATTATAAGTTAATAGTTACATTCTAGGCCTTGGGAAGATTTATTTAAAACTGTCCATACCACATTAATGGTGGAATTAGATCATCATTGATTTCTTGAAAGTATAAAATGGCATATGTTGTTGGATACCTCCTCAAGGAGGTCAGCGGCTAGTACATTCCAAAGGTCATCAGATAAAATTTAATAGATTTTTATGATAAGGAAGTTAACTAACTAAGGAGTTGGCCTAATGAAATTGACTATGTAGGAAAATTGTGGAAATGGGGAATGATCATTTTGTCACAGAACTATGAAAGAATAAGCCAATTAAACATGACTACCCCTGATGGAAGTATTACAACATGAATATAATTGTACTTTGGTTATAAACTGAAGAGAAGAAAATCCAGTTCTTTTTTACTATACTTGTAATGTTGCTTATATCCTAGTTTTTAAAATCAAATGTAACGACCAATTTTTTGTGGTAAAGTAACTTATAAACTTTAATACAGTTGAGATAACAATGCCAACCTCATCAAGCAACTCCTTAGTTAGTTAACTTCCTTATCATAAATTTGGGCATGCTTGGCTCTTACCCAGAGTTAAACTAAGATATTTTTGAGATCATGGAGGGGCCAACTTTATACCTTCGCCTTGGCAACATCCTCCTTGTTTTTACAGCTTATGAGAGTAACCATGTCATAACACATGACATCTCTTGTAGTGGTTAAAAAGTTCTTCTCACTCTCTAATTTGCCATCCCTGAAGCCTTCTCTTGTCCCTCAAGCTACTTAAAATAGATCTTCGATTGCCCCTAATCAGTCTTGTGCCTGATTTTGGGGATCTTTGGTATGTTTTTACTTAGTACTCTAGCGTTACCCCTAAATCCTCAATATATTATATATCTGAGGTGGGTTGACCTTGGGAAAAATATACCACACCGAGAATTTCTCTAGCCAGTACAGGTTTTGAACTCAAAACCTGCAGCAGGGTGGAAGCAGTTTTACCTTCCAGGCTAACCACCCTTTAAATTTTCAATATATTACACTGTACAAATAACTATCCCCTAGGATTTGAACCTTTTGTGTTTAAAGGAGAACCCAAATTTTAATTTTTAGCTTAAACTTCCTTAGCCATCTATCTGACAGTTTGTCTTATAAAAATTATAATTTTTCCCTTTAGGTAACGACTATACCTACAGAATTTCTATGGTGTTCCCCTGGTCCAATAAGATGTACTTATTGTTTCCAATCACTCATTCTAGTCATAAATTCAATGTATTCATTTGGTTAATCCAATGCGGGTATAATGCCAAAACTGGTTGTATTTGGATTTTAATAGATCCACATCTGATGACCGTGAAGTCTGTAATCTTATGACTTTTTTAATGTCTACTAAAATTTCCCAGATTAATAACTCAATTCTTCTCACCTTTATTTTTTTGGAGCCACGAACATGTCATTGCCAGATGACTTAGTACCTCTTCTTAGACCTATCCAACTTGAACCTGTTTCTGGTCTATGTTTCTATTTATATCAAGGATTTTAAAATTTTAAGTCCTTTTTTAAGCCTTATACCTTCTGTGTGGGTGGCCAACGCCTAAAGTATTTAACTCCCTGACAGTGGAGAGGATAACTGGTGCTCACTACAAGGGGGCACAACCAAGTTGCACTTGTTAAGATGTCAATCCCATATACCAATGGACAACTATTTCAACATAGATTTCCCTTCTAGTGTGGTCATAAGTAAATTTAATATTATTACATTACATTATGAGAAAATCTGGATGAACCTTTCAATTTGGTGTTTCAGGACACTTTCGAAATTACCTTTTAGACCTTGACCAAATAGCAATCAGGATACATCTGGATAATATCTTAATCCATGTCAATACCCAAAAAAATTCAAACGGTCACATAAGTTAAAGGTATAGGTATTCAACTCTACGCCTAGTGAGAAAAGTTAAACTTGAAATAGAAGCGTCACGTCTGGTACTATACTAATATAAGAAATAGGCTTAAATATAATATAAGGGTACTATTATCAGTTATAATTTAGACAATTATAGGTTGAGTTGGCATTCAATGTCAAATAAAAAATCTCTATCTCAAGAAATCATACTTTCGAATCTTGATAATCAAAGGACCCAATACCTGGATTTCCAATCAATTGGTGGAAAGCACAGGTGACATATATCAATCAACTTATATGAGCAAATTGATGCAATCCCAATTTAGAGGATCTGAATTTCTACTATTTTGGCATAACTCAAGTAATTGTAAAGCGGAGTCATTCCTTGAAATTTATTAGAAGATAACATTTATAGAGCTTAAGGCTTGGAAGCCAACATAAGGTTTGATATTGAGTATGCTAGGTCTCAAATCCTTAAGTATAACATCCACCAACTTCTAGATAAATGTAACTGCCTAAAATAGGTCTGGTTGGTCTAGGGCCTCAGAAGTCCTTTCCACCAAAAGATACTCCATTTCCTCATACAAACTTCTGGATAGAAAAGTAGGAATAAGGACTAACCAAAGACTTTTTTCTTTGTTTATAAGTTATGTACCAACTTCTTAAGAGGTGGTGAGAAAGCATCACCAAGAGGTGGTACAGCATATAGATAAATTTAAATCTCTATTTAAATGTAGAAGACTTGTACAACGCCGTCTCTTTAATTGTATATAAGTTAGAAAGCTATCAAGAATAATTTTTGGCACCTCATTATAGTCTATTTTTAAGTAGTTCAACTTGATGCAGGGGTTCAATAATTTATAGATAGTTAATTGTAAGTATGTACAATGGGAATCATGATGGACAATAAATGTCTAATTTAACAAGTAGCTGCCAAAGCCTCTCTTTTCAGTTGCTTTACCCACTTAGGGCTAAACGCTTATGCTTTTAAAAACTGCATTCCAAGTGTTACAACAGTGATTCCAGGGTTTCAACATAAACACTACTGAGAATGCTTAAGACTCCTTCAGCCCTGATGGCCCTTAGGACTATCAGGACCCTCCAGACCAATCATACCTTCAGGGCCTCCTAAGCCACCTGTCATCCCATGGCCTTCAGGTGTTACCTCCTTGGTGTCACAGCTAGTGACATTTGCCTGGTGTTGACCGCCATCTAAATCTTATTCAGAAGGATTCCAGAATCAAGGCGAGAACACTTGAGAAATTAGTGATCTCTAAGGTTATTGATAGAAAGTGAGTTTTAGCTATATCTGTCAAGGCTGATACTCACGATAACAAAACGAATATAAAATTATGATAACATTAGCTGAATTTTTGTTTAAAACTAGATATGAGGTAATTGAGTTTAGTTAAATTTTAAAAATCTCAATTTCACTAAAAAAGTGGAAACTTTCAGCATTGATTTGTTTCAATGATACTAAGTTTAAACAATGCAGCCAAAAACTTGATATTTTTGCAAAGATTTCTGTAAACTTTTTAAAGTTAGTATACCCTAACGCTAAAATAAATGTTTATGGCGAATTTCTAAGTTTTGGTCCCCATATATATAAAAACTTCCTAAAAACTTTTCTTATAGTGTTTGCCTAGGTCTACGGTTCTGAACTCACTCTACCATTACCACCAAAATAGAAATCCTCAACTTTGACTATTCCAAAAGGTCTGCGGTGCTTAACTTTGTGCATGTTCTTTTTGAATCCTGACCAAACTTTCTCATTTACCAGGGGTCTCTTTCTGATCTTACGTTGGGTCAGTTTGTTGTGCGTTTTGAAGCAAAATTATCTGGAAGTATATTAGGAATCGCCTATAACGTTGATTCCTGCTTTTAGCCCACTGTTTACTCTTTTGGCTACTTTTTCACTGGAGTTTTACTTCTGCAACCTCATGTGATCTAACTTCCATTACATCATCTTTGAAAAGATTAAAATGAAATCATGAGTTTCTTCTACTGTTGATTTTTAGAGTTGGCTTAGTCTTTTCAAAGATGACCACTTAAAAATCACCTACTGTGTTTGTATCCTCTTCTCCTAGCCTTGACCCTTTCTCTTATAAAGGGATGAGCTGAATGATTTGCTTAACTCATACCACTCAAGAGACTCATACAGTGTGCATTACCTGTCACTACCCAACTCTCTTCATCCCCTTCCTGGGATTCTAGATAAAAAAGGAGATCTATGACGAGCTGTCTGACCTGAGGTCCCATCATAAGTCTAAAAGTAAGAGCTTGCATATATCCTTATCTTCCAACTTATTCTGTATAAGAATTCTAACTGGAGCGTGCTAATGGCTGATTGCCTCAAGTGAGACAAACATAACCCTTCTGAAATCCCTTTCCGCTTTGAAAGCTTTTAAGCATGTGAATATCCTCTGGCTACATTTGAGAATTATAATTAATTTGTCCACCTGTCCCAGGGAGACTTTACTATTGTTTATTACTTGCTCCTGTTTCAAGAAAAACCTCAAGATTGAACTCCCTTGAACAGTTGGAAATTTCCCTCCTTCACAAGTCCTTAGACTATAATAGACCATCATTGTGCGCCTGAGATAATCCCCTTTTACTTTAGCTGGAACTTTATATACTCTCGCATTTATGCAGTTCCAAAGCGTTAGTCTTGTCCAAACCAGCTATAGCACCAAACTTCAAATCTTAGAGCTTGTTGATTCTAGCTCAATTGTACCTTCTCAGGGATCCCTCCTTGTTAATCTTGATTCTTTTCAAGTCTCATTTCCCATTGTGGCTTACTCCAATGAGAGTCTCTCAGTCATGGATACCTCTAATTACGCCATTAAATACTCTTACACCATTTTTTATAATACAGTTCAAATCTGGCAGCGATCTCTTTAGCAGGATGGACTAAAACTTTTGTCATAGGTGGGATTTCCTCATTGCTGTCCCTGCACTGCTGAGCTCAATGAAGTACCCCTCTCTTTTGTCCTCAAAGGTAGAGAGGGTTAGTATGTCTATCTTGTTTGATTCAAAGCATTCAAATTACCCTAGCTCCAGACCATCAGTTGCCGTTTTAGACTCTAGGATCACTCCAGTCAGTAGCTTCACCCAGGCAGGTGGAGCAACCTTTCCCCATCATCTCAGAGTCTCCCTCTCTGGCTGATACCTATCATAGATGGATGGACATCCACAAAAAGATGATTAAAGAAATCTCTCCATGGATGAACCTTAAGAAGCTTGGCTGTACTTATTGTTGTGGTTTTCTGTGACAAAGACCTTCCCCCTGCTGAACATAGGGCATCAAGCTACTGTACACCCCAAGTCTTTTGGACCTTTTTTGACAATGTGAAGGCATATTCTGTAGGGTCTTCAGGGGACACTCTAATCTACTACCCCTTCTGGGCTTGGAATTGTCTTATCTTCTTTTTGCCCCAACTAATACATTTTTGTCTGCATACTTCTTGTTCATGGTTAAGATCTCCTCGTCTGTTGGGAATTACAAGATATAACTTTAGTAGACACTGGCTCTACAGAAAACTTTATCTTCCAGGACCACGCAGAAGTCTTAGATCTATCCCTAGAGGTGGACCAATATGTAAAGGTCAGTGCCTCTCAAGCAATACCAAGTTATCAAGTCTTATCCCCATTCCCTTTCAATGCGGATATTAAACATATTGTGAAGATCTTCTCCTCAAACAAAAAAAATTAACTATACGGTTACTTTAGTGTAGGCTGGTGGCGACGTTTTGAAATCAACACCAACCTTACAATTACAACCATACACACAAAATTTCCAGGCAGAGCTACTGTTACCATCCCTAGCCTAGATGAAAGTGCCATGGAGTTTCCAAGGAGGTGTGGACTTTCCCCCAAGACTGGCCTTGCTTTATATAACTTGTCCTAACTTTCGCCTAATTAATTAACCTACCAAAGTAATTAAAGCTCATTAAGATGCTTGACTCCTCCAAAGCTCTTTCACTTCAAGTGCACATTAAGTTTGACTTCAAGTTCAAGCTGACAGTTGACCTCATTAAGATGTCCTCCCCCCTCTACCCCCTATCTCTGAGGGAGGAGGCCGCCCCTGGACAATTGGGTTTATAACCTGTTTTCAAGGGTCATATCTTCAAAAAAGTTTCGCACATGTGCTCCCTCTGTTATATGTGGAGATATCTGATGGCTCCTTAGACCTTGAGTTGAATTTTATAATCTGAACAACATAACGGTTCCTGATCCCCATCTATTGCCCCTTAATCAGCAGATTGCTCACTATGTTGAGATGAATAGAATATTTAACAAGTTAGACTGCCTGAACACCTTAAATCAGTTCTGCATTAAGGAATGCTTAGTGGTTTACCGCTTTCTGTACCAGTGGGGTAATAACTAGTTCAGAGTCATTCCCTTTGGCTAAAAGAGCGCACCTGCCTGCTTCAAAAGGCTCAAAGACTCTGTCCTAGAAGACCTTATAAGATTCTGTGCAATAGCCTACATGGAGATATACTGGTCTTCTCTTCAGATGAAGAGTCCTATTACCATCATCTGGTAGCCATAATGGAGCTTTTAGCACCTGAAAACCTTATGATCAAAAACAAGCAAGTATGAATTCTTCAAGCACAAAGTTTAGTTATGAAAAAATATTTTTCTATTATGGACACATGATCTCTCCATAATAAGGAAGCAACCATCCTCAATTGGGAGGCTCCTACTTCTTTCATAGAGGTGCGCAGCTCCCTTGAGACCTGCAATTTCCTCAATAAGCTCACCCTACAGCTATACGAACTTTCTGCTCCCTTTACACTGCATCTGGGATGAAACCCTTCAATTGACCAACGAAATGCAATTCCTTCATAAGAACGTCAAGACCATACTATTATCCAGTTCTGTTCTAGCACAAGTAAATACAAGTTGGATTACTTGGTTGCCACATCCTCTTCTAAATTTGCAATGAGATCAGCCTTGTTTCAAGTTATAGGATAGAATGCAGTTCTTTGTTGATTATTTCTCTTTGTTATATACTTGGCTCAGCTCTACTACGCCATTTACAACAATGAGCGCACTGCAGTTGTTCAAGATGTACAGCACTGGCTTCTTTAATTTTTATGGTTTTAGATGGCTTTCACTATCTGCACTAACCACAAGGATTTATTTATTACATTCCCCCCCAAAAGCTGACCCCTCACCAATCTATGTGGCTGAAGATATGTTCATTTTAAGGTTCAAGTATGATTTTGTAAAAGATAGTGACAACTTGCTGCCAGATGCCTTCTAACGAAACACTGATTTTCTCCTGGACCACTTTAGTTGAAGCCCATGATACCCAAGTGTCAATTTATCCAGAACAGGTGAAAGGAAGCACTTGTCACAGCTAGTGACACTTTGCCTAGTGTTAACCTCCCCTCCAAAACTAAGTCACATAAGCCTTAGGAATTAAGGCTATAATTTTTAGAGATACAAGTGCTCTTTAAAGTCATTGGCAGGAAGTAGGTTCTAGCCCTACCTGTCATGACTGATGCTCATGTTAACAACAGTTAGTGATTTAGATAAATTAAGAAAACAATTTGTAAAATCATCAGGTATGAGATAATCAAGTTCATTCTATATTTAGAAAATCTCAAATTTATTGAAAGATGAAAACGTTTCAGCTTAGATTGGGGTTCATTTATCGCACAGTTCTTAAAAACTTTATAAACTAGGTGCCATTGATGAAATGTCTTTGTTTTTGTATAGATAGTATATTATAAGCCATAGATATAGGCTTTGCTTCTGGTTAATTTTCTGCAGTTTTGATCTACATTTTTCTAACTTTGGCTTAAAACACTTCTTGTAATGATCAGCCTAAGCCTAAAGTACTAACCTCACCCTACAATTCATAACAGATGATACCTGCATTTCAAGCTATTTCACCGAGTCTGAGGCACACCATTTTGTGTATGTTCACCTTAGTCCTATCCAAACTGCCTCAGTTCTCAAAGCCTCTTTCTCCTATTGCTAAATGTCAGTTTGTGTGTTTTTACAAGGGTTTATATAAAAAATAATAGCGAATACCTAGGAAGTTGAATACTACTCCTAGCTCACTTTACACTCTTTTATCTGTTTTTTTTTCTGGAGTTTTTACTTCAACACCCTCCCGTGACCTATTTTCCTTAACCGCACCCATGCAAATCCCCAAGTATAGCTTTCTATGGACCTCCAGAATGGAAATTTTGAACACCCATCTTGATCTAGACTATCTCACCCTTGTCAAGTGACTACCCAAAGATAAATCAAGCCTGCCAAAGAAATGGTAAGACATCAAGCAAGGGTTAACAGCTACGCGACGAGGTCATACTTACCAGATTGTATGGTGGGTCCCACCTGGACCATTAAGAGAGAGGAGGTGATCCGTGAGGCCCATGACCCCTCACCGCTGGCTTTCCTGGCAAAGATAATACTGTTGATTTAGTCAGCGCGCCTACATCTGGAAAGGCCTTTCCTCAGATGTAGCAAAATTACTGTTGGGCCACCAGGGAGGAATCATTGGTGGCATGATCATCTGAAGGCAGGGCTTCAAAGTTAGCAGCCTTGGACGAGACGTTCTCCAATAAAGTAAAGTAAAATAAAACAAGAGTTCTGATGAGAAGAGTTTTATTTAGAATAATCAAGCACTATTTATAGTGCTTCAAATTGTAAGTATAGGAATAGGGATTGTAAGGATAGGAATAGGGATTTTAAGGGTAGTGTCATGGGACCTGTAGGAAAGTCCCGATACTAGGATAGGTGGAAATAGATAAAGTGTGGATAGAGGTTAGATAACAAATAGGAAAGGTGAATATTCCCCAAATTCAGCATAATTAGGGCAAAGCCCAAATTTGGTATCCCTGTTGAAAACATTAAATTGAACTCCATTTTAAATTATTAGACATCTGCAAATTATGCCCTTTGTATGATTATATCAATTTTCCCCATGGACAAGGCTTTTATCTAATCCAGGGAGGATCCCAACAATTACAAAGAATTTACCTAACATGTGATTGGTCAAAACCTAGCTGTAAAAGGGCCTATAACTCCTATTACCCTTTCAAGCTGCTGAAGACCCCTGAAAATTAGTATACATAAACTTCATTGTTATACTCTCCTTATCTAGGGATATGACGTATTAATGGCAGTGGTTGATCACTTTATTAAGCTGGCCAATTTTGTCCCCTGTAACACCATCATCACGTCTGTTCAAACTGTCCGTCTGTTTTTTGACCACATCTTATGGCTGCATGGATTTCCAAAAAGATCATTAATTTCTTGACCATCAATTTAAACCCCAGTTATGGGAAGCTTTGTTGTCCATCTTAGATACCACCTCTGCCACTCCACAACCTTTCATTCTCAGTCAGATGTACAGACAGAAAGGTTTACCAATAATTAGAGTTTTTCCTACATATATACTCAAATGAAGAACAGTACATCTGTGTCTCTCACCCACAAGGGGCACAATTATCATATAATAACTAACCCCACCCTAACGGGCACCTTAACCTTTTGCAAACTAAGGCTACATCCCAGATTTGACTTAAGTACACGACTATAGTCAACAGTTGTATCTGCAAACTAGCATAAAAAGGATTTAAGAGACATCTATCAGAAAGTGAAGAAACATTACTGATGCTGTGAGAGTCTACAAAGCTTACGCGGACTGCAAACGCTGTGAGGGGCCTGTGTATAAGCCAGGCGACCTAATCATGATTAAAGCCAAAAATTAGACCTTGAAACAACACTGTTGCAAACATGGTCCTAAGCACGTTAGTTTATTTAAGATCATATGGAAGGCTGGCCCCACAGCTTAACAAGTAGACCTAACCCCCTATTAAAAGTCTTTAGCACCCTCCACGAGTGTCTTATGACCTCATATGAAGGCCCTATGCTTTCCCATTCAGAACCAGTGATTTTAGATGGTGAGCCACAATATAAAATTGATGCAAGCCTTGTCTTCCACATATATTGACGTCACCTCAAGTATCTGGTGTCATGAAAGGCTATAATGAAACTGAGACATCTGGGTGTCCCACAGAGACTGCGCCAATGCCCAGAAATTTTATCCACAATTTTATTAAATGTTACCTGACACTGCAAGTCCTGACCACCAAGCTTCACTGGCAGCCATGAAGCTACCCATCCCCTCACAAGAAGTTTGCCTTGGCTAATTACCCTCTAGCAGAGTAAAATCTCATCCAAGAGCGGAGTTAGATGTCGCAGCTATTGATATTTTCCTGACGTTGACCTCTCACATAAATCTAAACCAGGAAAATCTCAGAAATCAAGGCGAGAATCTTTTTAAAACACCATCGATCTCTCCAAGGTCATCAATGGAAAGTGGGTTTAGCCCAATTGTAAATAATGATACTCATGGTAACAAAACAATATTTCAAATCAAGACAAAATAGGCCTAAAATTTATAAAGTTACTAGTTACAAGGTAATTAAGTTTGGTGAAGTTTGGAAAATCCCAATTTTGTTGAAAATAAAACTTTTCAGACTATATTAGGTTTCAATGATCGCTTGGTTTTGTAATTCATCCACAAACCCAAAACTTTGCTGAATTCTATTGCTTATCAAAAATAGTATATTTTAACCTAAAAATAAAAGTTTATTTTCTTTAAAATTTTCTTGAGTTTTGATCCACTTTATATATATAACTCGGGTTAAACCTTTTCTTGTGATGTTCAGCCTAGATCTACAGTTCTATCTTCACTCTACTGTTAAAACCAAAATTGAAACTCTTGCCTTTGGCTATTCTACTTAGTCTACTGAGCATCATTACGCGTGCATTCACTTTAATCCTACCCAAACTTGCTCAGTTTCTAGGGCCTCTTTCTCCTCTTACTATGTGACAGTTTGTTGTGCATTTGAACAAGAAGTTTTCTTAAGCCTATAATAGCGATTGCTTAGGACGTTGCTTACTGCTCCTAGCCCACCATTTACTTTTTGGATGCTTTTCCAGGGATTTTATCTTTTTAACCTCTTGAAATCTACTATCTATAACACTAAGTGATCAATGTTAATGAGGAATGAAATTTTGGTGCAAAATAGAAATATAATTACTCATGGATTAACTTGATGCTGTAGCTAAAGGTTACAGTATCCATATTGTTGAAGATTCCTTGGCCCAGTCCTTCCTTTAGATTAAGATTCTGATATTAATCATAATTATTTTTTCTTAAAAGCTCAACGTTTTTAGAATTGCAAACCTAGAAGGTAATTTACAATGAACTTGGTAACAGGTTTAATATATTGTATTACAACATGATAAGCTCCAACTATTATCATATCCAATAACTTGAAATCAGTCTTCACACAGTTATATCACTGCGCTAATACCACTACCATTTTTAACATTATAGAGACTTACTGAACGTTATGTTTTCTTATAGTTGAGTTAAGATACAACAAAATGTAGCCTATGTGATACCATTTTTCCCAAGATCAGTTATTTGGCCCTTCCCAGGGTAAATTTTTTATCTGTCCTAAAGGATCTTGTCTTAAGTCCTCATTATGCAGGAACAACATAGCTTTGGGTATTATAGCTTCCTTATATATATTTTTAAAAAATGCAAAGGTATAAGATTCAGATCGTTAAAATATTTACCACCTAATGACAAGGTGAACTTCATATCATATAAATTAAACTTCACATTTATGGCTTTTTTAAACTGGGCACAGGTTAAGACTGCATCAATCAAAGAATTTGGAAGCAACTACTCTCCAACCAGAAGCAATATTTATCGCCATAGCTACATTTATTGAGAATCAAGATTTGATTTAGCTATTATATTCTATTTTTAAGCTCTGGTTTTTCTAATATCAACTGTTTTCTCTCAGAAGGCTTAGCACTTCTTTAGCTTCTTCGTTGACTTTATAAGAATTTGATTTCAGATGAAATGGGTCAAGAGTGGTTACACAAGTATCATTGATTTATAAATAGGCCCTTTTGGGATAACACCCAATCAGTTAAAGAACTTTTTGCGCCTTGACATCTATAGACTAGCAAGAATTCATTGAAGAGAGAGTTCCTAAATAAATATAAGATTTACTTACTATAAGGATATACATCATAAGGCTAAGACCTGCTTTAAAAGGCAAGAACAAAGAAGGGAAAAGACTTGTCAATATATTGGGGAAACTCTTTATGTTGAAAAGACCTGTATGCCTCTACCAAAAAATATGCTTAGAAAAGATAATCAGCCTAATGAGGCCACCACTGAAAATTCCAATAGAAATAAGATAGTAACTTAACTATAAGTAGATATTTAATATGACTCAAATTATTTTAGTCCTTATTTTCTTTTCTTAGTCCCCTCAGTATGGCATCTCATTACTCTAGTTGGAGTTCAGGGCTGTGAAAATTTTTATATGGCCAATATCAAAGTGGCTAATAATGATTGTTTTTTATTTAGTCTAATAAAAAGAAGCTTAGATTTTCTTTAATAATATGGCACTGCCAGACCCTAATACATATGATTTTTAGGAATATACCTCTCTATATATATTAGTTTTGGAAATCTGACCATGGTTACTTTAGTATTGAATTGGATAATTAGGCTATCAACTCTAGTTAGAGACTTAGTTATGAAGTGTTCCCTTCCAACATATTTGTTGTTTCTCCATGATAATGAGATGAACAACATGGACAACATGAACCCCATAGTATTCTTGCTTTAGAAATGAACCATGTATCTTGCTATATGTATCTTATGCAAGGACCCCAGGTAAGACTATTCCAACTTTAGTTGAAGAAAAAAAATGAAATTATAGTTTTTGTAATGGACTGTGTCCCGTTGTTCTAGTTGGTGAATCTAACCATGAACTATCATAATTAAGGCATTGGTGCAATATGATGAGGGCACTGGATTTGTCCAAAGAAAAAAAACTGATGGGTATGCTGGTGAGGGAGTTTTCCATAGTTATGGTTTAGGGAATGTGTTTATGGGAGTTCATGGAGGTTATAGTGTGGATCAGGCTCGTTTTTCTTCATTAAATAAATTAATTAGTAAGTGAATTCAAAGACTATTTAGTTACTGCAAAGATTTACAAAGAAAATATCCCAAATCTTAAATGTATATCAGGTCCCTGGATTTACTCAGGCTGGTTGAGATGTTTGAAGTTGTGCCATTCTTCTTCTAAGCAACTGCGATTATTTCTTGCATAAAATTTTAAAAGAAAATCGATTTTTCTCAATTATACTCAATTGTGTTTTGGTAAGAAATTACAATCCTAATTTACCACTTAATATCATATACAAGTTGATCTCACTTTGCAGCATAGTTCATTAATCCAGAAGATAAATTCTGGGGTTTCAAGTATATATCTTATGTCAGGATTTGCCCTGGAAGTTTAACCCAGGTCAAAGAAAATTTCCCTAACTCTTGAGGTTTCTTTTCTACCCAAATAACACAAATATAACTCCTTGACAACTGTTGTATTTTCAGAATATGCAAGTCCCTCCAGTAGAGAGCAATTTGCCTTATATGGACTGATAAAACCTTTTTAAGTTGGCTTAATCTCTTAATTAATATAACCTTTACAATAGCAACCGTGTATTGTAGATTAGAATTCTTATATCCTTCATGCGTCTAAAACCTATTGAACTAATATATGTCATTCTAAATTTTTTGTATTCTATTATACCTCTCTTTAGACAAAAAACTACTTTTTTTACCCTTAAACAATCTTTTGGTAAGAATGTAGTCATATAAAACTAGAATATGGTTGATGTATTTTCACCCATGTCAGTATATTTTCTTACCACACTTATAATCTTGTAAAGTGAAATTTTTACTCATTTTATCAACACTGAGGAATATGAGCTTTAAGGACTAGACCATATAAAAAGGTGAGGAAGCTAATTAACTGTTGGACTCAAATACTTCTCAATTCTGTTCCGTTGCAACTTTCAAATGAGAGAGATTATCTTCCTCTTATGGTCTATAAAGATAATAGTCTTCTGAGCATGATGAACTACCAGAATTGAAATTGTTTACTCAGAAGACAGCTACCATCTTCCCCATAATGACAAACCTTTAACTTTTAGCTAAAGCTATTATATTTTTTCTACTGGCCTTACCAGTAGTATTGTTGGATTGTTCTGGACCCAAAGAATATAGAAAAAGCATTTTTTATTGCCAAGGAAGGGTCATTTGAATAACCATCTAGTACTAAAAAAAGGGTCATTTGAATCTAAACTCTTGCCTCAATGCACGTGCAATGCTCAAGTTATATTCAAAAGAGCCATGTATTGGCCTCTGAAATAGTTAAAGATGTCATGAAATACTTTTTCTTAACGATTTTATGGATTATCTCAAGTCCTAAAGAAAATCTAGATCACTTTCAGGAGGTGTTAAACCAGCTACAACATGTGTCTCTGAAGTTGAGGTCTGTTATATAACTTTTCTCAACTTGAGATTATTTTTTTTTGACAAAAAGTTTCCATGCATGGAATATGACTCCTGACAGATAAAGTTATAGCTATATAAGACAATTGTTCCTATAAGAGTTTGCAGGACATTCAGATGTTTCTGGAAATATTCAGTTAGTAATAACTGTTTAGCCCTCAGGTTTTCAGACTTTGCAGAGCCTTGTCTAAGTCTTAAAAAATGTATACTTTTTATTAAATCTAAATCAGGTCATTTCTAGTTTTATTAAGTCTGCCTTAATTTTGTATCCTGAATTGAATAAGTGTGAGTTAATCTTCCCTTTTTACTAATCATTGATGATAGTGATACAACATCAAGAGTGATATCAATACATGAGGAAATAAAGTAGATCATCATGATGTACTTAGGTAAACCCCACTCTTTAGACGTAGTAGACCTATAGTGTAATTGAGAGTTAGTGTTTGGCTGTCTATATAGTAGTGATTTTTATTTACTTATACATATGAAAAACACTTTTGGTGATTAATGAACATGCTTCCTTTTAATGTATCCAGTTGATAAATGATCCTGACAGTAGGCTAGCTTAATGAGCCAAGCCTACAAGACTATGAATTGAAAATTTGATTACATCAGATACACTAAAACAGAAAATTGGCTTATAAAAAGCCTGTTCTTAATGTCCTGTGACCAGAAGAGTCCTTGAATAAATCCTTGTAGGATGTCCAAAACGCATGAACTAAAGAATCCTTAAAAATAATAACAAGTAAAGCTTTACTATAAACACTTACCTCTAATAGAGACTTTTTTGAGAGTTGGTTGAAAAAACGGTGCCTTATATACAATTCTTTTACTTAACTGACACCATCCTAAAACATGTTACTAATGGCCATGAGGTGGTTGATATAACATCTTAAATGTGGCTTGAGACACTAATCCTGTGATATTTAAAAATTAAGATTATTATTTAATCTTTATTATAAACATGCAGTTCAGGTGTTGACAGTGGAGTTTACTTTGCAGTTCACAGTGTTCATGTTCTAGATAATGGTTGTTCATTTTTAAAATTTGCAGTTTTTATTCAAATTTTAATTTAAATTTAAGTTCAACTAAAATTGATCCCTCCTGTCTTATATGACAAAACGGGCCTAAACAAGCATATGTAAAAATTGTTCAACAAATATGGGCCCTCTTATTAGGATCTACATTTCAAGAGAGAAGTAAGGCATAAGGTCAATTGTATAAGCACCTACAATAGTAGCCACAAACTTTAAGGTGGCAAATTACCTTTATGAAGTTAAAGAATGTAAAATGGGATAGCGTCTGTATTTCATGACATGATGGAAGTATGAGAGAGTTCCCTCAGGTATTAGGTAGAAATAAAACTTTAGATATTGAACAAATTTTTCAGCTATATATTATTTCCAATTGTAGTCAACAAAAGATCTTTACAAGGCCTTAATCTTAAGCACTGTTACAATTGTTATTTTGAATAAAATAAACTTAAAACCGGAACTTTTATTAATAAATTTTTTTTGATAGATAAGGAAAAAATAACCCATTACAATACTATTATCAGGGTACTAAGTTTTAGGGTTGTACAGGTGGGAGGTGGGCCTAGAGAAACTTACAATAGCGCAAATTGGAACATTCACTATTCTCAAAGATTTTTGAGTTGGAATCAAAATTCTTGTTTTGGCATTACATCAAGCTTCAACTTTTGACCACTCCACTCTTTTTAAAAATTTGATTCTCATATTGAATTTTGAATATTGGTTCAGCGCCACCCAAACATATTGACTTGATTAAATTACATTGTCTACCTTTCCCATCTATTTAATTATACTTTCAAATTTTGTTAAAGTATTTAAACTGGGGTTTCCACAGGTATCAAATTTTTACAATTGAGGACGCACATGTTAAAGTCCTTTGTTTGAAAGAAATGTTTCATTACCATCACCCATATTAAATATATCTTTAAATGTAAGGCAAAACTGTTGGATTTCCTAAACAATTTGTTATGAAGACTATAAAGAATAATATATCTAGATCTGAAATTTTGGGCTTAATGTTGGATAGGGCATATAAGGGGAGCTGCCACTACCCATATTCTATCTAGGTTTTGCCCTAGATCAGTCATTTGAGAAGCGGAATTGCCTTTAGTTATTGCCCTTAATTTTATTTAAAGGGGTGCAAGGCCCTATCTAGCTCAATAGTTGGATCCTGGGAACTTACATTATCCTTTTCTATATAGGATAGGTTCACAACTCCCTCTAAGCCTTTGTTTGTGCATTACTCTTGTGTGGTTTGTGAGTTTGATTGAGCTATGTTAGCAGTCTTGGATGAGGTGATGATAGGGCATTAGGATTTTCTTTGTGAAATTTCTTAATCAATTCATGACAGTTGGCATAATCCTTATATTAAACCCAGCTGTTCTTGTGAGCTGGTTATCCCTTAAATGACAACAGGTAGTGCACTCCACGTTTAACCCATCATGTTTCTAAGATCTTATACATTTCAAATTTAGATACTTTTTCACTTAGGTGGATCACCTTCAATCGTATTCTTACGTTTTAATGGGGAAAGTGATAAAGCATTTAAATGAATTATGTATCTTCCAGTTTGGGGTCAGTTCCAGGTGAAAAGCTCTTCTGGTCTAACTTTAGTAATTTAATGGCCTTGATTTCTTGCAAGCCAGTTTCTGACATGGCTTTTTTAGTACAGGTTCTTGGTTTCCACTATTACTAAGTTTACTACTGGTAGTTAGGAGCTTTTGGATGCTTTTTGTCAACAAATTGCTTGAAACAATAGTGTCTTTAGCCAACTGGTTCTGGATCTGTTGATAAATCTCCTGAATATGCTTGACAAAATGATTCACAGTTGGAATGTTACTGCACGTTTGAGGGTGTAAAATAAATACAGAGTTTTACTGCAATTAGCATACATGAGTGACATCCCATAAATGAGTGGAGTGAGTTATTGTATGAAAATTGAGTCAGAATGAGGTCAGCTCTCCATTTTGTCCTCCATTTTGTCCTGGGATGTGGCAGAATAGCATCAAAGATACTTCACCATTAACTGGTTGGTAAATTCTTTTTGGCCATTGTATTGAAGGTGTAAGCTGATGATATGATATATCTAAACTTTAACATATAGCATGGAGCATCAATTGGAATTTTATCCAGATGAATCCCTCTGATAACTATTTAAATTAAGTTGATAAGTTGAGGGTGGTTGCTAATTTATCAAGGTGTTCTGCTTATAGTAATTAATGATTTACAACTCAATTTATGATCCCCATTTGGTTAAGTTGAGCTTTCTCAATCCACTAGATTAGAAAAATTCTTGGAATTATCCCCAACAGAAAATTGGGGCATTTCAATACTGGAGACTGAGGCCAAGGACTTTGAAATGATAAATATTATTAATTGGGATGGCAAATTAACAATTTGACGTCGAGGGCATATTTGGAACAATCCCTGATAGAATTTTGGATCAATTTTGACACCGCTGACTGATTCCAAAGATGTCAAAAATTATAGCCAGTAAATAAAGTCAAATCGTTATTTTGACTTTGCAAGAGTATTGGTAATGTTCCACAATATTTTTTTAGCCAATTCTGACACCAGCGACTAAGGCTGATGATGTCAAGGCATAACTATTAATCAAATTAAATTAAAATATAAATTGAGAATTTAGCGTCAAGATTTGGGATCACTGGCGACTAAGGCCAAGGATAACAATCTATTTAACCATTTTGAGATCAGCTGGCGGCTTGGGCTGAGGCTGATCATTTGCTTCTTATGGTGCCAAAGGATCTTATTATCAATTGTGAAAGGGGAAATCCGCTAACTTCAATTTATATTTAGAAACTATAAATGATTGATTAGCAACTGATGCTGAAAATTAGTCAACATATATTAAATGTGGAAAACAATGGATTTTGAAAGATGACTGCCAATTAGAGAGATGATAATTGAAATTGCCAGTGAGAGTGCTGATGATTGAGAAATAGCAATAAATGACAATGACATTAACAGGCAGGGAAAAACCTGTAGTTAATCAAATCTCCCTAATAATAAGAATTATCCTTATCCCTTTAAACCTCAGCTTTAATTATTGATTTACCTATCTTTTCTGGTTTAAAGGGGACATAGGTTAGCTTAACTGGCAGAGAAGTTATGGAAGATTCCCAGAGGTTAGGTGATGGGATTAAACACCTGGAGTGGTCGGCGCAATCAACTCCCAACCTGGAACTGGATGGAAACCAGGAGAGAACTGAGCCAACATGCCACCAACAATGATGGACCAGAAGGATTGAAGGGGAGGAACCCAAGGGAATCAATAGAGACCACTAAACCAGGATCGCTGGACAAGTCCCAGGAGAGAGCCTCTGAGCCAGGATTAGTGGTTAAGTCTCAGAAGGTGAAGTTGTTGGTCTGCTGGGTTGGTGGGTTGCCCTACAGACCGGCAGAGAAAGGTCACCATTGATGGTGAAAAAGAAAGGGCCAGCAGTTTTTATACTGTTTGCCCTGGCACACTAATAGAGCCCTAAACTACAGCAAATTGAAAATTTGCAAAAGCATCCCAATAATTTGATGCAAACTGAGGCCCTCTGTCGCTGATTACTTTCCTGTGGGCATCAAACAAGGAAAAAAATGCGCCACAAACAACAGTGACATGTTCTCAGCTGTATTTTTTATAAGGCAAATCAAGAATATGGAATATTTTGTAAAAAATCTACAACCACCATAATTGCATCATACCCACAGGAAGTTGGAAAGATTGTAAAAAATTACCAAAAGTGAAGTTCATGGCCCTAATGCTTGTTAGAGGGGTGTAGGAGGCTATTCTATTCATTACTATCTATTTTGTAATGGGCACATATTAAGCATAGTTCAATCCAGGAAGGAGCCTCTTTTGTGCGCCCATTACAATCAAAACTGCGTTTGATCTAGCTGATGCATTCTTTATGCCAAGGTGACCATAGAGAGGGATAATGGTGTTCACGTATGACACAATAAGATCGATCCAAGGGAACACCTACTTTATCACATAAATATATTACCCTATCCTGCTGAAAATACCATTCAGAAGGGTCATTATCAGCGTCAATCTTGTTCAGGAGGTTGTAGCCTTTGGAATTATAAGACCAGAATTCCAGCACAAAATTTAATAGGGGACCTTGGCCTACAGAGGATGATAAGACTTGGTCAGAGAGAATTGCTTCAATCATCAGCTCAGAAGAGGTTACAGGAATAACGGGGTCTTTGGTAGCGCATTTTAGAGATTTAGGCTTTGAGTTGGGGAAGCGACTGTATTAGTGACTTGAGGTTGAGGCAGCATGATCTGTTCAGTGGGAATTACCATGACTAAGTCAGAGTATGTATTCAGGGTGGGACTCATTATGGGATTACAGTTTTAGGACATCAGCTAAAATATGGGTAGTTCCTTTAACGACTTATATATATGAAATTAAAGCTTAGAAGATTGCAAAGAGTACTGGTCTTCCTACATACCAACTTTTGGGGCTTGCGATAGTAAGTAATTGATTTATTATCTATATGCATAACCACAATATGTTAAGTGCCCTGTAAAAGGTACCTACAGTGCACCTAATGACCATAAACAGACGCTAAATCTTTTAGTGTAGATAGCTCATGCACGCTCTGTGACATGTAAATTTTTGTAGACCAAACTATTTTTCCACTCATCATGATCTTGTAAAAAAAGACACAATTTGCGGTGCCAGAGGTATCAAAAAGCCACAATAAAGGATTATTTTTGTTAGCATGATGAAGAACAGGGGGTAGTACTGAAAATCTCTTTTATTGCCTCAAAGTTTATGTTGCCACTTGTTGGTCTAATTAAAAGGCGCGTTCTTGACACAGAGGGTGAAAAGGTGAGGCCAGTTCCAAAATGGCTGATGAGAACATTATAAGAAAGTGACATCCTGAGAAGCTGCACAGATGCTTCTGAGTCACCAGGGTGGGCAAAGAAAAGATTTAATCCATCTTGGAGAGTGATGACACGACCTTTATTAATATTAAAGTACATAGCAACTGAATTTCATCAATATAGGACTCTTGGTTGGCTTAGCAACTAGACCAGCTTTGTGGAGAGATGAATTCACAACTACCAATTCCTTATCATGTTGTTAAGCATTAGACAAGTGTATTAAGATGTTATACATATAGAATATTGTCAAAAGAATTGAGATCCCCCAGGGAATCATCAATGCAATGCTGAAAGCTAGCTGGCATGGTTTTCAAACTAAAAGCATACTTAAAAAATATATTTCATACCAGGTTTAAATTGCTGTCAGCCACTTTAGGCATGACCTTACCTGCACTTAGTGAAAAGCGTTCATCAAGTCAAATTTAAGAAAACTTTAGATTTAAAAATACCAGGGAAATCGCGGCCACAAGAGGTAGCGGATATGGATCAGGGACCCAAAGGTTATTCAGGTGCCTGCAATCCACTCAAGGTCTCAGGGTACCTTGGGTTTCTGCGCAAATAATTACTAGCGATGACATGGGAGAGGTATTTTTGATCATCCACCCCTTCTTCACTATATTGTCAATCCAGGTCTTTAATTACTTATTCTCACAGCTGTGTAGGGATATAGTATACAGTTAATTTTGATGAGGTCAACTAATGATAGAACTCAGATCAAATTATGAGTGACATGACAGCTTGTTAGCGCCTTACAAATCAAAAACTGATTTAAAGGGTGAGAGAATAAAAGCCATTATAGGTAACTTAGTCACCACATCATTGTAAGAGTTTTTGCTGTTGCCACCACTGAATTTACTGTTAAAATCGTGGGGGTGAGGGGAAAATTGCTCATATAATAATTGAAGGTGAAGGCTAACTGTTACGCTCTAAGTCAATACTCACTGACTGGAGGCGCCACCATCCTACTCTTAAATTCACCAGATATGATAACTATGGTATTGCCGCGAAGTTTGCTATGTATTCATAATCATAAGCAACAAAAGAAGTGGCTTGCGCAGGGGAAGTGTGATCATAGGGATACACAACGCTCCATGACAGGTGAACAAGGGTTAATTCAAGATCAAAAGCCTGCACAATCTAAAAGTCAAGTAATTCCCTGTGGCTCTAGTGTCCACTAGGGAGATACGTTTTCTTGTACTGCTTACTGTAATTTGAGTGGGTACAAAAAACGGTAAACTCATTCAATTTTATTAGTGTAGCAAATGGTTTGACCGGATGTTGCAGTTCTGATATGACTGGATGATAAGCCCTAAGTCATTAAAGCGAAATGGATAGAATCTGCCAAGTTTGATATGAGTTATGATTGTTCAAGCGCCTTGAGATGAGGCAATATTAGGCTGTTGGGAAATCGCCTCAAATTAGGCGATTTTGAAATTAACAAATGAAGAATTGCCAGAACCAATGAAATATGGCAAATTGAATTACTAAGTTAAGGAAGCAGTACCATCTGAAGTCGCTGAGATATAGGTGAGATGAGACAATTGAGAGATTAGGTTGCTAATAGTTTGGAGTGAGCAGAACAGCGAGGATCTGCTATATTATTATAATAAATGAAAAAGTGTTGTGGGAGCAAGTGCTTCATATTTATTAAAAGGGTTTATTTTGTTGTTTCAAGGACTATGGTCATCATACCATTTGTCCTATTGCTCAGTGGGCTGAACCCTGTGCAAAAACCCTTGTGGTGCATTGCCAGAATACTGGAACATTTATAAAAGTGGTGCACACTACAGGGGGCCATTGATCAATCACAAAAAACCAATAAAAATACTTTAGTTGCTGGCCATGTCATATCAGGATTTCTTTGGCAAGGGATCTTACCAAAATGCTGTAACCGTTAAATATGCTGAATCAAGATTGCCCTGTATGCTGTGATTCAATGGAAAAAGGAGTTTCTGCAGGATGTTTGTATTAATAAGCTGCCTCCATTTGATTGTGATGAGAGCATCCATGGATTCTTTAAGCAATTTGAGTTTGCAGTAGAAGGAGCTTCAGATCGGCGTAGAGCTAAATTGTTAATATCCACTCTGGATGTCAGAAGTGCTGACCAAGTTACTTGCTATATTCCTAACTGTTCCTTTACCTATCAAAAAGTGAAGTAAACTTTGCTGTGGTTGTTCATAAACTTCAAAGATGGCATAGTGGTAGGCCGAGTTCTTAACCATCAGGTTTCAGAATAATGAGACCCTCACCATGTTTACTGATTGATTTACAGCAGAAGTCCATGTGTTAATTGGGGCAGAGACTTTACCAAATCTGACATATGCATTGCTTTGACCTCCGCTGGGGAACCATACTGTGAGCTTTTCAATGCCATGGCTTCACACTTGGATGTTGACGTACCCTTGCTTAAACTCGTTCATATTTTATGACATCTATCCGCTACTTTCCCATCATCCAATATAGAGTGGAAACCTATTGTATCCGCTGCCAGAATTTCTTATTTGGATGAAAATCCCTCCCTGTTCAGCGTCCATTTAGTAACCCCTGGCCTTATTATCACTTTACACCTCATTCATAAAAGAGTTGCCTTTGGCAATCCAACTATTGAAAGGGCCTGTTTACACTGCTTGACCCCAGTCAACTTTTGGGGTGGCCCATTTTACAACAATCAAGGACGCAGGTCTTATGAGGTCAATTGTTTTTCATGCAGTCGCTCTGGACACCTGGCCAGAAGTTGCCTCAATCATCTGGGCCATTACCTACCGCAGGAGCATTACAATCAGGGAAAAGTCAGAGTGGAGTAGAGATGGGATTCTCTACATCTGATATTCTAACCCAAAACGTTTCACCTGAACCTATCCCCACACATTCAGCGGAAGTTCCTCAGTATGAAAACGCCTTCCTGTATCAGCAGCCGGTTGGCGAAGTGAATGTGCTAACATGAGCGCAATTCATGGACATGGTAAAAAAGCAGGCTCCCCAGAGCAACCAAAGCCTTAGGCATGTAAAATGTTTAACCAACTTTTTACTGATGAACCAGATCCATTCTCTGATGCGCTTCTCTTAAAAGTGGTAAACGTGGCCCTTCCTGTGAACGTATTTGTAAAGGTTGCCCTAAAGTTAAGGAGGGTATTATGAGCTTCCTAGGGAAATGAGATCGTTAAATGTCCACGTTTTAAACAATCATAATGCATCTTACTCTGAGTGTACTTAATGTGATATTGTTGTAGTAAAAACCCAAGTCCGCGGTATAATTAATATGGGTGCCCCAAGCAACATATTGTCCATAAAGTTGGCAGAAAAGTTGTCATTAAAGCCTGATGTGAATTATCATATGGTGTATGAGACTGCAGGCGTGGAAAGCACAGTCTCTGAAGGAGCGTATAGCGCGCTACCCTTGCAGTTTGGGTAGATTATCATTGTAGCCCCAGCTATAGTTCTATCAAACAATAACTATGACCTGTTAATTGGAACTGCTTTTATGCACCACTTTGGGGCTGTCATTTTATATGACATCGGAGACTTTTGAAATTCTGGGGCAGCAGAACCCAAGCTACTTCACTTCCAGTGGAATGCCGAAGGATCCAGTGCACATGAGTCACATTAACCTTGCATATGGTGATGGGGTGATTCCAGTTTGCTACTGTAAGTCTAGAGACCCAACCTATTGGGCTAGATCGGGAAAAGGTCCCTTTTAGGAAGAAAAAGGGACCTGATGCCCCTGTGGAGCCCTTATATCAACTGGGGGATTTGGATCATGTAGTTGATGAACGTTGGGTCACTGAATTGGCAACAAAAAACCCCACCACAGTACCCCATTTGGCTGCTTCTTCTCGGGTTAAAAGGATAAAAGAGGTCTGTAAAGTGATGATACAGGCCAGAAGCCTTCAACAGCAGCTTCCCCTCCCAATGAGCCCCACCCCGCCATCTTTTCCATCCTTGGAAAAGAAGAAAATGGGCCTTGAAGCTCAGGAAAGGGCTCACCAGTCAGTAAACCCAATCCAGGACATGGAATCTGAAATTTAAGGTCTGGGAAAGCCAATTTGAGTTGGAAATTCGCTTTCAGGAAATTTTAAAAAATCTTCTAAAGATTCATCAGAATCAACCCTGGTGGAACCCAATTCAGCCACCCCTTCAATCCAAGTAAATCTGCTTATGTTTGGATTGGTGAGGGTCCCTTCCAGGTATATCCAATGATTACGTTGCCAGAGCTTTTGCAACCTTTGTGTAAGTTGGATGACGAAGCCACCAGCCCAAGCTGAGTACTCATGAGTACGTCAGCTACCGCTGCCCAGGAAAAACGTACCCATGTCCCCTTTTCCCCACCTTACATATATAAGGCAACTGCCTCTGTAAGGAGCATTTGTCAGTCCTATTTAACCAATAATTTTAATCAAAATATTTCTTCCATGACCTACTTCGTGAGCTCTGCCACTTTTCTTCACAATACTTTTACTTAACCCAGTGAAGTATGCAGCAATCTGCATCCTAGGGCCAATGGTTGTCAAGTGGGCCTCTAAGCCATCGATCCAGTGGCCCACCAAATGGTGATTGAAATCCAGAGATTTTTCACAAGCCTATGACGCCAATCCACCACTTTGGAAGAGTTCTCAGATCCGCCAAACTCTTCACTATGACCTGTTTACCATTTGGCACCTGGCGGACCATCTTTGGGTCTGCCTCCCACTCCACAAAATAATCGGAGACTTCAACATAATCTGCCTTGCCAATCTGCTAGTGGCTCAGCGCAATTTGGGTGGAGTGAGGCCATCTCCACTAATTGCAATTCTCCATTTGGAGGTGAGGACTTGCCATCCACACAACTGTGAGGTGGGAACCAGGCAATGAACCATCTGGGCCATTCCGCCATGGCCAATCCAGCCCAAATCAATTTGAAAAATAGATCTGCCACATTGGTGATGCACCTGACTTCTCTATCCAACCCAAAACCTCTCAATGGATGCAAGATGAGGCCCAAGGCCTCCCGATGGCTGGAGCAATTTGATTCAATTTAATTCATGAGGCTGATCATCACAAAAAAATTTTATATCTTATGATTTTCATAACCTTTAATATGATTAATCATTCCAAAATGGTTCGAAAAATGAAGCCAAAGGTCTACAACTGCAAACCTAGGAGGATTGGTCGTCCTCCCTGCCTCTCCCACCCTTGGAGGATGCCCCAGCAAGACCCACGTTTGCTCACATTGCAGCCATTTGGTTTGTTATGAGGCCTTTGGTATGTTTATTAACTTCTATTTCCATCGCCACAATAATAGGGGATCCCTCCTACAACTGCTCAGAACTTCTATGCCCTTGGCATTCTGGGCTTTCCATTGGGTTGTTACACACCCAGATTGGAAGCTCAGTCTTATTTTAATTAGCAGATTCCATGACAGCTACCATCAACTAAAGAGCAAGACTCAGGCCCTTCCCCATAAAATCTATGAATATCAGAGGCTACCGCTAAAAAGCTGCTGACCCTATATCTATCCCCTCTGAGCACCAAGTAATCATAAACACCAAATTAGAGGTGGAAAAACCTGCTGGGCTATATGAGGAGGTCATTGGGCTTATTAGCAATCGTTGCTTGAATCCCGCATGGCCCCAGGCATTATACTTCCAGGCATGGGGAGATCGAGGTCTTAGTATCAAATTTTCAGAATAAGCTGATGTAAATCTGCCAACACCAAATAGTGGCATATTTACACTTTATCCCAATTGAGGAGGTCCTTCAGGTTCATGAGTTTGGTTCTCTGGATGAATCTGGTCTGCCCATTGAACCACAGCTCAGCATAATGGCGGTTGTACCACATGAAAATTCAATGAGATTAACAGAAGACCAGAAAGTAAAAGTGGAAGCCTTATTCAAAAATACAAGGAAATCTTTACTGTCAATGATCATGATTTAGGGTGCATGTGGGGAGTTATCAATCAAGTGGACACTGGAAATCATCCCCCATCAGATCTCATCTAATCCGCCAATCTAGAGCAGCAGAAGAAGTTGTCATGGCAGAAAACAATAAACTGCTGGAGCAAGGAATGCTCAACCCATTGAAGAGCCCGTGGGCTTCCCCTGTCTTAACTGTCAAAAAGAAGGATGTAACCAACTGGGTAGTAATAGACTACCATAAGCTAAACAGCATTATGAAAAGGACTCATACCCCTTTCCACGAATTGATAATGTTTTGGACTGGTTGGGAGGAGCACGCTACTTCTCCGCAATGGATTTAATATCTGATTATTGGAAGATTGAGTTACCTGTGGCAGAACAGTAGAAATGCGCCATTATCACGTCAAAAGGGTTTTTCAACCAATGCATATGCCACAAAGGCTGTGTAATGCCTTAGCTAAATTCCAGCGGGCTATGGACACTATTCTTGGCAACTTAAAGCTGTCATGCGTTCTTGTATACTTGATAATATCAACGTCTTTTCTCACACATTTTCTGAGCACCTTACCCATTTGAAGGAGGTATTCCACTTGTTGGCTGAGGCCAACGTCAAAATAAAGCCCCAAAAATGCCATTTTTTCAAGGATTAACTAGAGTATCTCAGGTTTGTGGTTAATGCAACAGGGCTGTGGCCCCAACCAGCCAAGGTGGAGGCCATCCAGAAGATGACTACACCAAACAGTAAGTGAGATATACAAGTATTTTTAGGGATGGTCAGCTACTGTCGCTGCTTTATACCTAACTTTAGTTGTATTGGAGGTCTGCTGTTTGGGCTTATAAAAAAGGATGTCACATTTGAATGGATGAAACGCCGTCAACACTCCTTTGATACACTTCAAATGGCGTTTGTCAGATTCTGTAGTTGACTTAATTACCCTTTAACAACCTATAGATTGGGACGATTTTCCCTTCTAATGCTTGAACTAATAATCTAATTAAAACCTATGGCAATAACCCGGCTTGGGCTGAATATTGCAACATTGATAAAATTATATTACTAAATCTTGGGCTAATTATCCTCACGAATTTTAGGCCAAACTTCGCTGCAACTACTTGGCCAGTTAAAGTAACTCAACATCAATTCAATTAAGTATTCTATCAGTAGCTCAGGCCTAATACATTTGCACAGTTGGGCTAATTATTGCTGCCCCAAACCTTGGCAACTAGTCTTGATTAATTGGGACCAGTATTAAGAAATCAGTATATAAACCATTTGGGACTAACCTGAAGTTAACGTTTAAAAGTCCCATTTACAATCAGACAAACGAAAAATGGAATCAATTTTCCACCTTAGAGCATATTTGTATGCTGGTACATGTAATTAGCACAATAGCACTTGTACATGGACCGCCTGAATGGGAGTACCTAATGCTATTGAGAGGGCCAGTTGACATCTCAATTAGGGAGTCATTTACATCAGCAGTATGGCGAAAATATATTTGAAGCTTATCCTAAAATAGTTGTTGTATGTCAATATGTGTAACTGGCACAATAGCACTTACACATGGACTGCCTGAATGAGAGTACCTAGTACTATTGAGAGAGGCCTACTGATGGCCTGATTAAGGGTACATCATTTAATTAATTATACCACAAAATCTCCCAGAATTTTTATTTCAACGGAAGTATGACCAAACTTATTGAGATGGACTTAGGACCATTTTGCATGCTTTTATTGCAATTTTTGTGCCTAAAATTCTCCCAATTTTGAGAGTATTTTTTCATCAATAAACCTAAGAAAAGGTCTCAGTTGTATCAGTTCAAGGGCCAAACTGAGGTGGTAAAATTCTGTTGATATTGCGTGCTTGAATGTTGCCAGGAGATGCCCTATAGGTATAAATACTGGCACCTGGCCTAATGAATTATTATCAAATAATCTAGTCAAATAAAGATCCATTTTATTTAATCCTCTTTCCAGTTTATATCTAAAGTCACTTTTGGAGAGTGTTGGCAAGCTGGGATCTCAGGATCCACAGCTTGCAACTTTGCCTGCCTCGGCTGAACTTCCCAATTATTGAGGGAAAATTAAACCCTAAATTGGCCTGAAAAGTCGGATCCATTTGAGTATGCGTAGTGAGTTTCTGAACAGTTCAAAAACTGTAAGCCATTGGCGAAATTGAGGATCCATCGGCTGAACTTCAGCCCATTTAAGTGTGCAAAAATTATTTAATCAAGCGAGAAATCCTTGAATTATACAGCATTGATCAATGCGCCAGTGCTACGCTACCCAAATTTTCAAAAATAATTTATTGTACAGATGGATGCATCTCTTTCTGCTGTGGGGGAAAACCTATTCCCAAAATATGATGAAGGGGAGGAGCACCAAGTGGCATATTGCAGTTGAAGCCTGAATAGCCACAAACATAATTTTACTGTGGCTGAGCAGGAGTGCTTAGCAGTGATCTACGCTTAAAAGCAATTCAGAGTATATTTACATGACGTAAAGTTTAGAATTGTAACAGATTGCGCTTCATTATGCTGGTTGCAGAACCCTATGGAGCCAAAGGGGCGTCTAGCCTGATGGGCCCTTAAACTGCAGGATTATGATTTTGAGATTCTTCACTGACTGGGTACCAAACACAGAAATGCAGACTGCTTGTCAAGATTACCAACAATTTCAGTGTTGGTGGATCTAAGTGACATCATGTATGATAAGATGCTTAGTGTTAAGTATAATGATGAGCTGCCACAAGTTGTAAAGGCATCGAATGAAATGTGAGCCATTACTATCCAGCGGAATGGTGAGTATTATAAGCGGATCAGTAATGCAAAAGTGAACTTTCCATGACCCTCAGCATGGCCTATTATCATGAGTGCACATAGGACTATCAGACATGGTGGTTTGTGCAAGACAATGGAATTATTGTAGCCTTGGTATTACTGGGAAAGCATGAACTTTGACATGCTTAATACTATCTCCTCCTGCAACCAGTGCTAAGTGGAAAAGCTGTTCCGTCAAAAAACCTTGTACCAGTTAGTGAAGCCTCACTTTGCTTGGCATACAGTTTCCATGGATGTCGTTGTCCCTCTGCCAATGGGAGCTAACTGGTCCAAGTACATTTTGGTAGAAATTGACCACTTAACCCGGTGGATTAAAGTAAGGGTGATATAAATTTGGGGGTGGTCACAGTGGCAAAATTCGTAATGAAATGCATTATCCAGCAGTATGGCGCCCTCAATTCCTCCTTACTGATAACGAAACTAACTTCACTTCCCACATCCTCCCAAAGCATAATGAGCTGTTGGCCATCTGAGGGGTTTTGACAACCCCATACCACCCTGAGTCCAACAGAATGGTTGAGCGGGTCAATGGGACTTTAGTGAACATACTCAGTAAATTAGTAGTGGACTGACCCTCAGATTGGAGTTCCCTTTTGTCCACCGGCATCTTCGCCTATAATATCAGTTATCATTCCATTATAGGGAAAAATCCCTTCCAATTACTAAATGGATGACACCCTGCCCTTCTGGCACTGGTATACTCCTGTGTAGAAGATAATGGAGGAATGGATCCTCAACGTTGTCTGATGACTGTTAAGTTTTAGCCAATGGTGCAAGCTAAAATGACTTAACAAGAAAATCAAGGATCTATACTCGCTTTTTAATGAAACTCCTGCTTGTAATCTGAAATTAGGTTCTCTGATAATCCTCAATAATATCCAAGTAACTCCAGCATGCACTCCGTGCTTGACTACTGGCAACAACAATTACGAGACCTTCTGTCTTTGTACAAAATTAGGAACTTATTCCTTTATAATTGGGACTACTTCTACAGCAGGTAAACTGAGTACTTCTTTTTGGGAAGTTTAAGCGTACACAACTATCTAATATAGACGTAAAGGCAGAAGATATGAATAACAGATAGATGACAGATAATCAACAAAATTAATAAAAATAAATTACAGTAGTTAATAATGATTAATAGATATTTGATGTTTTATTAACTGGCTAGGCGCTGGTATTATATACCTCTCAGGCATCTCCTGGCTGCACTCATCTATTAGATGAGTTCATTCATATTATGCCAATCCTCTTCTGGTCATGGAAATAATCATGAAATACCCCAAGTCAATTTAGCCCATGAATTGACTAAAGATAACAATCATTTCAGCCTGATTGAAGGCAATTTTACTCTCATAATTAGGACAATCTTGGTTGTGAACCCAAAACCAAAATCTTCCCAATAAAGCTATGTCACAATTTGATGAAATAACAATAAATGGGGACTAATATATACAACCAATAAAGATGACGCGCCCCTAATTGGGATGTCAGCAGGCTTTTCTTAGCACTAAGTACACCCTTAATCAGGATGTCTATGTTTAAGTGCTTAATAAATTGATTTCATTAATCAAACCCAAAATTCCGCCTTAGTGCATTAAGATTAGTGCACTAATTTAGGAGGTGCAATTTAGTTAATGCCGTGAGACCACTTTGCACCCAAGTGGACCCATAATCGGCCATAATGTAATTATATTATAGCTATTATCAGCTATGATAATCGAGTTACTTAGACACAATCAAAGCAGTTATGAGGTGAATCTGATTTATCAGATTATGAAGATAAATTGGGAAGGATCAAAGGAACATCAATGGGAGTAATCTATTAGTATTGATGGTTTTCTCAAAAAGTTTATTTTCAAGTCAACCATCAAAATCTAACATTTCCCCCACTTGACTGGAATATAAACCCTGATTTTCCCAAATTCATCTTCAATGTCTGAAAACAATTCTTCCTTGACCTACCACAATCTCATCACTTTTTTTGAACCTGAACAACAGCGTTGGTTCAATAAATTAGATAGAACTATGAATATGCATATGTTTGTGGGTTCTCTCCAAGCATATCAGTTGGATCAAATCATTCCTTCGCCAACTGTCATGACATCAACTTGGCCTGAGACCATTGTCAAAGAAGAGGTTATTTCAGTTGTTGATCCTATTCAAGGATCAGTAGGGTACAAACTTTGGTCTCGTTCATCAACAATTGTTCCAGTGGGCACTTTCAGGCATTTTTTTGATCCTATAGAGCCAACCTTTTCGCTTCAATTAATATATTGGGATGGTGATCTTCTGGCGGAGTTTATCTTCGCACTCAGCCATTTCCTGATGGCTCAAACTTATAATGCAGTGTTGGGTTCATCCAACTATTCGCACTGGGGTCAATAACTCAATGAAATGAGTGCAAAATATGAGCGGCTTTATAGCCCCATTCATCTTTTTCTTGCCAAGGATCCCACCATAAAACCTCAAGAATTTGTTCAGGTTAACGAATTTATTGAGAAGGTCCTTAGTTCCTGGTCCGTGCTTCTTGAAAATAGACCTGATTTCGCTTCATCTTTGAGTCTAAACTATGATGTACAGGATGTTCATTTCCGCTTAGCTGTTCAGGCAGCCTTTGAGGCCTTGCACCAAAATAGCACTGACAACTATCTTCCTAGGATGGCCTTACTCGGCCACCTTATGCATATTTTTCCCGACTGGATGCCCTCAGTCTGGCTTTTGCATGTTCCCCCTTTTATAGAGTGGTGGAAAGACCAAGTTTATTGTGTCTGATTGTTGACCCCAAAGATATATCAGTACTGGTCTGATTTCTTGGTTGACTGTCTTCTCCTGGGAACTTGTTTTCCATCCAATTGTGTTCTCAATTGGATAACCCTCAACAGTTTTGTGCCATCCCTTCCAATTGTTCGCTGAGAGTTGTCTACAACAAGTACACGGCGCATCTGGCTTTATGCCGCTATGGCCTTTACCATTGTCACCTAGCAATTAGATTGGGCTGAATTAGCACATGAAGATGAAGAATCAGGTCCCAAGACGCCTCCCCTTCTTGAAGCGGAAAAACAAAATTATTTATTATTCACTAAGGTATACCAATCTATTATTACTTGTAATGTAAAATATTTTTAACTGTGTATATAGATATATAGATATATATACATTGCTTACTTATATTATTTTCTTATTATCATTATTACTTTTTCCCATATTATAACTTTCCTATAATTGTGTACACTTGTTTTTTTATTTCTTTTCTTCTAATTGGCCCTCTTCCTAAACTTTCTTAGGAATTTAGCATGGACTCAGTTATAGACATGCCCCAAATCTTTCTCCTTAATAGTGTAGGAGAAGTTCAAAGTCCTCTCTATAACGTCAAATGGTCCAACCCAAATGCAATTTAACTTGTGAGAAAGGCACAAGCTGTGTGTATTACAAATTAATACCTCATCCCCCACAGCGAATTTGGGAATATTGTATCTGTTTTTTTGATCTTTTTCATGTCAGCCTTATAAAAGTTCAAAGTTATTATCAAAAGCCTGGGCTTGAAGTTTAATTAAGGTTTCTGCAAGCTGCTTGACATACTGAGAATAACTTAATTCTTGGGGTTCTTGTAGCAAGTAATACAAAAATGGCGGTAAGGCTTGGTGCTTTTCATATAGAAGTTGGAAAGGAGACATCTTCATGGCTGAATGGTAAGAGATGTTGTAGGCAAAGATGGCTGAACTAAGGAATGTACTCCATTTGGAGAGCTTCTGAGAAGTCAGCTTTCTTAGGATATTGACAAGTGTTCCATTAACTCGTTCCACTGCACCATTTGTTTCTGGGTGGTATGGAGTTGACAGAACTTCACGCACTCCCATTAATTCATTAAGCTTCTGGATAATATCTGCAGTAAAATTTGTGCCATTATCCGCTAATATGAATTGAGGACATCCTTACCAATGAATAACTTGCTCCAAGATGAATTTAGCAGTTGTTGAGGCTCCTAGGTCCCAAATAGCCCTGTCTTTAACCCATTTCATCAAGTGTTTGATTGCCAGAATAGTTTACTTGGCTTTCACATTGCTAATTAAGAGGTCCAACCACATCTATGGAGATAGTATGCCAAGAAAATTTGGGATGAACAAGCTGGTATAAAGTAGCTTTTAATAAGGGTTTTTCCCTTTGGCACTCTTGGCAACAACTCAAAGTTTCATGGAAATCAAAATGCATTGATTCCCAATAATAATTTTGCTTGAGTTGCTCCTTTGTTTTCTTGAAGCCTCCATGGCCGGTGGCCTTATGATAAGCTAAAATTAAATTTTCAGGATGAGGGATGGGGAAATATAAATTTCTTCCCATCAATCACCTTACATAAGACTCATTTTTAGTGTAGGTGTCCTTTCTTAATTTGGAGAGAATTTTCTGCACTGGTTCAGGTTCATAAGCAAAAACTCCATTAACCACCTTTTGGAATAAGGCATCCGCAGGCTGGCAGAGGGTTGCCACAATGGGCAGACAGGACAAACAATCAGCATTCTGATGCTTAGCACCAGCCTGATGCTTGATAGTATATTCATAAGCCTGCAGCTTAAGTGCCCAGCAAGCCAAACGTCCTTCTGGCTCCTTCAAGTTATTAAGCCAGCTAGGGATGCATGATTAGTAACTACGGTAAAATGCATTCCATGAAGATATACTCAGAATTGTTTATAAGCATATATAACTGCCAAAAATTCCCTTTCTGTCACAGTATAATTTCTCTCATGGGCATTTAGGGTCCAACTAGCATAGGCTACTGGGTGCTCTTCGCCGTCTTCTCCAACTTGGGACAAAACGGCTCCAATTTGATGTTAATGATGCATCTGTCTGAACAATAAACTCCCAGTCAAAGTCAGGATAGTGCAACACTGGTGTGACTAATAGGGCTGAACAAAGCTGGTCGAATGCCTCCTAGCCGGCCAAATTCCACTCAAAAGAGATCTTATCCTTAAGTAGATAAAACAAGGGTTCTCAAATTTTAGCAAAGTCAGCAATAAATCGGCAATAGTATCCAATCATGCCCAAAATACTTGAATGTCCCGCTTGGATTCAGGCCTCTTCATTTTAGATAATGATTCCAATTTGGCTGGTTGTAGCTGAATACCTTCTTTATCAATTATAAACTAAAGGTACTCCAGTCATTCCTTAAATAATTGACACTTCCAAGTCTTGATCTTCAAGTTTGCAGCCGCTAACCTCTTGAAAACCTCTTCCAGATGTTCCAGATGTTCATCAAAGGTGCGGCTGAAGATGTTTATATTGTCTAGGTATACTATTACACATGACAATTTGAGATCTCCCAGTATAGTGTCCATCCCTCTCTGGAAAGTTGCTGGAGCATTACAGAGTCCTTGGGGCATCCTCGTTGGTTGAAATAACCCTTCTTGGGTAATAATAGTGCACTTTTCTTGCTCATATTAAGGTAGACAATTTGCCAATACCCACTAATTAAATCATCGCTGAGAAGAACTTTGCACCCCCAAGCCTGTCTAGGGCATTATCAATATGTGGAAGAGGATAGAAATCATTTTTTGTAATGTTGTTAAGCTTCTGGTAGTCAATAACAACCCTGTTGCTCCCATCTTTCTTTTTTACAATGAAAATTGGGGCAGCCCATGGACTCTTAGATGGTATCAACATGCCGCGGTTGAGAAGTTCATTAATCTCCTTTGACACGACCTCTTCAGCAGTTTTTGAACGCCTAATCAGCATTAATTGAATAAAGAATGATCCCCAGTATCTATCGTATGGGTTACTCCTCTTGCACATCCCAAGTCAAATCGTCCTTGACGAATATTCCATGGTATTTATTATATAATCCTCGGACTTGGTCCTTTTCCTGTTCATTTAGCTCCCCTAAATCGGCCACAGGTATGACATTATTAAAATAATTCAACTCATCATCAGAAAGCCTAACTCATCCTGGGTTCCTAAAATCATGGAAAGCTTCAATCTCCGTTATAAGAATCAACTGGAGATAGGCAACCACCTGGTGCCTTTTGATAAAAATTGGCTGATTCTGCATGTTTGCGCAAAGGACACTAATTTCTTGATGTCTGGAAATAATTATTCAGGTGCTACATTAGGTTTGAGTCGATTTTGGGACCAAGGTTAATAAACTTCACCATAGAGCCCTTCTGGGATTTGAATTGTTAGCCCAGTCAGGACTACTGCCTGCATCCCAGAGTCCAAAGTTAGCTCCCTGTTTGCTCGAAGGGGTATTACCTTAGACTCATGGATTTGCGGTGGCAGGGCCTTGACACGGCGCTTTGATTTAGAGTATTCAATAGGGATTATTCCATCTTTATAGGCCAAATTAATAAACTGATTAGGCTTTTCAGTCCCGATTTTGCGCCTTTTGTATAGTAAATTGGGATGGTTTAGTTCAGGATGGTTAAGGTGTAATCCTTATGACTAGTAATTACTCCATTTTTCTCATAAAATCGGTGCCAATAAGGACCTCATAGTTCCGATTAGGCAAAACTATAGCCAGAGCGGATACTATTATAGATCCAAACCTTATAGGTAAGGCACTATATGCCCCAAGATCTCTGGTGGTATGTGTACCCACAGTGCCATATTCTTAATCATGGGTAACGTCAGGAGTTATTACCAACTTCTTCACCAACTTAGTGCTAACGATATTTAAGGGAGCTCCACTGTCAATAATGGCCCAAACACGGACCTTATTGACAGCAATATCATCATAAGTACACTCAGAGTATGGTTCAGAAGAGTTTATTGAATGAATAGATTTAGAGTTGCCCAACTCCAAGTGTGATTTGAGGCAAGAACATATTTCAGGGAAGCTTTCCGCCATAGTCTGCATGGGAATTGCAACCTGTACATATTTTAAAGAGGGCAGATCACAGGAGCAAGTAGTATGAGGATCAAGGCCGTGGTCCATAATTTAGTTAGCATATGGTTTAGTCACCTCTATTCGGGCTTCTTCTGGAGCTTCACCTGATTTTTGGCCTTTTCAGGATCTGGTTATTACCATATGTACATCGTCAGCCATAATATAAAGTAAGGAACCTTTGTTAATTGAATCTGATACAAAAAATGTTGCCAGGATCTGGAGGAATGTTTTTGGTATGATGGGTGGTAGTTGAGCATTCCGCCTCTACACCATCTTCCCTTTTCCCGATTCTGAGTCCTTTTCAACTTTATATAACACATTAACTCCTGATTTTGCATCCATTTGTGTATAACACTTGTTGGCAAAGTGCCAATTCTACTGCAACGATGGCAAGTAATGGCATTAGGCTTGGGATGGTCAGATTTCTGGTCCTTAAAATTCCCATTTCTCTCTTGATTGTGACTTGTACTACTATTTTTCTTTTGAGGAAGCACCCACTGCCTATTGTTTGGCCGATTTGGCACCTCAAAACTTTATGCACAGTGGCATAAGTAGTCCACAAGTCTAATTGTTTCCATATTGCAATTAAAGGCAGGAATCATTACTTGTTTTTAAATCATGATAGGGCTGCATGGCGTGTTCCATGGCAATTTTCACATCAAATTTGGTCATAATATTCAATCTGAGGAGCACTTGGGCTTAATAATAAAATCAGTCAGCAAAGTCTTTTATGGACTCATTGGGTCTGAACTTAATATCAAGAGCTCTGTCTTTTGGGTTGACAGCTTTTTAGGCCCGCCGAGTTCCTTAATGACAGCCTGTTTGGCCTAATTGTAAGGCCAATCTTCCCCTAAATAGGGCGTTATGAGGTCTACACTGTTCGAATCAAACTATTGATGAGGGCTGTTGCTTTTGCATGATAAGAAGCTCCTCTCATGGCCTTCTCAAAAATCTTTAAGAAGGAGTAAAAATTGCCTTCTTTATCAAATCTTGGCAAATTTAGTGGCTTAAAATCATCTCTTCCTGAATCTCTAGCAGGAAAGGCAGTTTCTCTCCTCAAGTTTGACTGAATTGGAGAACCTTCAGGCAGAATAGGATGTTGTGAGCGTCTTGGAGTGGGCATAGAGGTCAGTACACGTGGAATATCTTGTGTATCTGATACATCCGTTCCATAGTCTTCATCTGCCTCATGATTATCTTCAGAATCGCTTGATTCTGTTTTCCAAAATTGGGATTGACGTGGCTTCTATAGCACAACTTGGCGTGCCTTTGGGGCCGCATCTTTATCCTCCCTTCCCCCAAGACTGGTCACACTTGCAACTATTTAATCTTAAGATTCTCCATCTCCTTGTTAACTTAAGACAAATCTGCTTCAGCTAATGCCTGTTAGGCCGAAGTGCTTTCATTTCTTCTGAGATTCTCTTCATTCTGGTGTTAGTGAGCAATAGTCAGCTCTCTATATTAATTTTCTCATCTTATAAGATGGTATTAGAAGTACGGAGTTCAGAAATAGTTGACCATACATTGGCTAATTCGACCTTGATATCTGAATTTTCTGATTGTTCTACTTTAAATAGAGATAATTGGGCTAAAGCCTCGATATCCCTTTGAGCAGCTACAAATTCAGTCTGTATATAGTCTTCCAATCTGACATATCTTTCTTCCAACTCTCAGATGGTTTTCCTTAAATCATGCCCCTGTTGTATAAGAATTTCTGTATTGGATGCTACGTAATGATACTGCATCTCAAGTCTGATTCAGTGGTTGGTAATATCTCATTTCCACTGACTTGAGAATCCAAAATTATTTAGCACTTGTGTTGCTATTTTTAAAACGCCTTCATTAAGCTGAGCTACCAACTCGTCAATCCAAACATGAGCTTCTGCTGCGGCTCCAGTGTTTAAAACAATTGCTTTGCGCACTTCTGCAAAGCATGTATCCAGCTTCTCTAACAAGCAATCTTGGGCTGACCATTCTTCATCTTGGACACGGTGGAGGTGGGAAAGCTCAAGATTTTGGCGTGCAAAAATGCGTTGAGCATGTTTGATAGATGGCTGTACAAAGTTGACCAAGTATTCATATGTGTTAGCCTGATTCTCTTGGAGTCTTTGGCCCAAAAGCAGCCATGTTGGCTTCTCTGTACTTTTGATAAATCTCATTCTTCAGGGCTTGGACCTTCGTATAGTAAAACAGACCAAAGCTCGGGTCAATTGCTGAAGAATCAACCTGGTAACCTCAAAACAAGGTTTCCAACATTTCCTTGATATTGGCCTGGGTAAAAACATCCAGATTTAAGGGTAATGTTTGACCTGTTCCAGTTGATATTAGTTTCTAATTAGTAATTGTTCCCCTCCTCATTGTCAGAATGACTTGATGTAAAGCGCTCAATAAATTGAACATTGCATGTTTCCATCTCATTATCGCTGTACTTTTTGGGCAAATTCTGAAAGCTGATCGTCCATGTTCATATAAGGTAGTTGTCTTTTTGAGTGAGCACCAAAATGGTAAGCTTTTTAGCTAATGGTGCAAGCTAAAATGACTTAACAAGGTTTTTAAGGATCTATACTCGCTTTTCTAATGAAACTCCTGCTTGTAATCTGGAAGTAGATTCTCTGATAATCCTTGATAATAGCCAAGTAGCTCCAGTATGCTCACCGTTCTTTTGTCTACTGGTAACAACAATTATGAGACCTTCTGTCTTCGTACAAAATTAGGAAATTATTCCTTTATAATTGGGACTACTTCTCCAACAGGTAAACTGAGTACTTCTCTTTGGGAAGTGTAAGAGTATACAACTATCTAATATAGATGTAAAGGCAGAAGATATGAATAACAGATAGATGACAGATAATCAACAAAATTAATAAAAATAAATTACAGTAGTTAATAATGATTAATAGATATTGATGTTTTATTAACTGGCTAGGCGCTGGTAATATATACCTCTCAGGCATCTCCTGGCTGCACTCATCTATTAGATGAGTTCATTCATATTATGCCAATCCTCTTCTGGTCATGGCAATAATCATGAAATACCCCAAGTCAATTCAGCCTATGAATTGACTAAAGATAACAATCGTTTCAGCCTGAATGAAGTCAAATTTACTCTCATAATCAGGACAAAATTTGGTTGCAAACTTGACACTAAAAATCTTTTCGATTAGAGCTACATTATAATTCAGTGAATAACAATAAATTGGGGATAATAATATATATGAACAATAAAGATGACGCGCCCCAAATTGGGATGTCAGCAGGCCTTTCTTAGCACTAAGTACACCCTTAATCAGGATGTTTATGTTTAAGTGGTTAATAAATTGATTTCATTAATCAAACCCAAAATTTCGCCTTAGTGAATTAATTTTAGTGCACTAATTTAGGAGGTGCAATTTATTTAATGCCGTGAGACCACTTTGCACCCAAGTGTACTCATAATCATCCATAATGTAATTATATCATAGCTATTATCAGCTATGATAATTGAGTTACTTAGACGCAATCAAAGTGGTTAAGAGGTAAATCTGATATCAGATTATAAAGATAAATTGGGAAGGATCAAAGGATCCATCAATGGGAGTAATTTATCAGCATCATTGTTTTTCTCAAAGGATTTATTATTCTCTGTCAACCATCAAAATCTAACAATGACCCTAGCTGACACATTAATCAAGTTGCAAACTAAAGCATAATTGTTCAGTTTAGGCAAGAAGATTAAGACTCAAGCTGCTGATCAGGTACGGTGTAGCAGGTTATCCTGGTTCAAAGATGGGGACATGGTTCTATTCCATGATCAACATGTTTTGGACAAAAGAACAAGTTGGCCAGTATCTGGATTGGGCTATTCGAAGTTATTGAGAAGTCGGGTATGGATGCATATACTATCAAGGACCCACGAGTGGTCAGATCATCTAAGTGCACGCCAAGTTTCTCCAGGTGTATAAGCAATAGAAGCCTTATTGTCCAGTCAAGGGCAGGTAATGTCATGATTCTGATATGAATGGATTGTGAGCCCTAAGTTGTTATGGTGGATTGGATAGAATCCGCTGAGTTTGATATGAGTTATGTTTATTTGAGTGCCTCGAGATGAGGCGATATTGGGTTGTTGGGAAAGTGCCTTGTATAAGGCAATCATGAAGTTTAATAAATGAAGAATCTCTGGAACCAATGAGATAAAGCGAATTGAACTACTAAGCCAAGGAAGCAGTATTGTCCAAAGTTGCTGAGATATAGGTGAGATGAGACAATTGAGCGATTATGTTGTTTTTAGTCAAGGAATGAGCGGAACAATGAAGATCCACTGTATTTATTATATTAAATAAAAGAGTGTTGTAGGAGCAATGCTCCATATTTATTAAAAAGGTTTACTTGATGTTTTGAGGATAATAATCATCATAACATTGGTCCTATTGCTCAGTGGGCTGATCCTGTGCAAAAACCCTTTGGCGTCTTGCCAGAATACTGCCAAATTTATAACACCAGATCTTTTATCACTGGGGATATCACATTTCTTACTGTATCTATTTATAAATGGGTGGGAATGCTGATGCCAGAGCATATGAAAGAGGAATGGAGTTGAGGTTTTCAGGGTGAGATAAATGGCGTACATTTTTATGGTCCTGATAGACTATATAAACGGCGCTATTCTTTAGCTTCTTTGAACAGTGAAATATTTTAAGGTGAGAATGCTAAATCCTTGTGGTATATAGGGTCTTGACCATTCCTAATGGTTTTCTATCAATATCTTATCTGTTTTGTATTCACCCAGTAAACAACTTTAGGTGGGAGCAGTAAACAAGATGAGTAGACAACAAGATGGTTAAAATGTTGGGTACACAAATTTTATGAAAAATAGAAAGGATTCCATCTGAGCAGCACTCTTTAGGATGGCTCATATTAAAAATTATCATTAGAAGGGTACCATGGGAAGAGAAATAGGTAGGCGGCTTTTTTCAAAGTTTCACATGAATCTTTTGTAAGGAAAGTCTTAAAAAAGTAATTAAATTTTGGTGGTCAACTTTCTTATTATAAAACCATAAAAGCTTGAAAACACAATTAACTTGAGTTATGACTATCAAATCAGTTCATATGCAAAGTGAATTGCTTATGAGCTAACCCTCAGCCAAAGGAAATTAACGCATGATGAGTCCATTGAAATGACCTTAATTAACAAAGATCAAAAAAGCCTTTCTACTTCTGAGGCCCCTAATGGTTACAAAGGGTTTAACTCCTTTCAGAACCAACCACAAAGCTCCCATAATATTGATAAAGTTCGTTGTCCAAAGGCATGATATCTGGAACATAAGCATGTCCCAGAGAAGCTTAAATTTCCAATTTAAAGTAAAAAAGTACTCTTATTATCAATAATTGTCTAGCATAAATTATGAAAAGTGCAATTTTCTAGTAAAGAAACATCCCACTAGGAAGCACACTGACCTTATAATAAATAATAAGCATATATTCTCAAAGTAAATGATCAACAAGTCCCAGAAAATCTGATACTGGTCTTTTCTTCCAAGTAACTTCTAATACTACTAGGTGAAGAGATACCTTTTTCATTTTTGAATATATTCAGCGTTGATGACGCTCCATAAATGAAGAGAAACATGAGTGTGACAAAATGAGTCCACTATAGCAATTTGGAAATACCTATCCCTAGTACAGATGAACTAGAATTCATAGCATTAATGACCATTACCCTTAAGGTTCCTGACAAAAAAATTTCAGATTCAACCAGATGAAGTGAAAAAGACTGTGGAATCATTGCTTTATGGAATCTTACACTCTGGAGGATAAACTATTTAAAGCTATTTCATCCAGGTCACTAAAACCTTACTGCATTTGTATTTGATTGCAACCCTAGAAAGTACTTTATTGGGAGTTGCCAAAACTAAACTTTACATCCGGCTATTGGTTCATCTTGCACCCAGCATCAGATGCAACTTTTGGGACTGCATCATTTGGAGATACAAAGACACTAAAACAGATCCATTATGTACTTCTTGAATTATATGAGACTGCTTCCAATTTTGGACATGATAATTGAGACGCCACTCAGTGGAGTCGGAAGTTATCAATGAACTGCAAACCCAGATTATTCTAAAAAAATTGGAGTTGGTGGATATATATTCAATGAAGTCATTTAAAAAGCTAACGCACATAAACTAAAACCTACGATTGGAAACCCCATAGCCAAGTTACTAGTCCAATTGATTAAATAATGTTGTACCTCAAATCTTGAACTAAAAAATTGGTCACTTGGATTCTACACCTAGATAAGGCCAGTCTACCTACAACTCAGGGAGTTTATATAATAAGGGCCCCCTAAAATTGCAGGCCCTGAAGGATCCCAAGGACTGGAAAAAACCTGAGGCCCAGAAGGACCCCAAGGATCACCTGGTATTCCCCTGAATATCAACCCATCCCAAGACAAGTATTATGAGTCCCAATTTGGAATTTTGGAGTGACAAGTGACAGTTGTCCCGCGAAAATTTGGTTGGATAATGAGGGAACCTATCACAATAAATTTTTTTACAGCACTATACAACAAAATTGCCAATATAGATCAGATGTGCTTGTATATGGCTACCAGCCAGCGAACCCAGAAAACAATCATGGACCTCAAGATTGATCTAATAACTTCCACACTTCAAAATCTGAAACATCAAAATGAAGAAATACCGCAGAAGCCAAACAATAAGGATGACAAGAATCTACGCCTCCACCAGGCTATTACATCAAGACTATCACTATGAGAATAACTGGGACAATCACCTCCAGGAGGATCTCATTTTTCCTTCAACAACTTAATCATTCTCACCTGCATGCTGATATGCTTATAACAGAGTCTTTTTAATATGGGAGACCCCTACTCTAGCTATCCATATCCTTTATAAACCTGTCATTATCTTTAACCCTCCTTTAAGGAGAGAAACGTTCCTAGTACCAAAAAGATTCAAACCTTTCTCATTATGTATGATGGTTATATGGAAAGTAAATTCCAATATCTTATAATAAATATCCATCTTAGACTTTTTCAAAAAAAACTTTTTTATATAGTTCCTTACATATTTTTCTATTTTTCTACATAGTTACCATTTTTATTTAAACATTTGTCATAACGTTAAACAAGCTTTTATATGCTAGAGTCATAGAAGTCTGCCGCCTGTGGGAATAACCATACTGGAACTGCTTCTTTCACTTTATCTTCTGTGGCGAAGCGCTTGCTGCTGAGAAACTCCTTTAGGTATCTGAACAATTGAAAAATCTTTTATGGTTTATTCTTTAAAAAATCGAACCCTACTTTCTAAATAACCATTGTATAAAGAAGTTAGGAAACTGGCCATGGACAGACATAAGGTCCAACATATACAAACCTGCCTTGATAGTAGCATCTGAGAAATTATGATGCCCTATTTTAAAGCGCTGCATAAGATCATTTGAAGGCGACTTCATTAAGGAGTTTAGTAGCAAACTGACCCTGTACAATCAAGCACAGGCCTTTATTGTATCAATCCTAAAGAAAGAATCTTATTCAAATCTTTTTAAACTGTTTTTAATTAGAAGCCCAAGCTCTAGCCTCCTGTGACTGGGTTACATTGTATAATGTGATAGCTGCCATGGTTTTCACTTTCTCTTTTTACTGAAACCTTGTGCTGCACTTCCAAGGAGTAGAGAAGTTTTTCAAATAAATTCATAACATCAAAGGATCATCATGGAGTTTTCTGAACTAGAGACACGCCAAAACGCACTTTAATAAAGTTTCTCAGCTCATTATCAATTTTGTATATCAGAACTCAAAGCTTATACCCAGATGTGACCCTTGCACCTACTGTGGGTTCTTCAATTACCAGGAGAGGCAGTGTTGGAAGAATAAATCCAACAGGGAGTAAAAAATGCTTAATTCTAGGGCATGATGATCCCTATGCTGAAGAATCTGTTCCTCATCATCAAATTAATAATCCCTAAAAGTACAAGTGTTTTTAGTGTTTACTTTCATTGTGATTGGAATCTCTGACTCTATAGCTGGTTTTCCGTTTTAAGTTCCTCTTTATTCTTCTTCAAGAAAACTCCCTATCACCAGTAATGAGTCTTTTATATAAAATGTTATCTTCTCTATTTCTCATTTGGCTCTGGTGTCACTAATGCAGAAGTGATGGTATATAGGGGAAGGTTTTGGTGTCATAAATACTGGATCCCCTAGTCAAAGTTATCTATTCTTCCTGATGAATTGAACTAATATTGTGCCATATTATAATCATACCTTAAAATATGGAACGCATAATACTCCTCCATGAGATCCCTAAGTATTCATCCTTACCTCTCCAATTTGGAGTATTAGTAGTGTCCGCTCCAGCAATTGTACTAGATAAAGATATCTATGATCTCCTCACAGGAACTCAATTCCTGGTCAGCTATATTACTAAGTTTATCACAAGTATCTGTTTTTTCCATTTTTAGGTTTTTCATCCCGCTTGTCATTTAGAATATACCAGAAAAAGGAAAGAGAAAACCTCATAGCTGTCTTTTGGATCATCCAAAGTCTATTGAGCAACTTGAATATCTAGTTGTAAGTTCTAAAACTAAATTGCCCTCATCTACAGTCAATGTAATAATGAGTGTTCAACTCTGTCAAAAAGGTCATCTTCCCTTTTAGATTTCAACTTCTTATGGAATCTGAGATCGAAATTAAATTCCCCTCAGATCATTAGATGGAGGTTTTTGGGGAAGGTGACTCACAAATACAAGATTTGTTGACTTAACCCATGATATTAGACTCAGTGTATTAAGGACATATCACCGTACTAATAAAAAGTTCTAATGACCAGCATCAAAATGTAATTCAAAACACCATATAGCCTACGTTCATACCCTACTCATTGATATTGGAAACCACAGGCTGTGTAATTTTGACTGACCTGGGACTAGTCAATTCTCCCATCTTAGCTTGATGGAGGTGAATCTCAGCAATACCTTACTATTGAACATCAACATCTTGCGGATGCCTAATCAATGAAGATGTCAACATATTAAAAATGACCTTGATGACTTTGTAATGATGAAAAGTGTGAAACACAAGGTATAGACTGGCGACTCTTAATCTTTATCAATCCATGATGTAACAAATTCTAAGGTTAAAGAAGTGCAAGTAACTAAGGAATTTAGGCAGCTATTGAAGTTTATTTTGCTAAAGCCCTCTCAGATCCCATAGGCCATGCTGCTAGTACATTAGTCTACAAAAATCTTTTCAAGTCAAACATAGTGAATCCTATTCATTTTGATGTAAAACAAATGAATATTATGTTTGGGTGTTTAGTGAGCTCTCATTCTCTTAGATACAAGATTTCGTTTTATGAATTATTTTGACAGATGGAAATATTATAAAGTCCATAATTTTTCTGTTTTTACAGATACATTTTGGAAACACTGATAAAACTATGTATGGTTCTTAAAGAATTAATTTTATTTACATAAATGTCATTTGTTGTTCTTAGGGAAAATATATGCTCTTTTTTCTTTAGTAAATTGCTATATTTAAAGTTTTTTGCAAATAGTCTGACCAGCCATCTGATTGATTAATCTAATTCCTAAATTTAGTTTTAACTAATATGTATACCAAGTCTTTGATCAATTTTTATTACGTGAATGTTAATCTAAAGTATAACTTACTATGGATTGCATTGCCCTAACGCCCACATCTGTATATGTAGGCGCCAATCTGTAGTCTTAAATTACTATAGGCTACCTCACCTTGGAACTTAATATTTCTGGAAATTATAAATTACAAGTAAATTCTTAATCCCTGCTAGTACAGTCTTGATTCCAAGTACAGAGATTACTTATCCACATGGGCCTGGTTTTTATAACATCTATCATGTTACTATATTCTCTACTACCTTACCCCATGCCAGCGTAAACTTGTTGTCAACAGAATTATTACTACTGCTTTGGCCATTTGCTAATGTGTCTCAGTTTTAATTGTTGATTGCTACTAAATTCACATCTAGACATCTTTCAATAAATGGTGTTATTTTGAGTGACAAAAACGGAGAGTGCTTCCATCAAGGAATTTCAGTAGAGGAAAGAAGGTATCAGGCAAGTAAAGCTCATATATGCTTGCAAAATTATTGTTGTGATGTCATGAGAGATGCCCTTAATTAAACTACAAAAACACTCCAGTGGATAGTTAAGTAGTTAAGAATGTGAAAGGAAGAGTTACATACATACATATTTCTGAATGAAGAGCTAAGAAATTTTGTTGGTGTTTTGTTCTTGTTCCTAAAGCACAATTTAGATAATGTTAAATACATAATTTAATTGAAGACTTCTTTACTTTTTTTAGACCGGTAATACTATTATAAAAAAGATGGAGATCATCAAGTGTATACTAACTATAAAAATATGAATGAAATAAGCAGAAAGGAAAGCTACCCGCTAACCTGAATCAATGACTCCCTCTGACTTCTAGCAGGGTCCTGAATCTTCTCTTCTATGGACTATGCCAGTGGATAATGGAAAATTAAACTTGCTCCTAAGAATAAGGAAAAGTGTGCACTAATTGTGACAGATGGCCATCTGCTGCATAGGTTAAAATGCGGTGGAAGGTCATCCATTATGACAATTTAATCTAATGGGGCTTTAGTGGATCTTCCAAGGCAAAACACCAAAGTTTATAACAAATGCTTTTTATTAGTGTAAAAGAGCGATCACTTGAGGTGAGCTAAAAATGAGACTTTCAATATAGCTCTTCTTAATATTGGGAATGCTTATATACAAATATTGGGATTTAGTGCAGAACAAAGTGAGGAACCACATCAAAAAGTCAGTAATTATTCTTATTGGCCGTCAAGATCTAAGATATTTAATATTTGATGAGCTCACTAATCTTTGGCTAAGAGATATGGCGCCGCACAACAAAGGGTGAGTTGCTTTGGTTCCAAAAAGTAAGTGTTAAAAAGTTTAAACCGCATTTTAAAATGTAGATGCCACAAATTTTTAAGCTAGATTGTGACACTAATCTCAAATGAAAAGTCATTCAAGCCAACTCATATGCTTAAGTTTTATGCAACGCCCTGAAAATTTCCAGAAAGCAATGGGCGGGCTGTTAAACCTTTAAAGTGTTTTGCGTGTTAGTCTACTAAGAGGATTCACAATTTTCTTGTACCTTCAATAACACCTCAAGCTTCTACTAAAAGTCTTTGATTGAATTCAGGTAGGCTCTTTGAAGTTGAAACATTCTTAGTTATTTTTTCTAGAGAGATTTGGAGTTTTTGGGCCACAAGGTTACTCATGAAAGGATCTCTTTTTCTCCTGATAAAGTTGTTGTCATGCAGAAGATGTCTCATCTGAACAGTTTATGTAATCTATAAATCTTTTTTAAAATATAAAGCCAAAATTAACAATTCATACCTCAGTTTGCCAACCTTGCCAACCTTGCCAAACTATTAGATTCAATGCTTGAAAAATATACATCCACTGGGAAAAATCACAGCAACAGGCCTTCAATTCCTTTAGAGATGCTCTTATGACACCCTTATAGTAGTACACATAAAGTTTGATAAGCCCATTCATACTAGCTATAAAAGCCAGTGATGTTGCAGAAGAAGCTATTTTAGTGCAACTAAATCCATATCAAGTTGATCACCCCATCGTCTACATTAGCAAAACTCTGACCAGGGCATAGACAAATTACAACATTATGAAATGCAAGTGTCTAGCGGTATTACTAACCATCAAGTATTTATGCCCTTTCTTATTAGAGAAAACATTTTACTATTGTAACTAATAATGCCTTGTTAAGATGGATGCAACCAATGAAGGATCTTAACGGGTGACTTGCTTAATGGGCTCTAAAGCTACAGAACTATAATTACTCTATTGTCTGCCACGCATGAGCTATATCAGCCCGCGAATGGGTTGTCTTGGTTACCTGTACTGACCTTGTATGCTTCTGAAAAATACCATAATATGAATTACTGGTTGGCTGGAGAATTGTGTTTGATAGGCCTCCAAATTCAGGAGTAATTAAGAAAAACTGACAGTTATACTATATTAAAGAAGGATTATTATGCAAATGCGTAAGAATGATCATGCTTCCCTATATATGCCCCTCAGCAAGGACCTCTACCATCATGGAAGTACATACTACCATAGTACATGGCGCCTTAGGAAACCTGCTAATGGTTCAAGGATCAATGCTATTGGGAAGGAATGACTAATTCCATATATGATGTTATTATCCTGCCTTATCTGCGCAAGTTAGGGCTCATCCAATCCTAATTAATACATTAAGGTTGTTTAATTTAATTTTATTCAAGGTGGGCCGACCTGAGGATGATACCACACCAATTAGGGAAGTGAAGAAAATGGGAAAGGAGGATAAAACCCGGAAAACCTCCATGCGCGGCATATGATAGGCCAGGAACTCCATGGACCGCCTTTGCTATTCGCTATCTCAGTTTGGGGCATTGGTGCTCAAAACCAACACAGTCAAAATCGTCCCCTACCCAAAGTCTATTACTGGGATCGAACTCAGGAGGCAGTGGTAGAGGGTCCATACTCTACCACTGGGGTATCCTCCCTTTAATACATTAAGGTTGTTGTAACAATCAGTTTTAATTATCATGGCTTTAATGCTGAGATCTAAAGGATATATCATCACAATAATGTTGCAATCTGTTTCCCGTTTGTTAATTTAAGAAGTATTATATCTAGTTGCCTTTTGTTAATTTATTTCTCATCCAAACATTGATGCTGGATTGATTAGGCTTCTATGCCTATATTATTCTAGTAGAAAAAACTTTTGGTTTGTTTTAAGGTTCTGAAATGAAATTTCATAAAATCCTAGGTTAAAATTACAATATTTTTTATGCTGCTCCTCAAATAGACTTACATATTGCTTAAATAATGATTTAAAATAGTTTAAAGCTCATAATAGCTTTTGTTTAATATCAAGGCAAGCTATAATAAAGTAAACCCCTTGATGCCATTGTTAACTTTGGTAGTATGCAAGCAACTCAGCGGGACCACAAAGGAGAGGACATCTTGGCCACCAAACCTCAGTAAGTGGCTATTAGTGAATACACATGTGACGCCTGAGATTTTAAACCGCATTTTTTTGTGAGAATTCTTTTTACTTTGGAATGCTTACTTAAATGCTGTTAAAAGAGGAAACTATCTTAAAGCATTTGGTTCATTTTATTGACACTACATTTAGAACTTGGGCTATTACAAGTTTTACAATATACCAACCTCATTTATTAAGTTGGAGGAACGGCCATTATACCAAGCAAACCCAAATCAATCACCTATCACACCTGTTCATTCAAAGCCAATGTGCTAGGGGGATGTTTAGGGGGGTTATTTATACAGCTGGCGGTTGCGGCCTCTTGTGCCTGCCAGAGATATCCAAGGAGAGCAATAACGCTTTCTGTAACTCTTGGGTTTTTAGATAGTAGTCTCTCTACCTCCCATCTAAATATACCCATCATATGTGGGGCTGTGCCATCTAGTGTAGTTGCGCACACCTGTAACCACAAGCTAAGGCTGGATAAAAATTCTATACCAAGTATGAAACCATTTCTGGGTAGTATGAACATTGCTTTCTTTCATCCCCTCTATCATTATTTCAATAATGGTTAAAATTAAAAAAAACAAGGTGGTTATTGTATGGGGTGGTTCCTGCTGCTACTGATTCTTAAAGATATATGCGATGCTGTTAGTTGCATCAACAATTAAAGAGCTTATGGGGCTCTCCATTTAGTGAGGGGTGGTTTAATAGTTAGTTTTAATTGGTATGGTTTTTCTAATGCAATGTTAAGGAAATTCTATCAAACTAAAATGCAATCTGATTTCCCATTCAGTAATTCTGGAAAAATCAATTTTATATAGGTAACTTTTAGTTTATTTAGCTCTTATGCATATATTAATGTCGGTATTAACTAGGCTTCAATGCCTAAAATATACCTGATGATTTAATTGTTAAGGTTCACTATAATTCTGGGGTGACATTTTCCAAATCCCAGTTTAAGTTAATTCTTTTCCCCGTGCTGCTCCATAAATAAAAATACCTACTAGTTGAGTATATCAATTTAAGTTAATTTTATTATACCTTAAGTCTCTTTATCAGTGGTGGTTATAATAAAGGAATCCCTCAACGCCGTTGCTAACTTTGGTGATATGTAAGCAACTCAGGAAGGCCCCAAAAGGAAAGGATGGCTTGGAGATAGAGCCTCAGCCAAGTGGGCCAGTAGTGAGTAGTCCTTGAGACGCCTGAGATTCCAACCCATGTTTTGAGTAAGAATTATTCCTTTTGTTTGGAAAACATTCCTTAATTTCTGCTTGATAGAAAGCTCTCTTACAGCATTAGGTTTATTTTACTAATGCAATGTTAGAAAACTTGTGTATTCTGGGCATCACAGCTGTGGGGCTAATTTCCTCCTTTGCTGATGCTTGTATCAATGTAAATGGTCCCCAACTAACTTCAATGTAAAGTCACCACTAATCATCCTCACAATAGATTACTTTATAAAGTGGGCTGAAGCTACATCAGTGCACTTTGCAACAGCTAAAGCTACCGCATCCTTTTCACTAAAACAAGTCTTCACCTTACATGGTAGAGCTGAAAGTCCGATTTATAGAAAATATTTGTATGAATTTTGTATCTCATGTGTTGATTAAACTCAATTCTATGATGGAACTTATCAAAATTTTGATGTCACCTATCATCATTCTACTAACGGGACAGTGGAGAGAGCAAGTGGTACACTTATCTATATACTTTATAAGATGAAAAATCTAGTCTGTCTTAGTAGAATGAATAACTCTTAAAAGCCTTGATGGCAATTTGAGTAAGGAATCACAAAATCATCAGAATGTCCCTGTTTAAGGCCCTTTACGGTTAGGATCCCATGTTACCTCCAGCGCCAACACATACAAAAATCCTCTAATCCTAAAAATGCCAATTTATCTATGTAAAGATTGGAAGATGAGATTTTTATTACATAGACCCTTTTGGCACAGTCCTTTTGAACTATTAGTAGAAGAGAAACTGCAAAATTCAATGCTTAAGCCTGTTATTCTCAGATATAAGTTCAGAAATTTTTTTTCTTTTATTACCCTTATCCTGAAGGAAGAGCTCATAAGCTTGATATCTTATGGTCTGGACCCCTATCAGGTGATCTAACTCATTGAACATGAATATTTCATAGCTTCTGTAAAAATGCTAATTGTTGTCAACTGAGTTCAATTGAGGTTGCTCTGAAGTTATGTACCCCTTAGCAAGATCTTTTATGGAGCATGGTTAGGACATATGATTATCAATTCAGTTCAGATGCAAACTGAGTTTCTGGTGAGTTGAATTTCATCCAAAGGAGATTACCGCATAATGAATACACTGAGCCAAACTTAATTAACAGAGATCAAAGAAGACTTTCTACTTCTGAGATCCCCACAATGGGTACAAAGGTTTGTTTCCTTTCATTACCAAACACAAATCTCCCTTGAATATTAAGAAAGAAATTTCTGCTCAAAGGCACGGTATAATAATGGAAGCATGTCCTAAAAAATGTTATAAACATCCCTGATTTTAAGTAGATAAAGTATGTTTATTATTAATTCTTGTTTAGTTTATTTTCTGATAAAAAGTGCATTGACCTAGTGAAGACAAATCTCACTAGTAATCCCACTGATGCTATAACAACTGATAATAATATAGCCCAAAAGTAATTAGTCAAAAATTCCTGGAAAATTCAATATTAACATAATTAAGTGATTTTAGGGTTGAGTTATTATATTAGGATTAATACATTCCGCAAGAAATTAGGCTGTAAGTGCAAGTGTTTGAGCACCCACAACAGTAGCCACATACTACAAGCAGCGAAGTACTTTTAGGAGTTGAAACACATGAATTTGGAGAGGGTTTTTGTATTTCTTGACATGGTGGAAGTTAGGGTGAGTTTCTTCTGATAATGTCTAAACCAAAAATTTTAGTCAGTTAAACAAAGTTTTCAACTATATATTCTTGATTCATTGGAATTAACAGGAGGTGCTTTACATGTACATAATCTCAGCTCTACAGAAACTGTGGTTTTATTTAAGTTAAATTACAAAACTAGACATTTTATCAATAAAGGTTCTTATTATAACAGATAAGTAAAAAATAAACTCAACACTCTCCATTATCAGCGTTCTGGCTTTAAGGTTGGACAGGGGAGCTGGTCTTAGACAAAAATGATGTTCCAATTTAGACAACCACTATTCTTAGAAAAAAAAATTGAGGTTTGAAAATCACTTTTCATCATTACATCAAGCTTCTTACTTCTATCTAATAATTAATTTTTAGGAAGGTTCAATTATTATCTCAAATGTCAAATGTCACTTTGGCGCATTCAAACATGTTGACTTGATTGATGAACCATTGAGTACCATTCCCGTCTGATTTAGATTATTTTGCAAATCATTGTTGAATGTATTTTCAATTGGGGTTTCCCCAGGTATCAAATCTTTACAATTGAGGGCCTACTTGTTGGACTCTTTAATTGAAAGAGATTCCTTCATTAGTTGCACTCATACTAGATATAATTCTAAAATTGAGGCAAAACTGCTTTATTCCTACACAATTTTGCTCTTAAGATATAAAAGATAATAATAGTTCTGGGCCTGGAGTTTGGGCTTTAGTTTGGATAGAACAGGAAAGTGGGAGCTGACATTAACCATCTCTCATCTAATATTTGCCCTAGATCAGTCATTTGGGTAAGCGGAAAAGCCTCTAAATTATTGCCCTTCTTTGTTATGAAGTTGTGTAAGGTCCTATCCATTGTGATAGGTGTAGTTTAGGACTCGAAACTTGGTTTAAAATACAAGGTGCATTTCCTCGCCCCTCTCACTGATTTCTATCTATTTTTACATCCTCCAAATAAAGAATTTTTTAATCCTCATTAATCATCAAGGCCCTATATTAGTTTTATTAAAATTATCTATTTTATATAGCTTTTGGTGGCTATCAACTATTTCTTATGCTTTTTTGGTTCACTGGCATCAGTAATGAAGGAGATACCGCTTAAAAACGTGTTCCTCAAAATTTCTGAAAACCTCAGAGGCTGGACTGGGTTATTGACACACCTCTGCACCTTTACCTATTAGGATAGGACCTAGATGACTCACTTGTCAAATTGCCTTAGACCATGGTAATTACCTATTTGCTTTTATGGTTTGAGAGAATCTCATGATAGTTGTTTTGATTGTTGGTGAAGATGAGAAACTTGGGCTCCACGTATATTACATAAGCAGTACAAAAGTGTCTTTAGTGTGCTGTCATCCCATTGTCAGTATAAAAGATAATTTTTAGTAATGTCACAAAAAATCACTATCTTCCATTGTCTTTTACGTTGGTTTCTTTGGAATCCAACGTGTAAAAATGAAAGGCCTGTATTTGTTCTTTATAAAAATAGAGAGGAAGGCCTCTTCTCCTACTGGGCGATTTCCAGGAAGGTTTATACTTTAAAATACCCTGGACTTTTAAGTCACACCTCAGTCCACCCTTAAAAATCATCATATTTTTTTGCACTAGATGAAAAATCATCATATTTTATTACTACCAATTACTTCCCTTTTGCTTACCAAGGACCACCCCCAAGACTATATTTGAAGGGTGATCTTTGAGAATAGAGTTTGTTATAAATATTATTAATATAAACAGGACATTCAAGTGTATTTTTTCAAAACTTTGCGTTACAAATTAACATTGTTGTGCTCTTTTTGATTTAGCTTGCTTTGATAATTTGCATTTTATTAAATGTAAATTTTGATATAATTAAAATAGCGCATAGCAAATATTAAAATTGCCTAATGAACAAATAGGTTTAAGGAATTTCCCTTAATAAAATTGATAACCTCAAGTGTTTCATAAAAATGTAAGGTCACATTCCTCACTTCACACTCTAATATCTATCAATTTCTATATTTTTATAATAAAGCCGATTTTAAATCTTTATAGGGCTCATAAAGGACACTCATAAGATATTTAATTTGATTGATTTAATTAAAATATAGCCTTTAAGGCCGCCATTTATTCTTAAGGCAATTAGGTTCACAATCACTAGTCAATAAGGAGAGGTCATTTGATAATTGCTCTCCACTAAACTCTGAGGGCTTCAGATAATGGGCTAATTTTGACACCCCTCTGGGCTTTGGCTAATAAAACCAGATCTAGCTGTCAGTTTTAAGAATCTTCTGTAGAATATGGTACCTACCTTTTATCCTTGTAACTAAGTTGACTCTCCTTATATATTGGTTTAAATGTTACTGAAGATAGAAAACTTGGGGTTCCCTGGATTTACAGTCAGATAATATAGAATATTCATAAGTTAAAAAGATGTATGTATGTCATATTAAAGCCAAATTCAGCACATAGATATTAGTTCTAAATTGTAAAATACTCTGAGCCTTTCAGTGTGGTGAGCATATATATGATTGAACCCTTACCTACCAAACTTTATGGAACAATTTATATATTGTTTGCAGAGGACAGCCTAGATAAGTGAAAGAAGCCTCGCCTGAACTAACAGTTATAAATAAATTGACGGCACTATATGTGCTTTAACATTTGTTTATCTAAAATAGAAGATCAAGGGTCCTATTATTAAAAAAATGAGTTATCCTTTAATATCAAGTGGTTTAAAATATGGACTTGTCTATATGAAGAACCCAGAAACTTTATTTTCCAATAAATTCTTTTACTTATAGTCTGTGAAAAGTGCTTATGATATGTTATTATATATACATCATAAACTTGCCGTCACCAATTAAACATTAAAACATTATCTTACAAATGTGACATTGGCTTACTGATTATGTTACCATATATCATAAAGATTTCTCAATTATATGCCCTATATGATTTAATTTCACCTAACTGCTAGTGTAAAACCTTTTGTAGAGAAGACATTACTATAATATGCAAAGATTACTATTTGTCCCCTCAAAGAAACACAATAGAATTACATGCACGCGCCTAGGTCAATTATTTCTTAACAAAAAATCTGGGTATACCAATCTACGTTGGTCTTTTATCAAATCTTTTAGATGGGCGACATAGTATCACATTACCATTATTGAACTGGGGCAAGCTGAAAAAAATGGATACTTTAATGATGCCTTGTTGCATATAACATAAGGTCATAAAATTACAATGTTTATATGTACTAAGGGCCTTTAAAAAACTTAGTGCAGAAAGAGCATATAAACTCCCATTACATCTGAAAGAATCTTAAGGAGGCGTTGTTAAGGGTAAAAATTATTTGCTTTTTGATTTGATCCTTAGTGTATCTCTTTTACCATGCTCAGTTCCTCCGCTCTAATATAATCTCACTACTGGACCAAAGACAACATATTTAATTAATATTCATATTAGACTCTAATACCAGAAAATCTAATATTAAAGAATAGACAGAGATGCCAGATTATAACTAGTAAACAGCCAAGTTTTATGAATTATTTAGAATAAGACATCAACAAGAAAGGCATTTTGTTTTACATTTCCTATTAATAGTCATATCCATTCTAGGAAGACTGATGTTAAGTCTAAATCCCTGGTAAAGTAGAAGATCTTGATGTCTGGTATTCGAAGTATTCTTTTGATTAAAGATTTTATAACCCTATAATAATATTGATTCTAACAATATAGATCAGTATTTACTCTTCAGTTCAGTACTATACTTTTTTCATAGTTGAAAAGTAATTTCTGCAGTATAGCCTATAATAAACTTAACGACTATTTATATATACCATCTGATATGTCAAACCCCTAGGTTTTGTGATAGTCTCATGAAGATCTGGAGCAACTTGCCTTATTGCCTTAATAAAAGATTACGATTTAATCTTTTACCAAAAGAATCTAAAATCAAAAAAATTAAATTATATACATTAGATATTTAAATATGAGTTTTATTTTCTAGAACCAGTTATAATTAGAGATCTAAATACAATTGATTACTGATCAATAAAAAAGGCACTAATGTAAGGAAGAGCTACTATTTTAAGTAAAAATGTTTTAGTTCATATTTGATAACCTATAAAAATAGAGTTGTATACAGTTTTCATATAGAGGATTTGACATTATATTGCATTTTTTCATGTAAAATTTCTACAAAAAAAACTCTGACAAGGAGATGCTGACCAATACTTATATCTATATCATGATTTTTCTTATTTGTCTGTTTAATCTGTGGAAAACTTTTAAAATGTTTCTAAGCCTTCTGTCAATATAAAAAATGATTAAGTATAGCTCAAAAAGCTATCATTTTTTATATAAAGAACATCGGTAGTAATGTCATAAAACAACCTGAGCTTGCAGCCACTTCTCAATAAAGTAATGTTTACTAAAATTGGTTTACACCTCCATTGCATTTTATAGCAAGTAGTACTTATAAAAATGGGGGAAGCATTACACATAGGGAGTAATATTAAAATAGTGGAGGAGAGCGCCATCTTACAAATGGTGTTTTATATTACATTGGAGTAATAGAACCTTAATTCTTTATTAAAATATAAATAATCAATAAAAGTTCGATTGTTTTGTGTGATTTGATAGTGAAAGGATGTAAAATTCTGCAGATAGATCAATTGAAAGACCTAGCGGCCTCTTTCTACCATTAGGCTAACTGGCAAGAAAGCAGGAATTAAGATCAAAACATGATATGTTAGATAAAATTATTAAGATATTTTTACATAAAAGCGAAGATCATGGAGTATGATGTGGAGTATGTATATCCAACTATTCAAATATTGCAAATAACAAAAGTTAGAAAGAAGGACTATTTGAAAATCTGGTATTTGACAAAAGTAAGAGCATTATAAGTTTTCCAACTCAGTTGTTTAACTTATTTGTCATCTTATGTAAATATAGAGAGATATTTTAGCATTAAAGAGTTTTTACAGAAAAACAGGTATCTACAGAAAATGACTGCCAAACAAGATAATAAGAAAATCTGTGAGGAGAGCGCCTATAACTCTCCAAATAATGACTTTAAAATTGTCTAAAAAATCTTCTTTGTAAAAGGCCCACCTTAACATAATTTATATAGATATACAAGAATAGCTTCACAAGAAGATAAACGGAAGAAGAGGAAAAGGTTATCATCAGAAGATAAAATAATATTTTTGACAATGAAGATGCTAACAGAGATATTGGTCAAATCAACACCATTATAAAGAACTCTGAGTTGAGAGGCTATAATTGGTTTGGTCAAGCTTGAAGCTGTTTTAGACATTAAAAGAGACTTCCATTGAAAGTGGTTTCATGTCTTGAGTAGGCATAAACTTGAGACTCTGAAATGAGTTGAATACTTTCTTCTCTGGTAATAATTTTAACCTGGGAAGAAATTTAAGCCTCATTTCCAATTTAAATTTACCAATCCATCCTTATTTAAACTATACTTTTGTGTTTATTACCACCGTTTATGTAATGCCTTAAGCTGAATCATGCAATTTATTGGCATCAACCTAACCTGCTTGGCCTTAACCCAGCGTTGATCTAAGTTGTACCTGAGATCTGGGAGGGCACCCAGATTGGCCCCTTTTGCCTTTCTTACCTCCTCTTTGTCCCCACGATTCAAACCATAAATTATGTCATGAGACATGACATTACCCTCCAGTTTTTAAAGAACTATCCCTCCTCCAGGGGGCGTCAGCAAGTAAGAGATTTTTATGGGTGGAGGAATAGCTTCATGTCTGCAATTGCAGGGGTGGAATTAGGACCAGCGTCCTCAGGAAAGCGCTTATGGAATAAGACAATTAAATCCTGAGCATTATTGCAATAACAAGCTGGAACCCAGCTGTTCTCTACAGCATCAGCCCTTCCATGATACCTGGTATTCCAGCCTCCTTTTAGCATGACAAGAGATCACAATCCCATCCACTTCCCATTCTAAAAGTCCTATCCACAAGGTACAGCTCTGAGGTCTCATGAGGGGTACCTAAACTACGTCAGCTCAATCAAGAAAGGTGGCGAAAATTGGAACTTAGATGGTAGTTCCAACTGATAAGAAGCATAAACTACCTTTTTTACAAAGAAGTAGGGTCCTATTCTTTTTGGGCCCAGTTTCTTGCATGGCTGCTTTATCTGGATGTTTTTAACATCTAGTTACACCCAATCTTATTCCTTAGACTCTGGCCCTACTCTTCTCTTTCCATCTGCATTCTCTTTATAGACCTTAATAGCCGCGTCCAAGTTGTTATTCACCTCTTGGCGTACTTTCTTGATGAACTTAAGAAATTCCACCAGTTTCCACCTTGGACCCACAGCCAGGTTCCCCTGTTAAGAGAAGGAGTTAACTATAGTTGGCAAAGAAGGGAGAACACCCAATAGACAAATTCTGGGCTTTTAACTGAACTAAGATAAAGGAAGGTGTGAGGCTCAATCTGAGTGATCAGCTGCCATGTAGCACCATGAAAAAGGCTCTAAGCATTGGTTCAATCGTCTAGTTTGCCCATTATATTGTTGATGGAAGGCAGTTGAATGTCAGGGGGAAGCTGTAGAATCTTGTAAAAATCCTTAAAAACACCTTTTAAAAATTGTTTGACCCTTAGTTGCTATTTTTAGGCACGCCATGAGCAAAGAAGATGTGAGAAGCATATAACCTGGCCGTCTGTTCCACTGTTATTATGGTGTTAAATGGAATGAATGTGAAAACTTGGTGAACCAGTACAATACAACCATGATAGCGTCATACCTGTTAGACAGAGTTAAATCCACAATAAAATCCACAAAAGGAAAGTCTAAGGACCTTTGCCTTCTGAACAGGAACCAACAATCCAGTAAGGGGCTAATGATTGGGTTTCACCCTGTTGCAAAAAACGTATTCCTTGGTATAACTTGCAACCTGTGTGGAAATTCCCTTCTAGTTATATGTGCGGCAGATAAGCTCTTGAATCTCTGGCTTCCCTGAGTGCCTCACAAATATACCATCATGTTATTCCTTTATTATCTTGGCGAAGCAGTCCTGCTAGAACCCATAAGCGACCCTAAAACTTTTTATACCGTCCTTTACATGGTATCTTGTGGTTATATTCCTCTAATTAAAATTGTATAAGGTGAGAATTAATATATATTCCACATACAAGGGCTGGTAAAGGATGAACTTTCTGAACATACCATTCTCCTATAGATTTTTAGAGAAGAAAGAACCAGGATTCACGTTGTTGAAGCAGGTGGCTTATCTGCAATCTCACCAGGGGAATCACCAGGTGGGTGTTAAGCAACTACACTTCCTTGTTTCAGGAGCTAAAGCATGGTTATAGCTTAGAGCGTCAGCCAACCCATTCTCCTTGCCTTTTGTGAACATATAGGAGAACGCAAATTTCGCAAGGTTCTCATGCCAGAAAGTTTGTTGGGGGGTCAGGACATGAGGGGTTCATAAACCAGTAAAGCCTGACAGTCAGTATGAACGCAGAATGGCCTGGAAGAGCCATGCAGATGATGGCGTCAATATGTCAGTGCTTCTACTACCGCCAACAGCTCTTTATAATATACATAGTAATTTAACTCAGGTAAGGACATCTTGAAGTAAATATTCTAAAAGATGCTCAACTTCATCTTTGCCTATTTGTAACAGAGCAGCAATAATGGCAAAGTTGGAGGCATTGCAGGCCACTATAAACTTCATATCTGGATCTACATGGTGAAGAGCTGACATGGCGAGTAAAGTGCACTTCACAGCTTAGAAGGCATCCTCCAGTGCAAATGACTACTGTTAGATTTTTGCCCCATTTGCTTTAATAAGGGTTCAGCTATTATTGAATAATTGGTGCAAGATCATAAGTAAGGTGCAAGTCCCCAAAAATCTTCTGATTCTTTAGCGGAGGTTGGTGTGGACCAAACATGATAGCCTTCTCTTTATCTGGAGTGATCATGTACCATTTTTAAAAATGAAGTTGCTCAGGAAGGTGACCTGGAATTTATAAAATTCACACTTACTGATTTTCAAAGTTGGGTTGCTGCTCTCAAATGCTCTACCAATAGCCGCAGGTGAATCTCATGGGTTGCTTGATCAAGGGACAGACTAGAATGTAATCCATATATAAAAAACACGCTTTTAAGAGACTCTAATGCCTCATCAATACAACGTTGAAAAATCGCAGGCGCATTTGTAAGCCTAAAAAATGATCAAAAGTGGTAAATCTACTTCCTGATATGGAATGCAGCGATCCATTTCTGCCCTTTTTTGATGCGGACCTGGATAAAGTCTTTCAATCAATCCATCTTGAAGAAGACTTTAGCTCTCTCCACATAATGTAGTATTAGTGCCTCCATATGAATGGGGTGCATTTTGGGTATGGTGACTTTATTCGAGTTACCATAGTCTACACAAGGGCGTAAAGTACCATCTGCCTTTTCCACAAAGAGGAGTGGTGAGTATGCTGGAGAAGTACGCTGAAAGATGGATCCTTTAGCAATTTGCTATATAAACAAACTTCTAAAGGTGCATTTTCCAACAAAGTCAAAGGATATTAGGGTGGAATGCGCACCAGGCTAACTTTAAAATTACATTCACAATTAAACACTGCTCTGACATGGCATTTGCAGAAGCTGTATCAAAAAGAAGACTTTACCCGCATCAAGCAGGGGGTAAGGGAGCTTCTTAAGTGGAATTCAGCAGAGGCTCAAGACTGAGGTTCTTCACGTTAGGCCATTGGGGTAAACTGCTTGGGGTGTCCACCGCAGACATGGAAATTCACATATATTTCTCATTCATCAAAGTTAAACTCAAAGTATTTCCCGCACTATTAAATTAAATACAAATTTACTCCACCACTCCACACCCAAGATAATTGACACAGAAAGATTTTTTATTGCAAAGAAGCTGTCAGCAAGGTGATTCTTACCAATTGATACTCAACAAGACCTTGAATTAACTAGTGTGGGAATAGGCTGAGATAAACCTGTCCTAACCATATAACCAGGTAAGTATGGTAAATCATGGTAGTCAGCTAGTGGTTGATTAATAAACTTTTCAGTGGCACTAGTATTCACCAACTCAGTCTTCTAATATTTCTTTAAAATATGTGGTAGCTGAGCACAAAAATATATAGAATATTTTTATTAAAGTAGATTGACCCTCCAACTCACTAATTTATCCTTAGTCATATGAAAAACTCCATTTAGAAACAGACCTGTCTTTCTTGCCCCTTGATAAGGACTCATAAATTGTGGAAACCAGCTTAGAACCCTTAGAGGTAATCTGGTAAACAGACACCGGTTTGGGGCTAGACCCACCGAGCTTATATGCCATTTGTTTACTTTTATATTAAGATTGTTTTAATGACATTATCTGATGGTGGTTTAAGTAATGGATTGGGGCTGGACTCAAGTCAGCCTGACAACTTTTCCAAGGTTGACAACAATGCCTCACTAAGGTTATTGGTTTCAAAAGGGAAAATGATGATTCTAAGGGCATGCATAGGGTCTCCATAAGTGAAACCTTCTTAGACAGATCAACTGATGTTAATTAATGAACTGGGGCTAGACCCCTACCAACCCTCTTATTTCACTGAGACCAATGGTTCTAAGCGTAAGACATCTCCATTTTCAGAGACAAAGTTTTTTTTCCTGGCCTGAATCTATAGGGGTCCCTGCAAGTGAAACTGCAGCGGCTAAATTATTGAATTCAATTTCCGTTGAAGTGTAGGAGATTCCAAGAAAGCCAACAATTGCGTGGACAAAGTTGGCAGGCAAGGACATCCAGCCCTGAGAATTTATAGTATACTTGGATGATTTAAAATGTAAGTATGACACTCCCATGACATTTGACTCAGGTAAGGCATGGGACCAACCCCAAAGCTGATATAAACATGTCAGCAAAGAGCAACCTGCCAGATGAAGGTTTAGAGTTTTTGGAAGATTTAAAAGGAAGAAACTCTGGCTGATATGCTTCCAAAAGGCGTTTTAAACCTTTAATGAATTCCCATAAATTGGGTCAGGCTCTAAGTACTATAAAAAGCTAATCTACCACACTGCCAAAAGTCAATGCAGCACAAAGTCTCCATGAGGAGGCAAACAAGGTCTGTATAAACAGATATTGCAAGAAGCCTTTTAAAGTAATAGAAGACAACGCCTGTTTCAATCCAACAATATTTCTCAAGGTTTGTTTTGTAATAGAACCAGTTAAACCATGAGGGTTTTGAAGCTACCAGAAACCTGAAGGAAGGGTAGACACCCTCCAGTCGGTGGTAGTGAAACAAACACTGAATCATTCAACAATTATATTAAATGAGGTGAAAGGTGATGAAACGCATAGCATTTATGATGTACGACCAACACACCTAGTAAATTTTATAGGTGAGACCCACACAAAAAACATATACATTTAAAAATAAGGTTAATATTCTAATGTGAGGAGAGTGTCTATGTCTGTCCAATTGACAACTATTAAAATTAGCCAAAAATCCCCTCTTTGTAAGGGGCCCATCTTGAAATAATTGATACAGGTAAACAAGAATACCTCCATAAGGTGATAAATGGTGGAAGAGGCAAAAGGTATCATAAAAGAATAAAATAAATTCATATTGGAAAAGAAGATGACCAACAGAGAGATTGATCAAATTAACACCAATATAAGGAACATTAGGTTAAGGGGCTGAATTTGGTTTATCCTATCTTGAAGCCAATTTTAACTGATATTAAGAGACTTTCATTAATAGTAGTTTCATATTGTGAGTAGGCATAAACTTGAGACTTTAAAATAGAGAATACTTCCTTTTCTAGTAATATTATATCTTGAGAAAGAATTCAAACCTCTTTACCAAATCAAATTTACCAATTCATCCTTATTTAAATTATATTTTGTGATTATTACCACCGTTGATGTAACGCCTTGAGCTGCATAACGCACCTTATTAGCATTAACCTGAGCCTGCTTGGATTTAGCCCAGCGTTAATCCAAGGTGTACCTGATATCTGGGAGGGCGTCCAGATTGATTACCTTGTCTTTCTTAGCTCCTCTTTGTCATACAATTTAAGCCAGATACTATCCTGAGACATGACAAAACAATATCATGTATAAATTCTTAGTCCAGATATTTACTCTATTATGGTAATATGACAAGGTTGTTCATATAAAAGCAAATGAGGTATAATTGAAGTTATATAAAAAATAGAGTAGCTGATTTCTTTTTGACCTCTACACAAAAAGGTGTTAAAAAAGCATTCTTTTAAAATGGTATAAATATGTAAAGATATTAAAAATACAACATGTTATGAGAAGCAAGAAAAAACTCAGAGTCAATCATTCAATAATGAGTCATTAAATATGTAAAAAAAACTCGAGAAAAAAGATTCAGATAGCGTCATTTAAGCATATAATAATTAATTGAATGATTGTAAAAATTGAATTGCAGTCCTTTAGGCAGGACGCTTATAAAAGAGGTCAGAAAGGAGTAACAGAATTAGTTCACCTTAAGGCAAAATTTCAGATTTAGTTTTGCAATTTGTATAAAAGTATAGATTTGGCGCAAATTACAAAAGTCATAAAAATTGTCAAGTTGCTATAATAAGAAAGGGAACTATTATATACATTACCTCAAATAATTTTGTCATTGACGGGATAATGGATATGGAGAAAGAAATATCTAATGATGCTTTTGTCATAAGAGAATGGTGATAAAGTTAATGAACAATAAAAAAACAGATAAATATACTAAGAAATTACAAGCATTTTAGAAAAGTCAAAGAAACAAGCTAAGTTTCTACTAATACTAATAAATTGATAAAATTTAAAATTGGTAGAAGTAGAAAAACCTAGTCAAGATGACTTAAACCTTTACTAAAAGCTTTCTTAAATTTTATATGTATGATTGTGAAGCTTTCTTCAGACTTTTCTAGAGTGGAATGGCAGATGCAGTGATTGACATAAGGCAGTTACTCTTGTTTACTTTTAAGATAAAGAAGTCTACCTTGGGTCGATGAATCCCCCCCTTGGGTTGGGACCATCTAGTACTAAAAAAAGAAGTCTACCTTGGGTTTACCACTCTTGCATAAAATTAAATGGCCTCATTAAGAGGAGTGGTAGTATAGCGGGGTGGTTCCTGCTCCACTCTGGGTCAGGTATTAATTGAAACAGGTTTGAAACCAGCACAGGCTAAAAAACTTGGTGTTATATTTGTCCCAGGGTCGACCCACCTTGTTTACTTTTTAAAAGGCATCACTAAGGCAAATAGACAGCAATAAAGATCTTATAATTTGAATGTATAACAAAAATAATCTAGATCTTAGTAATTGTTTTAAGTAGAGCTATATCAGCTTATCTGTACCCTTGACTGTAAGCTGAGGTTAAAATGGCCTTGAAGCTGTAAAACTAACTTAGAGGCTTATGAAGATGAAAAGATGGAATAAACAGACTATTGTATTGTTAAAAAGGTTTTATACTTATAGGGCAAGTGTGAACATGATGCTTAAAATCCTTCATGGCTCCTTACAATCAGGATATTCCACCTCCTACCAAAATGACTGCCTAGTTGACGCCTTCATTGTTTTTATAATAAAGTCTTTATGACTGCCTTGTTGGTATTCGCACATTTTGAGATTCTGTAAGCAGAGGTGAAATTCCAGAAGACATCTCCATTGATTCCTGTGCGCGTGATGCTTCTTAATTGCATTTCCCATTGATGCCTTCAGGTACAGGTTTTAATCAAAAGGGCTTAAGAGTAAACTTATCTGGGTTTAATTTGAGAGTAGGGATTTTTACTTTCTTGTTATCTTATCCCAACAATGCCCACACTCAAAAATTCTGTCAGAGGGAGATACAGGGCCATAGGAATGGGGACATGGCCTTTGTTAACCACTGTCCATTGGGTAACGTTGTCAAAGGAGTATTGTAAATTTACCTTATGAATGACACATTAAAGTCTGGACCAAAGAGTGTCGTGAGCTTGTTTTATTGATCTCCAGGCTGTGATGATAGAAAAGGACTAGGTCGCCTTACTGGAAAGTTTGTAAACATGGTCTGCCAACATTGGAGCAGGATATTTTATTTGCTGTAGTAGTAATAATTCCTGAGTGGGGGCTTGAAGATGGATAATTCCATTGGCTAAGGCCCTCATTGATAAATTAGAGTTTTCATGTACTGAGGAGTTATGTAGGGGCTGAACGCTACTTGGCAGCTAAGAGGTACGCTCATATAGAGCTTTAAAGGGGGAAATCTTGATTATTTGGTGATAAATTATCTGCCAAGCAAGCAAAGCACTGGTCAGATAGCGTTTCTAACGCTTAAGGTCATAGGTGGCCATCTTCCTTGAGATAGGAACAAATGTTCCATTAGCGTTCCACTGCCCCATTTGTTGAGGAATTGTATGGAGTAAAAACTTTGGCTAAACCCATAGAATGAAGTTAGTTCTTGAATAAATTGTGAGGTGAAGTTTAGTACATTGTCCAATTATAGAGTTTTCAGCCATCCATGATGAGTAAAAATGGAACAGGTAAGGAATATAGGTGCAGCCTTTGTAGTGGCAGCTGGAACAGAAATCTCTTTGACCCATTTGGATAAACGGTCCACAAATAATAGAAACATATTTGTGCTCGTGTAAACCGGTGTACAAAGGGCCCATCTCATCAATTCTGACAACATTAAATGGACTCAACGGAGCCACAACCAGATGTTGGTACCAAGGGCTAGCCCAAGCTTGGGTTTGGAAAATCAAACAGGCCTCTAAAACCTCTTGAATGACCTTGACCATTCATTTCAATAGCATCGTTTCTTTAACCATTCTTGAGTTTTTTCACTGCTTCATGTCCCACAATCAAGTGTCTTTCAAATATGACATCTGTTTGGGAAGAAGGGTGAATATAAGGGAGCCATTTTTGTCAATTCTCTTGTACAGCATTCTTTCCTTACTCTGAGAGTCCTGAGTCATTTTCTTTAGCTCAGTTTGGATCTCAGGAGTTACTAACTCCCCTTGCTCAGGCCAGCCAATTAGATCATATAGTTGTTCTTCCTTGGGGGTTAAGGCAGCCAGCACCAGAATCTTCAAAAGGCCATCAGCATTTTGATGGATCGCTCCTGCACAATGAACAATGTTAAAATTATAATTCTTTAGTATTAATGTCCACCTCTATAACTGGATGTCCGGTTCCTTCATTTGCTGTAACCATAAGAGTATTTCATGGCCAGTGATGATGATGAAATTAGTACCATATAGGTGGATCCATAAAATTATAATCACTAGTAAACACCCAGGCATTCATGCTTGGTAACACTATAATTTCGTTTGTTTTTACTCAGGGTCTTGTTAAAATAATCCTTTGGATGGTCAACTTGATATTCATTGTATTAGGCTACAATAAATTCTAACTGTGACAGCATGATGTTGGTGAATAGTGAGAATGGTCAGTCAAAACGTGAAAGGTCTAAATTATATCTAGTATAAAGGGCAGTCCTCAACGTATTAAGAGCCTATTTTTGTTCAGACTGCCACTTGAAAGGCACATTATTCTGTAGAAGGTATACAAATGGTTTAGATAGGTTATCAAACTGAGAGATAAACTGAAAATAATAACCTACCGTGCCAGGAATAATTGAATATCCTGAGGCTTTGGGGGCGCGACATCTTCTTAATGGCAGCAACTTTTTTGAGATAGGCTGAATTTCATGTTTTGAAATTTTATGTTTGAGAAATTCCATTTCAGCTTGGAAGAAAGATCACTTTTAAAAAGCTTAAGCTTTATGGTTTGAACCATCTAGTACTAAAAAAAAGCTTTATGGTTTGGGCACCACTAGTGTTAAAAAAGCTTAAGCTTTATTGAGGTCTTCCTAAGATGACTAAAGACTTTCAGAGATGTTCCTTGTGGTTGTTAAAGGTTCACAGATACAGTAAACATTATTAAGGTATACAAGGACACAGGATAGCTTTGAATCTCCCAGGATCCCATACATGGCGCGTTGAAAGGTGGCAGGCGCTTTTTAAGGGCCCTAAGGCATCCTGGTAAGCTCAAATAGCTCTTTTTGGATGATTGCGCATTTTGATAGATCTTTAGGTGCTAGCTCTACTTGTCAGTATCTACTAGCAAGATCCATAGCAGAAAAATATTTTGACCTGGCTAGCAAGTGGAGAGAGTCATCAATTTGAGGCAAAGGGTAGCTGCGGTTTTTTTGATAATGGAGCTAAGCCTTCAATAGTCCATCACTACGTGATGACTAAGATTCTTCTTCTGAATTAAAAAAGAGGAAAGACTTAAGCTACAGGAAAGCCCCAGTAACCCAGTTTCAAGTAGCTTCTTAAGCTCAACAGCCACCTGAGCTTTTTCAAACTTACTCTTTTGGTAGGGATGGGGTAAGGTGTGTTAAGCATCCCCAAGTCTCAACATGATGTAAAATTCCATTTATTTTTCCAAAATCATATGTGGAGGTTAAGAAAGAGGTCATAGTATACTTCTAGTAATTGCTTGACTCAGCTCCAACAATTGCTGGTGAGCTCTCTCCCAATGGAAGTACTAATTAGATCTGTTGACTGGAGAAATTCTAGCCCAAAATGCCTTAGACTTCTAAAGTTACATATGTTGTCAATAACCTCTACAGGAAGTATCTCAATATAAGCAGCTGGATTATTAGGCCCCACTGTCATAGGTTTATCATTGAGGTTAGCCAGCAACACCAATATTAATCCAGAATAAGCGGGATCTAGAATTACCAGGAAGGTCAGGTTCTTTAAAAAACAGGTTATCCATGCCATGTTTCTAGCAAATGTCATGATGGAATATTGATTTGTACTCTAGTATTGATGATGACCTGGGACTTGGCGATATAGTAGTTGATTTGGGCAAATAGATGGAAATACCCTCTTGGCCATCTACCACAGGAAGTGGTATCCATACTTGAGAGCCCCTCACATGATATTTGAATCAGTCAATCCAACTGCAACTTTTCCATCAGGCCTGAGCTTTGACCTCTGTTTTGGCATCTCAAGAGGTCTCAAAAACTAATGGAACTCTATGTTCTGAGAATTATTATAAACCTTCATTATAGTGCACAATAGTGAGGTATTCATGGAAAAACTGTGTTCCAAGGAGGTTATAACTAGGGTAATTTAATGTAATGGCCAAGGCATTCAATGAGAGATTTCCAAAACAATTAATCAGTGAGGAGTAGGTCCTTAAAGATTAAGTACATTGTGGTCCAGCTGTTCTATATTCCATGTAGTGAGGTAGTTTAAGAGCTACCTTGAAAAATTCATTAACTTTAACAAAATAACATTCACGGGGGGAATCACTGCCAACTATGGCATGAACAGGAACTTTGTGAACTTTAACAATGACTCTTATAAATAAAATACCAAATTAGGGAGCAGAGAGCGGAACATAGGAGATTCATTAGAAGAAGAGTAAGCAGTATCATATTTTTTATTATCAATGGGTAATAATTCATCTTCCCCTCAGCATGACAACATCAGAATCATCAGAAAGGTAGCTATATGTTCTTGAGGTGGTACAAGGATGTCAGCACGAAGCGCCTCGTCCTTCATGCTGATTGCCCTTACCCACCTCTATGGCATGTCTCTTCCAGCAGTTATTAGCATTATGATGGAATCCGTTACAGTAGGTTTACCAAGGTTTGAGGCTGATGTTTCTCCACAAAGTTGACTTGGGGACGTCTGGGAGAGGCATACATGGAGGATTTGTGAACTCAAGGTAGAGTAGGAATTTCATTAAAAGATTCTTTAGATTCTCAGATACAGATGAAGTTGCTATTCCATTTAAATATGTTCAGTTGAGCCTCATGATAAGATCCTAACATGGAGATTACTGCGGTTATGGCTTCAAACATAAAAAATGTAGTTAGTGGTAATCAATGGTTGTGCCTGGGCATGGAATCAGCTGGCAACCTCCGATGGACTTTCTCCCTTATTCAAATAGGTGGCAATAAACGCCTGTTTTAATTATCCAAAGTTTAGTTTTTTACAAACTTCTTGGATTAGGGCAGCGTGGAGTTGTTTTCAAGTGTGACATTCCTTTAAATGGGGTCATAATTTCATAGGCCATGCTATTCAAACATAGTAGATGTGTTTCACCTTCTGACTCTCAGTGACCTCCTTCATTGAGCTCACATAGGCGTACAGGAAAGAGGCAATACTTTCCTGTCCTGGGGTAAGTCTTTCCTTGAAATAAGGCTTAAAGTCAGTCACAATAGGAGTGGAAAGATTATTGGTTTCAGGTACTGGAGCAGGCTTAGAAATTTAGGTTTCTGCATAGTTGCAAGAGGCCTGTTGTCCAATCGCCATTTCAATTTTACTAGGTCCTCTCGAACTTCATCCTAATGGTAGTTGGGAGAGTAACAGAAATTATAAGGGCAACTTGCTCCTTCAAATCTTGAATCATGTACGATATAAGAACATATGACTTTTGCAGTTGCTTGAGTGAGTTTATAACCCTTAAAAGGTTTGTTCAAGTTGAGAGTTGTGGCAAGTACCAGGGAACTAAATGACCCTTGGGGTCCGCAGAGACATTTATGCCGTTCTGGTCTTCTGGGGCCTTCCAGTCCTTCTGAGCTTATTGGCTCCTCAGTCCCTTAAATCCCAGATGCACTATGGCAAGAGACTAACTTCTGGTATCATCTCTGGAGCTGCCAAATAAGGCCTTTGATCTAATTGAGGCATAGGTTCCAGGTATACTCGAGTAGCTTTAAAATTTTAATGAAGCTGATCCTCATGGTAACCCAAGATCACTATCTAGCATAGCAAGCTAGTTGTGATCTTCATTTATCAATCAACTATCTACTTTAGCTTCCCAATTGTTGTTAACAAAGGAGAAGGTAGCATTATATAATTGACAATATTAATTTAGGGTTTGTGTGATCCATAACTGTCAAGCTACTTCATGGTGATGTAGACCAACTATTTGTAGAATGTGGTGTATATTAGATATAAAAAGCATTAGATTTAGCATTTAGTTCTCATGGCCAGTTCTCCCAGGGATAGTAGTGCTAAGGTATATAGTTCTTGCATCGTGGAAGGGATGGATGAGGCTTGAGAACAACTAGAGTGGCCTCCCACAGAGTAGATGCCATTCAGCAGTTGTTAGATCTCATTGATATTATCATATTGGAGTTGATACTGAACTTAATCATTGGAAGGTAAGGTGAATTGGAAGTTGATCCAAAGTATAGGCTTTCAGGCTGTAGAGGGGTTACTTCATACTGAGATGTATTGATCCATTGAGTTGTGCTTCTTTAATGGTCAGCAGGTTGGCCTTCTTGATCGCTATTATTCTCCAATTTTTTGTGATAACATTTTTGCTGGACAGCTCAGAGCCCCTATAGTAAGCACCACTTATGTTAGCTTATCAGTTCTCTTGAGTGTAAGCTGAGGTTCAAAATGAGTCTCGAAGCTTTAAAACTAGCAGAGAGGTCAATGAAGATGAAAAGATGGAATACACAGACTATTATATTGTTAAAAAATTTGACACTTATAGGTAGAGTGAGGACGCGATGTTTAGAGGACCTCCATGGCTCCATATGATCAGGATCTTTCACATCCTTCCAGACTGGCTGCCTAGTTAGTAGCTTCCTTATTCTTTAATTCTAACATACTCATGTAGCATTGTTGAAAATTGTGCCTTTCAAGGTTTGGTAAGTTGAGGTGCAATTTCAGAAAGATTCTACTTTGATTTCTGTGCGTGTGCTGCTTCCTGATCAAAGTTCCCATTAGTGCCTTCAAGGACAGGTTTGATTACAATTGCTTAATAGTTGTCTTATCAGGACTTTATTTACAATTAAGGTTTTTGACTAGCTTAAAATCTTAAATCCTGACAATATACATAGTGCATTTTATCAAATAGACTAAGAAGCATAGAATTATAAATGAGAAAGTGCGCTAAATTAAGTTGATGTAGAAAGCAATTCTATTAGCACAGTGGCCTGCAAATAAATTTTGCAGAAATAAATTTACTCATTTCATTATGGCACAAGTACTTGCAGATGGCTATATTAGGGACTAAATAATTTTCTTAAAGTCTAGCCTCCTACCAGTAGCTTAATAACTATAACTTTAGTAAACCCAGTATAGGGATCTCCAGTAGTCTGTACTATCAGAGCTCCAATGAAGCGCTCTAATAAGCCACTAATTTCATAATTATCATAGGTATTTTGATATTCATAACTTTTGGAGCTCCAAAGGAAGGCTTTTTGGAGCTCTAAGAATAGGACATTTGTACCATCCAATACTTATAAGTCCTAAATATAATTTATAATCTAATATTTTTATCTAAAGCTAAATTAGCTAAGAACATAAACCTTCAGCCAACATTGAAGCCCTGAAAGATTTGCAACTATTCCTGAAAAATTTCTTGTCTAGAAGCGCACACAAGTTTAATTTACCCATAAAACATGATTATAATTTACCATTTAACTGTTGCAAAGTCATTATTAAAAACATGGGAATTAAAAAATGCTTTTATGCACATATAACGAGTTACTAAGTTGTTGATTCAAGTGAGGTATATAAGTCCAGATTCTCCTTTATATTTTTTGCGTTCAACATATGTTGACAAAATATGAAGCTACCATTTATTGCCTTTAAAGACTTGTTTTTATCTTTGAGTTAAAGTGAATAATTTTTAGGCGTACTTTGATCTTCTAATATGGGAACCCAATTCTGAGGGGTGATATGACCATAATCTACAACCTAAGTGTGATCGCCTTATATTGTTATACACCATAGAATCCACCCAGCGCATGCTTCTTTAATACTTCTAAGGTAAAAAAACGTTTCTCACCGCGCTCGGTACATTTAAAGCCATCATTCAGACCTTTGCCTCAATGTTCTGTGTCTACTACCTTCTGTATCTCACACAATATCACTAATCTATAATAATTTGTTTTACATAACTCCTGAGTATGTTTTGTGCAGCCAGGGCATAATTTGTTTAATTTTTACCTTACTATTTGTCCACTTTAAAAACTCATGAATCTGAACCCAATCTTATAAACCTTATGGCGTCTCATATACTATTTTTATTTAGTCTCAGTACACCATATTAGTGGTCTTCTTATGCATAGACCACATATTTATGAGCTCAGCTGATACTTACATCCAAATGTTTTACTATATACTTCTGGGACCACTTCATTTCTGAAATGATCCTTCTCAGGTTGAGTATTATGATACTAGTAGACTTAAAAAGAGGGTCTAGTTCTTATTGGAGCAAATCATAAAATCTATCCTACCCAGTCCTTGGGTGAATCCTCAAGGTCTTTCAGTGGGGTCATTGTTGTCTAGGGACACGCTTTTTTATTTTATAAATTCGTTTAAGAAAGATAAGATCTTAAGCTTGGACTATGATCTGTTTAAAAAACATTCTATTTTAGCATGACACTAAAGGGAATAGAAGTCCAGAATTTAGAAGCTGATGTCACCTCACAAGGATAAAAAATGTCGACACTTACATTCAGCGCTTCATATTCTGATAAAAGAAACATAATATGACAAGTAAGATGCTCATTATTTCTGTTAAGGTCTCACAACCAAACAAAAGACTCCATGCGTCACCACCCTCTTTTCCTCTATTGTTCTGGATGTTAGAACCTATTAGATGGTTGTATAATGATAAATACACCCTATTATCACAGTAATCCGAGCTCCTCATGAACATTGGCTCTAATTTCTTGATATTAGTCTCAAATATTATAATTTCCAGGTTGAATATTTACTGGACTAATCTTAATACTATATAATTAAATTGGACTGAAAACAAGGCTTTGCGCCTGTTAGCTTATCGGTTCTCTAGACTTTAAGCTGAGGTCCAGTTGGGGATCAAAGCTGTTAATTAAGTGGAGAAGTTGAATAAAATGGAGAAGATGAGGTAAACGGATTACAATAATAATTTAAAAATGATTCAATATTTATAGAGTGAATCAGGGCGTGTCACCAAGAAGATCTTAATATTTCCTTACAATCATTAAAACTTTAGTCAATCCAGTTTGACTTCCCGGTTGAAACATTCATTGTACTCCTTTGACAATACTTCATGACTGCATTGATTGGAATTGTCCTTTTCATGGCACAGGAGGTGGGTCCAATCCATAAGGCGTCTTGATTAGTTCCTACACACATCACTATCCTGAATTTAAATTACCAAGTACTCTGTGATAGAAGTTTTTATTTTTAGGGTTCAATTGTTTGCTCATTATTTTTTTGATTTGGGAGTGGGATTCTCGGTATGTTTATTGTTTCAAATAATGACAACGCCTCCCTGAAGTTCCTGTTGGAGGGGAACAAATAGCTTAAGGAATTGGACATGAACTTATTTGATTACTACCTCTTGGGTTACATCAGCTTAGAGTACTAAGAATTTACCTTAGGAATGACAAGTAGGGCCCTAACCAAAAACTTTTTTTTCTTGTTCTGTCAACTCTCAGTAATGGTGATAGAATAGGACCAGGTTTACTAGCTGGAAAGTCATCAAAAAGAGTCAACTTCCATTTATCCAAGAGATCCTTAGTGATAGTTGAAATGATTCCTTGTGTATCAAGGGCTTGAAGTCAGATAATTTTGTCTACTAGGGCCCTCATAGCTAGTTTGGAGTTCTTTGGAACTGAGGAGTCCATTAAGGGTTGCACACATTACTTTGCAGTCAAGGAGTATACCCATAGCGTGTTTTAAAAGGGGACATCTTGATATTTCAAAGGTAACTTATACAATAAACAATAGAGCGCTGGTCAGTTAATGGTTCCAGCGCATAGGATTGGAGGAAGCCATCTTCTGTAAGATAGTTACTGGAGTCCATGAGTGTATTCCACCACCCCATTGTTAGATAGGTCATATGAGGCGGGTAAAAGTTTGGTTAGTACCAAATAGCAAAGTTAATTCCTGGACTTTATGTGAGTTGAAGCTGAGTTCACTGTTTAAAAGTAAGGTTTGTGAGCATTATTGGAATTTCATTAAAAATTCAATATTCAAGCACTGCAAAGGCTACGAAATTATTAGTTCTGTGGCTCTAGCAAAGATAGAAACAAGCGCAATGAAGTTATTAATTCCGTTGCAATAATAGATTCCAATTGGAAAAACAGAATTCTATTATGAATAGACCAAAATTGATCTATGCAAGACAAAAATAGTGGTACTTTATTAGTTAGAAATGAGAGATATTTATAGGGGTAGATTTGGTAGTTCTTTTTGAGGATTTTTGTGCTTCAACTGAGGTAAGATCTTTCCTAATAGATGACTAATATTGCTGATTATTATTACTATACTTGTGATGTTCAGATCTGATAAGGCGCTTGTTAGATGAGATCGACCTTCTTGTGGGATGTTTTGCCCCTTCAGATTGCTTAGCCTCATCCTTCAGAGGGGGCTGATAACTCTAAAGGGCTAATCATTGGTCTATTTAAGAATTGGATATCTCTGATGGGGCTTTTACAATCTCAGACTGAGAAACTGAATCTTGATTTTGATTATTTTTTGTCATTGCAATTGAATCCTTAACAATGTTCCCCTTAAGAATTTGCTTAGGGAGCACATACTTATGAAGTAACCTACTATGAACTCTATTGATAACAGTACCAGTATCAATAGCTGCAATGGAGTATTTAATACCCTGACAATAAATAATATGGTAAGGACCAGCCCATAAGGTATCAAGTTTGCAAATCCGTCCTCCAGGTCTATGATGATTTAAGAGTACAAGTTCCTCAACTTGATATTAAGGTAACGTAGGTCGACTGGCATTGGTTCCAGTTCCCTCTTTTAAGGTTGTAGCAGCAAGAGAACTCGAGGGTAAGGCTTGTACTTGGATGATTTCATCAGCTAGTCTCCTCATAGCTAAATCAGTAGTTTGCGGTGTTTCAGCATCAAGTGTAGGTTGTACACTTGAGGATAGAATAGAATCCCAACCGTAAAGAGCCTTGAAGGGAGACATTACAATTATACGATGGTAGCTAACCTTATAGGCTAACATCACACTAGGTAAGTAGAGATTCCATCTACTAGGATTGTTGGAGGCCATCTTTTGAAGAATGTCTACAAGGGTACCATTTGCTCGTTTGACTGCACCATCAGTAGAAGGATCTTAAGGGGTCATAAATAACTGATAGGTACCCATTAATTTAGTAAGCTCAGATACCACCTGAGAAACAAAGTTGGTCCTATTATCAGATAATGGAACTTTTGGGCTATCATACTGGGCGAAAACTTGTTTAAAAAGGAAGGACACAGTAGCCTAAGCGGTTATCATGGAAACAGAGACAGCTTCAATGCATTTGGTAAAATGGTCGATAGCTGTTATAATATAACAATGTTCATAAGTAGCAGTAGGGAAAGGGCCCACCACATCGATACTCAGTATAAAAAGGTTCTGAAGGTCCCACAATTTTGTGTTGGTAATTTGGATTTCCACCACACTTTTGTTGGCAAATGAGACATGTCTCCAACACATCATGCACAGTTTCCAGTATGTTATCCCAGTAACAATGGTTTTAACCACTGTAAAGTCTTAGTGACAGCTTATGCCCTACAGTTTGATGAGCCTCCATAACATTTTCAGTCCTCGCAGAGAACTGAATAAAAGGCAACCATTGATATCCCAACTTCTTATATAAGTAACCTTCTTTAACTTGAGTATTCTTGGTCAAGGATTGTAGCTTCGCTACAACGTCCTTAGATTAACAATACCAGAGTTCAGGTCTGCTAATCATATCATAGATATGATCCTCCTCAGCAGTGAATGATGTTAGTATAGAGAATCGAGAAAGTCCATCAGCATTTTTGTTTATAGCTTTAATGCAATGTTGAATTGTAAAGCTATAACTTTGGAGTTTTAACGCCCATCTAGCTAATCGCTCATCAGGATCCTTCATTTTTTTTTCATTATTTCAAGGAAGCGTGATCCATGATGATAGTGAATTATTTACCATAGAGATAAGGATGAAAATGCTTGATGGCGGATAGGACTGCGAGGCATTCCCTCTTGGTAAAGCTATAATTGCGTTCTTCCTTGGAAAGGGTTTTACTATAATAAGAGATGGGATGATCAACCAGGTTGGAATCATGCTGAGCCAGAATGGCCCTAATAACAACATCACTGGCCTCAGTAAATAAGATGAAGGGTTTTGGAAAACCAGGATGGGCTAAAATTGGGACACTATTTAAAGCTTGGCGCAAATAGATCAAAAGCTTGCTTCTGTGATTCTTCCTTTAAGAAAGGAACTTCCTTGTTTAATAAACAAACTAAAGGATCCGCAATCTCAGAAAAATGGGGATGAATTGTTAGTATAAGAAACCATCCTTAAAAACACTTGATTATCATGCAAGCTTTTAGGAGCAGGCATTTTCAAAATAGCTTGTATCTTATTAAATAAGGGTAAAATCCTTTCACAATTAATTTTATGGCCTAAGAATTCCATCTCAGTTTAAAAATAATACACTTAGATGGTTTTAGCTTATACTAAGCGCGGCGTATTTGGCCAAATTTATCTTTATATGAGCCAAATGCTCATTTAAAGTGTGAGAGAAAACAGTAACATCGTCTAAATGAACCAAAACACAGAAAAGTTTCAAATCCCCAAATAAGCCATCCATGGCTCTTTGAAAAGTATCAGGGGCACTACAAAGCCCCTGCGGCATATGAGTAGTCTCAAATAACCCCTCACTAGAGATTAAGGCGCATTTTTGATGGTCTTCCAGAGCCAGGTCAATTTGCAAACTTTCACTAGCAAGGTCCATGACCAAAAAGAAACTGTGACCCAGACAATAGTCTTAAGGAACCATCAATATGAGGTAAATGATAAGAATCCTTTTGGGTAACAGTATTAAGCCAACAAAAGTCCATAACCACTCAATCACCTCCATCTTCTTTCCGGATGAGTAGTAGAGGAGAAGCCCATGGACTCTTAGAAGGCATTAGCAGCCCCAAATCGAGGAGTTGTTTCAATTCCACTGAGACCTGAGCCTCCTTGACTTTAGATTTGTGATAAGGCCGAGCTCAAATAGGGGGAGTATCCCCAGTTTTCACCTGTTGCTACATATCTTTCATTAGCCCAAAATCTCCAGGACCCTTGGAAAATATATCCACATACTCTTCAATCAGAGCCTCGGCTTTATGCTGTTGTTCTGGAGTGAGTGAATCTACAAATTTGACATCAATTCTAGCAGTGATAGGGGGTTCTTCCAACCCAAAATCACATAGATCACCACATCCTGAGATGGATAAAATTTCATTCACACGATTAGGCCTCACATAAGCAATAGGGTTATTTCAATTCAATTGCTAGGTTGGGAGGTGATATTAGCTAGTAAGACTAGAACAGTCACATTATAAGTGGGATCAAGGATACCAGGGTAGGTTAAGGCCTCCAAATGAGATGGATTTCTGTTACTGGAAATCTCTAATGCATGATCATCTGGCACAAATACTTGGATTCCAGTATCAATTATAACTTGAGCTTTTAGAGGAATAGTAATCGAATTGTTAGAGTATAAAGGCATTCCTTCAGAGGCACAAGCTGAAGGAGGCGGAAAAATAGTCCTAGTTACTAAAATTTGGTACTCAAGATGAGAGATAGAAGTAGATATTCCAATTAGCAAATGCGTCGTTTGAGTTTGCCTTTGCTATTGGGGACATCTTGTAAAATTAAAGGTACTCAGTATCCAATTAAAAAAGATAATTTTCCTCAAGACTAATTATCGCATCAGATTCAATTAGAAATTTGGTTTCCAAAAGCAAGTCGTAGCAGTTATTGTCAAACACTACTGCAGGGGCCAAAACAACCAACTTTCCAAAGCGCATTGGGAGGGAATAATAGGCTTCTATGGATTTAGTGTATGAAGGACTGGCATTTTTGTAGTCTTGAGAATGATTTAAGTCCGGCGCCACTTTAGTTTTTTTCATAAGCCTGGATGAGATCACATTTATGGGCGATCCCATGTCAATGATAGATAAAACTTTCACTTTGTGCACTATGACTTCCACCCAAGTCACATTAGTGCTAAAGTTCGGAAATTGAAAATAATGAGGGACTAAATGGTCAAATTTCATTAAATATGAAACAGAAGCATAAGAAGAGATAGTATCTTTGTTGGCTAATTCATCAGGGATATCAATTTCACTAGGAGCAGATACCACATAACAGACTTTGGGAGTATCAAAAGATTGCGATTGAGGTACAGGAGTTGGTCAGCATAGGGAGCCTCTCGCCCTATGCTGACTTCTCTTTTTTCAACTCTTCCGCTTGTTTCTTCCAACCTTAAGTTTCTATATGACCTACTAGACCGCAATAGCTGCACGGCTCCTTCATTGGTTTAGGTTTGGGTCTAGGCGGCATCACATGAATATAGAAATGAGGGTTATTAGCGGAGGTTGAGTATACTACACCATTAGGAATCTCCATCAGTGCCTCTTTGATGTTGAGAATAGATCTTGAAAATTTTTTAAGTGATTTTAAATATAGTAGCAACTGAGTACAAGATTCAAACACACCCATCACACCCAAAATGGCATCTACGGTAATATGATTGCAAGTAGCAAGAGTCTGGGCCACATGATAAATCTTTTAGCAAAATCTTATATTGACTCTCCTCGCTTAATTTGGATGCTCATAAAGGCTTGCTTTTGGTTAGATAGGATTTGATCAATCCCAAATTCCTTAATAAGGGCGGTTTTCACTTGAGCCCACATATTGCAAACCTTAAGGTGAGGAACCATGATTTCTTGAGTGAACTGGCTTAGACAAGAAGTAATATGCCGAACTTTCTGTTGATCCATCACCCTGTCCATTGCTCATTCATAGACAAATAGAAAAGAATGGATGCTACATTCATCCAGCTCAAACTTATCCTTAAAGGTGAAAGTGGTGGGTTCATTGCTTAAAACATATACGCCTGATACCATGACTGGATAAGCTTTGGAGGGTTTGGACTCAGGGATATGGGCCTGAGTGGAAATTTTGGCCAACTTGTTGTCTCAAATGGTTAAGGTAAATCTGTAAATTTTGAACCCATTGTGTAAGAATGGTCATTTGCAGGCGCTTGATTTAAGTTAGAAATCACAGCGAGCATCACTTCTTGCTTATCCTTGTTTACTCCGCATTTAGCAGTTAACTGATCAATGGAAGCTTTTAACCTTGAAATCGAATTTTTTGTGTGGTTTGGTTAGCGTTGCATAGACGAATGGCTTTACTGACGCCATCCAATAAGTTGATTAGAGAATTTTTGGATTGGTCAGAAGGCCTTCTAGAGATAAAAACATCCTTGAACTATGGCTCAGATTTGGGTTCTTAACGCCTGCACGCTTGATACTAGTAGACTCAAAGGTTCAGAATCAGAAATTGAAAGCGTTGAGCTGGGGGGACTAGGAGGTCTGGGGGGTCCTTTTGAACTGTCATGACCTGCAGGCCCAGGTGGCCCTTGTTGACCCACAGAGCCTTAAGGACCTCATTCACCAGGGGGTCTTGGGGTCACCAAAGGAGAACTAGGTGGCCCCGGAGGTCCAGGAGTACCAGCAGGACCATGTCCACCTTCTCTAATATTATCCAAAATTAGGACAAGTTGTTGAAGTAGCCCGTTGAGTTCAACAAAGCATTCCTCATATTGGGCTAAGAATATTCCAGTTGTTTAGTAATCTCATCTTTAAGGGTAGTGATTCAGTGGTGAATAGGTTTAGCGACATCACTAACCTGTTGGAATACTTCTTGGCCGATGTAACCCACAACTCCATTGTCAATTTTCACCAGATGGTTATGTATAGCATTGATTTGCCTTCTATTATTGAGTATAGCTTCCCAATTATCCCAATAAAAGTTAGAAGCCAACTCATAGAAAGAGGATAACCGAGAATGTAATTGTTACGCTAGGGTCAACTGGCGTTGGATCTTGAGGTTTCAACCCCAAAAATCTGGAGTACGTGATGAATGGCAGGATGTACGTACTGCCAGAGGTACTGCTCTATTCTAGCCAAACTGACTTTGGTATGTTGTAAAACCGCTCATTGTATAAGTCCATTATATTGGCTGCAACCTTAGATGCTCAGTCTCAGTTATGACGGGCACCGGGCTGGATAGCTCCCCTTATTAAGCCTTTGACTGTTTCTTCTACATCTGCAGATTGAATTTGATAAAAATCTTGTAAAGGCCCTCAATGGCCAAGTCCATAGAAGCTTGAAATTGAAGATTATTGATATTAGAAGAAGGCATCTCCTGCCTGTTGGAGTGTACCCATTAGGTGATACTCATTGATTCCTCAGAAGAAGGGCTTTATTCGCTAGACACATTCATCATCGTGAAATTATGTTTTCACCAGGTAGCCTCAGAAGCAGACCTGGCAGAAAGCACCAGTCTTTGAATTTTGTTAGAAATTTTGATATTCAGGTGCTACAAAGGCTACGAAATTATTAGTTCTGTGGCTCTAGAAAAGATAGAAACAAGCGCAATGAAGTTATTAATTCCGTTGCAATAATAGATTCTAATTGGAAAAACAGAATTATATTATGAATAGGCAAAAATTAAACTATGCAAGACAAAAATAGTGGTACTTTAATAGTTAGAAATGAGGGATATTTATAGGGGTAGATTTGGTAGTTCTTTTTGAGGATCTTTGTGCTTCAACTGAGGTAAGATCTTTCCTAATAGATGACTGATATTGCTGATTATTATTACTATACTTGTGATGGACAGATCTGATAAGGTTCTTATTAGATGAGATTGACCTTCTTGTAGGATGTTTTGCCCCTTCAAATTGCTTAGCATCATCCTTCAGAGGGGGCTGATAACTCCAAAGGGTTAATCATCAGTCTATCAAAGAATCGGAATATCTGACAGGGCTTTTACAATCTCATTAGACTGAGACACCTAATCTCAATTTTGATTATTTTCAGTCATCAGAGTTGAATCCTCAACAAGCATCCATGCTTAAGTAGTTGTATATAAATAGAAATAATGATTTAGCCTTTGCAGCTGTAGCCATAACTTAATTTTGCCTTAAACATTTGATAAGGGTTTAAGGTCAATAGGATATACTTAATCTCATGTAAACTGGTGGGTATTGGGACCACATAAACAGTACTGACAACATTGAATGGGTTTTACGAAGCTACCACTTGATGTTGATAATGAGGACTGTCCTGATCTTGTGTACAAAAAATTAAACAGGCCTTTAAAACTTATTGGATGGTCTCAACCATTTGATCCCAATACCAATGTTTTTAATAATTCGTAATTATTCTTCACCACTTCATGTCTCACAGTTGAATGTCCTTAAAGGATGAAGTATATACAGGAAGAAGAGCATATGTAGGGGAGCCACTTTCCTTCAACTTTCTTTTATAGCATCCCCTCTTTTTCTCGGTGCTTTGGTCAAGTTCTGCAACTCCGCTTGAGTATCAGGGTCCTCTAGTTCCCATGTAAAAATTTACTCTAGGTTGATTAGCGGCCATCAACCCAATAACCTTTTTACTGCAAAGGTTTAATTTCCTTGTGCACTTTGTCATGTTGTATAGAATGTATTACTTGATAATAGTATGGAGACTCTTATCCATAGTTGAGATTGAACTATATTTTGGCACAACGCTCAGCCAGTATTTCCTATTAAATACTCTTGAAGCTGTACTTGTATGGATTCGTTCCCTATACTCTTGTCCACCCAATTTTTGTTAAAATACCCCAGTGACAATCTCTCTCGGCCCAACACACAGTTGGCAGCTATCTCTGATTGTGGTTTCTTTGTCTCTAGATCCCCACTCGGATCTTTACTCTTCTCTCTGAGAGTCTTCCAATTATTGCCCTCTGCAATAATATCCTTGAGATAGAACGACACAATAGAAGCTGATAGTCTAACTATACACTGAATCAATAATATTACTGTAGAGTACTTGTTATCTAAAAGCTAGGATTTTTATTATAGTAAATCCTAGTGAATTATATATAGTGGGGGATTCAGCTGTCTAACCCTCAGCTGACACATCTTAATGAAACGGCAGCTGTTGCCATTGAATCACCCTTCCTTGTCTCAGCAGCGATGGTCTTCCCCATCATGGTTAGGATTCTGTCATTAGACATCCTTGAGACCTCAAACGGAAAGAATCAGAAAATGTGTTCCTAACGTTTTCCTCTCAATCCAAGCGAACCAACCATAATTAGCTAGCGACCTGCTTAGGCAATGGGACTTATTACCCATTATGGCAGGTCACTCACCAACTGATCGATTCACTAGTTGCAGGCAGCATCACTCGCCTCATAAATTACTATTCACTCCCAATCAGTTGGTGATTAAACCTGACCGATCCCAATTTGTACACCTGATAGTTAATCACTATAAGATGCCCCTATTTCGTCAGCAACTCCTCTTAATGAGATCTTAAGTATTCATCTGGATTGATCCCAACAGATATGACCAGGCGAATATCTCAAAATCCCTAAAACGTAGTTCCTCTAAAACTCAGGCCAACCAATTTCTGATTCACTTCGCCTTAAGGAATTTTCTCCTAGAAATACCAAATAATCTAGCAGGCTGGTAATATGGGCAAAAATCCCAACACATCCCCCCTCTTGCCTAGATTTCCAGCAAGAAAAGGACTGTGGCATGAGAACACTGCTTTGGACACCAGTTCAAATACTTCATTGGTTCAAGTGGAGTACACTTGTCAATACTCAATGCTGCTCAGGACAACCTTTGGCATATGGCATTATTCCTCTTCCTCCTCACTACCACCTTCTCAGAGCGTGGTCCCCACGACCTTCTGTCATGCTGGGCTGATCGATTTACTCATGACAATATTAGTCCTGGGATCCAGTTTTCCCCCCATCAGGGTATATGACCCACTGTCATATTCAGGATTCTTGGTCTGGCGTCCTTGATTTCCTGATTTTCTCCTCATCCTAGACAGGAGATTCTTGCCATCAATGTTTGTTTCATGGCTTAATTTAAGAATAATTATTTCTATTCGCCCTTGTTATTTTGTCCATAACCTCTTGGCTAAAGTCATTCTTAATTCTTTCCTTCTAAAGCTTATCTCATTAATTTTGAGATTAATTTCCCCATAATTGGAGCTTAATGAATTATAGAGTGCATAATATTAACTTCTATATAAATCCGACATCCCCCCTCTCATCCAGCTCATATGTCAAATTCTGAATCTCGCTACTAGCAGCTCCTCAATAGTCTGTTTGATCCAGACCTCCGCCTCTTCCAGCAGATGAACTGGGATGCTCGACGGAACCTCTTTTATGGTCCTTCCAGGACTCATACGCCTAGTCTAGCACAAGCGGCTAGTCCTTCCATCAAATTACTGGAAACGGTAACTAACTCCTCCAAAACCAGGCTGGCCATCATTTTGAACAACTCTCAGCCAACTCTTCCTCTGCCATCAATTCCAGAGTTGGACTTTATCCTCTCCTGTATTTTGCTCCTTTTGCTGATGCTCTGAACATCATCATAGATGCTCTGGAGATTATGCCAGTTGCTCTAGATCGTTTGTTTCTGGCCAAGTTGGACCTGCTCCCTGAGTTCCTCTTCTGACTTGGTCAATTTTACAAACCCGCTGTTCTGGTCTCCAAGATCTCAATTGGTAACAGCATTCACTTTGAGCTCCCCTACAATGAACTCCAAACTCAAGTCACCAAGGCTTTGACTTTAGCACTGAACCCCTCTGATCTTAACAACCTTCTGGACCAGGATACTGCCACATATGCTATTCACTTTACTGGACAAGTTCTTTGAAGTTGGGCCACAAAGCTTCCAGCCTCACCTGGGTTCCACCGTTCATTCAGCTTTAGCTTCTGCAAAGCCTGTAGTCACCGCTTGCAGGATGCAATTCACTCTCGGCACATCTATCTCTTCTCTGGAGCTTCCCATTGGTATCTTCTGCTGATGACGTTGATAGGGGGCATGATTTGACAACTCCTGTCAAGAATCCCTTTCTTGTTGCTGGCTCACATGTCTGGTGTCCTTGATGAAGCCCGTTGGCAGGCGCTCAGGACTAAACTTCCAGCTCCAGTGCCATATCAGGATTACTCGGGGTTATTCACCAATTGCTTCTTGTTATACTATTGCTTTCCTCCCCACTCCGGGGTTTTGCGATCAGCTTCCTCCAACATCTCAATTTCCCTTCCCCTAGTCACTTTCTCTCATGGCTTGGCATCCGCTCAATGAATGTGGTTTTGTGTAGGTCTCGCCCTCACTATTGTCTGATTGCATATTGATTTTGACAGGCTGTTCATTCCTACCACAATCCATCCTCCCTCCCCCAAGAGGCGACATAGGTGGAATCATCTCCATATTGAGGACAATCAATAAAAATAAAAACTATAGAAATATATTGGCTTTTTTATCTATTCAGTTTATAATCTTTTTCCAATATCTTTTATCATTTTTTTATTTTTATTCTTCTTTTTTACTATGGGACTTGACCTTGTTTCAGTTCAGCGGTCCATCTTTTCCCCAAACTGGGACCTGGGTACTTAAACCTAACATTTGTCCATAATTCATAGATCCTTTTTCAGACTTAACCCTCTAGATTGGCTCAGAGGTCCTTTTTTGGACTTGACCTAATCATCAGGACATGACCAACTTAATGTTCATCAGTCCTTCAGGAATTCTTTTATCTTTTTCCTTGATCCAACGCTTTAGATACTTAACGTGTACTTGATTTACAACTCTTCCATCCAAGAGATTCTTGATGGAGCAAGCATTGGTCGCTGTCTTAGTGATTGCTTTGAACAGACCTGACCACAACGCATCTATTTTGTTTCTTCATCCAAACAATGTGTATCACAATAGGCAACTTTTTCCCTTATTCAATATTCTTCTAAGGCCAGTCAGTTTTTGTCATCCGTTGATTCCACTTATATCCTTTTCTTTAAGGTTGTATTTAATGCTTGCAGTTGCATATCAATCAGGATACTCATCAGTCAGTTCAAGTATTGCTTGGTACTCATCCCTTACGTCAGTTCCAACACTGAATATAAATTCGGCGGCAACGCAGCCTTTCTTCTTTATAATAAAAATGACATCTTTCCTGTTGCTGTATGATGACTAATGTTGTAGGCAAACATCACCAAAATCAGGTACATTCCCCACACGGAAGTTCTCCCTGCAACTAGCTTCCATAGCGTTGCAGCCAGCATTCCATTGACCCATTCTACCAGTCCATTTGTCTTCAGCTGGTATGGTACTTACATGACTCCTCGGATACCCATTATTTCATTTAACCTCAGGATCACATGAGATGTAAAGTTGGTCCCATTGTCAATCAGCAGAACCTGTGGACATACATGCTGGTACACCACTTGATCCATGATGAACCTCGCGGTACTGGTAGCGTCTACTCTCATTAGGGCCTTTGTCTTGACCCATCTTGTCAGATGGTTGATAGCAACTATGATGTACTTGAATCCTCCTGTGCTCATCGTCAGCGGTCCCATCACATCAATGGACACCATGTGCCAGGCAAACCCAGAGCGGACCAGTCAGTATGCATTTGTATTCTTATGTAATTTGTGAGGCTGGCACTCCATGCAACAAGCCAGATAATCTGCAACATCATAGGTGACCGATTCCCAGTAATAATACTGTTGAATATGGTCAGTTGTTTTCCTCAGGCCTCCATGCCTGAAAACCTTGTGAGCTGCTTGTACTATCGCTGCTCCTTCTGATGGTTTTGGAATAATATATGCTTCCCGTTGATCATCTTAAATACTTGTACATCCATAGTCTTGGTGTTTTCCATTGCTTTCTGAAGCACACCTTGATTTCTCGGGGCTTGTCCCCAGTTCTTCCTTCAACCATTCTCTGGAATAGCTCATCCAACTGCAGGTATACCAACTGGACCATTGGAAACCGCGATAAGCCATCCATGTTCTAGTGAGAAGCCCCCGCTCAGTGGACTATCTCATAATCATAAGCCTGAATCTTAAGTGCCCATTGGGCCAGTTGTCCTTCTGGTTCTCTTAAATTGTGCAGCCAACGCAGCAAAGAGTGGTCCATCACCACTTTAAAGTGCATTCCGTGAATGTACACCCAAAACTTCTTACATGCTTGAATGTCTGCAAGGCATTCTCACTCAGTCATGGTGTAGTTCCTCTCAGTGGCTGAGAGTGTCCGGCTCACATATGCTACTGGATGTTTGTCCCCAAGTTTGTCTACTTGGCTCAGTATGACGCCAATCACCGTCAATGAAGCATCAGTTTGAATGATAAACTCCCGATCAAAATTTGTATATTTCAGAATTGGCAAATCTATCAAATACCAGCGTAACTCATCTAAGGAGTCCTGGGCCTCTTCATTCCATACAAATCCTTTTTTGGATCCTTTAATAAATGGAATAATGGCTCGGCTATTCGGGCAAAGTCCCAAATAAATCTTCTGTAGTATCTGACCATCCTAAGGAACACTTGGATGTCTCAGACAAACTTTGGTACAACCATACACTCTATAGCTGCTATATTCTGGGTTTGCAGCCGCAATCCACTTGAGTTGATTACAAATCCCAGGTATTTCAACTCTTTTTAAAGAAATGGCACTTCCTTGGCTTGATCTTCAAGTTGGCCGTGGACAGTTGCTTAAATACTTCTTTCAAGTGGTGAAGGTGATCATTAAATGTTTTACTAAACACGTTGATATCGTCCAGATATACCAGGACACATGACAACTTCAGGTCGCTTGATATCGCATCCATGGCCCTCTGAAACGCTTCAGGCGCATTGCATAGACCCTGGGGCATCCTCTTCAGTTGTATAGCCCCTGCGCGGTAATAACCATGCATTTTTCTTGGTCTTCCTTTGGCAAGTCGATCTTCCAATATCTCAAGATCAGATCCATTGTGGAGAAATACTTTGCTTCTCCTAAACGATCCAGCGCATCATCAACCCTCAGTAGGGGATATGAATCCTTCTTTGTAATCTTGTTCAGCCTTCAGTAGTCAATCACTACCCAGTTTGATCCATCCTTCTTCTTCACAATCAGAATCAGACTCACCCAGGTACCTGACAACGGAACTAGAAGTCCATGCTTCACTATTTTGCTGATTTCATCCTCCACTACCGCTTCAGCAGCTTTCAATCTTCGGATCAGTCTCATCCTTATTGGTAGATTTTCCTGGTATCGACCTTGTGAATTACATCTCATGCACATCCCAGATCATGGTCGTCCTGAGCAAACACTTCCCAATATTTTTGAATATTTTTGAGCACCTTCTCCTGCTGGCCTTCCAGCAGATCAGTGAGCTGCTCTTGATCAACCAATAGTTTGATGCTTTTGGCTAACCCAGCCAGTAATCCCATTTTGTCAAGAGACTCAAAATTGTGTTATCTTCTCAATTCAGCTGTCAGAATCAGATGAATAAACGCAATGATCTGATTCCTCTTAATCTTCATCAGTTTTTCACTCAAATTCGCCAGGAGAACTCAAATTTCTCCATGGCCCAGCTTTATCATCCCAGGAGCCACCCATGGCTCCACTCTGGACTTCTCCCAGGGTCTTCTGATCTCCCATACAACAGCTCTGGAATCTCCAAAGTCAACCCTTTGTCAACTATTATTTGTGATCTGGGTGGTATAGCCCTCTCATTCTTGATCCTTAGTGAAATTTCCCGGTTTTCTAGGATTTCTGCCGGCATTTCGCGTCACTTACTACCAACTAATTGGTATCAAATTGGGACAATGCCATCATTGTATATCAGATTGATGAAGTTGTTTCTCCAATTCAATGGAGCTTCACTGTCCTTCTGGTATACCAATGGTAACGTCTGACCCAAGATGGTCAATTTATTATCCTCAAAGTTACAATTAACTCCATATTTCCGTAGAAACTTTGTTTTGATCAGAATTTCATAGTTTTTTGGTTCTCCAAAACTATGGCTGGCGCAGATACCACCAGCGACCCAAATCATAGTGGCAGCGCACTATACGCTTTACAGGAAATGGTGGTGTTCATCCCAGCTGGTCCATATTCTTTTTTATGCTCCAAGTCTGGCGAGATCTTCATCCTCTTTACCAGCTTGGTCGAAACAATATTGATGGGCACTCCACTGTTGACAATCACCCGCACTCTCACTCAATTCACTTGTATATCTATATATGTACACTCAGAGTATTGTAATATAGTTTTTACTGAGTGAATGGCGGCGTTATTAGCCAAATCTAGGGTGTGAATAATCTGCCCCAGTAATTCAGGAAATCATTCCTTTATCACGCCGAGGGGGATAGACAGATTGGCCTCATCTAAACGGACGTCAGATAATTCCTCAGAATTCTTGGCAGTTTGAATCTTCTCCATTAGTTGTCAGGTGTTCGGCTGGACAACTTCCTGGATTATCTCGGGGTCAATTCTCTTTGCCCCAGCTCTGATCACGGCATTCACATCCATATTGACCACTTTATATAGCTGATCCTGCTTGTCTTCTACAAACAGATTGCTAATATTGATTTCTTCATTCATGATATTGGAGGAACAGGTTTCTCACCGCTCTAGACTGTTCCTTGTCTAGGCAGTGGGCCCTTTTCCCAAATCCTTGGTAGCTGCTGTCTCCTTGGCCTGGACCACGTTAATCTGATTCTTTGGCTTTTTACAGTGTATGGCAAAAATCCTTTTCCTGCTACACTGATAGCAGACCTTCTCCTTCTTGTTTAACCGTATGAATTCTTTGAGCTTATTTCCTGGCACAGTGCGATTGGTAGCCTCCTTTGCTCCTTCATTTCCCTTTGTGGGATTTGGATTTTGTACCAGATTGGACTTGAAGCTTCAATTTGGGGCATCAAATGTTGCTCTCAAAATCTTCAGGTTATATACCATTTTCAAGGTAGTTATCTCCATCACGAACATGGAGGAATCATATGATGCAAATTATGATAGGGCCAAAGGGCCGCTTGCAAAGCGATTCTAGAATCAAAGTCATCCATACTTTCACTCCAGCCAGGATCTGTGACTCCTGGTAAAATTGATCTGCTAAGCTAGCAAGAGACTCATCTTTATGGAACTGTATTACCATAAATCCTTGCTTGTGTTTTGACATGCGTGTCAGACTTCTGAACTTCTTCATGATGGCAGCCTTCGCCTCAGCATATGACCAGCTGTCCCCCTCCAGGTGGGGTAACATTAAGTTTTGACAGTTAGTGTCCAGGCAGTTCATGACCGTCAACGCCTTTTGATGATCTCCATAGCCGTTCATGGTCAAATCAAACAGTCGGAAAAATGCTGGGCCATTATCCTGATGGAATGTTGGCAATTTTGGAGTTGCCCTAAATTCCTCTGATTCATTTCTGGCTGATTCTCTCAGTTTGGCTACTCAGCTAACTTGCGGAGTGACTTCAGGCATAATCTCCAAAATGGCATTAAATTTGGGCAGCATGTTCTTTGGGGTATTCAACTTCTCAAGTATCGTGCTAGGACTTCTTTCTTTGGCATCGCTTGCCATATTGGGCTCACAAGCACATCTGTGAGCTTTAAGTTCCTCCACTTGTTTGATTTATTTTTCTCAATATCTGCACTGAACTTTCTTAAATGAGCGCAATCCACTTTTCACTCCATTTTCAGGTATAAGACCTCTCAAACAAGGTCCCCTTCTTTCTTCATCAATGAGTTTACTTTGCCAAGTAACTCGTTCTCAAAGTTGGCTACATTTTCTAATCCTTCCTCCACCTTGGTGACTCGTTCTTCCAAGGCCATGAACTCCCGATGGTCTGCTGAGTTTAAGGCATTCTGGTTCACAGTGGCGATCTCAGTCCACAGCTTGCGTATCTCTTCTTTGTATGACATTATAATAGATTCTTCACTCAACTACCCCTTTAGTAAGCACCAACTTGTAAAAATTTACTCTAGGTTGATTATTGGCCATCAACCTAGTAACCTTTTTACTGCACAGGTTTGATTTCCTCATGCACTTTGTTGCATTGTATAGAATGTATTAATTAATAGTATGGAGACTATTATCCATAGTTGAGATTGAACTATATTTCGGCTTAATGCTCAACCAGTATTTCCTATTAAATACTCCGGAAGTTGTACTTGTAGAGATTCATTCCCTATACTCTTGTCCACCCAATCTTTGTTAAAATACCCCAGTGACAATCTCTCTCTGCCCAACACACAGTTGGCAGCTATCCCTGATTGTGGTTCCTTTGTCTCTAGATCTCCGCTCAGATCTTTACTCTTCTCTCTGAGAGTCTTCCAATTATTGCCCTCTGCAATAATATTCTTGAGATAGAATGACACAATAGAAGCTGATAGTCTAACTATACACTGAATTGATAATATTACCGTAGAATACTTGTTATCTAAAAACTAGATTTTTTATTATAGTAAATCTTAGTGAATTATATATAGTGGGGGATTCAGCTGTCTAACCCTCAGCTGACACATCTTCAATGAAACGGCAGCTGTTGCCATTGAATCACCCTTCCTTGTCTCAGCAGCGATGGTCTTCCCCATCATGGCTAGGATTCCATCATTGGACATCCTTGAGACCTCAAACAGAAAGAGTCAGAAAACGTGTCCCTAACGTTTTCCTCTCAAACCAAGAGAACTAACTGTATTTGGCTAGCGACCTGCTTAGGTAATAGGACTTATTACCCATTATGGCAGGTCACTCACCAACCGATTGATTTGCTAGTTGCAGGCAGCATCACTCACCTCATAAATTACTATTCACTCCCAATCAGTTGGTGATGAAACCCAACCGATCCCAATTTGTACACCTGATAGTTAATCACTATAAGATGCCCCTATTTCGTCAGCAACTCCTCTTAATGAGATCTTAAATATATATCTGGATTGATCCTCAACAGATATGACCAGGCGAATATCTCAAAATCCCTAAAACGTAGTTCCTCCAAAACTCGGGCTGACCAATTTCTGATTCACTTTGCCTTAGGGAATTTTCCCCTAGCAATACCAGGTAATCTAGCAGGCTGGGAATATGGGCAAAAATTCTAACATCCCATCTTTCTGGACGCTAATTATATCTTACAAATGGTCTTTTCAGGCGTTAATATGGCTATTACTGGCATCTTTGAGGGCCCAACAGCATTTTAATGAATCACTTCCACACAATATTTTATGGTAAAAGTTTAGTTTTGTAATTGTATCACCCATCTCACAAGTTGTCCATCAGCGTCCTGCATTTGTTGTAACCATTATAGCGAGGCATGGTTGGTAATAACTGCAAAGTGAGCTCCATATAAGTATGGAAAAAATGTAATTTTCTAGTAGCATAGCTAATTATTTGCATTTGATAAAACTGTAGTTCATTATGTCCTTTCTTAAAGTCTTGCTGTATTATGCCACAAAATGATCAACTTGATTTCCATCACTTTGTGTTAAGATAGCCACACTACTACATTGCTGGCATCAGTGAACAATAGGAATGGCCATTTTAAACTGAAGATGAACTAGGATAGGATTAGTACAAAGAGCGGTTCTTAACAAATTTAAGGCCTGTTCCTGATCATGTCACCAGGAGAGGATATCTTTCTGCAGAAGATAGAAAAGAGGTTATTCTATGTTAACAAACCAAGAAATAAACTGAAAATAATAGCATACTATGCTTAGGAATACTTGGATAGCCCTAAGCTCTGGGGCATGACATCCTCTTAATCGCTACAACTTTGTAGGAATGGATTGGATTTTAACTTTAAGACCTTGTGCTCAAGGAATTTCATTTCAGATTGGAATTAATAACATTTCAAGGGCTTAATCTAGATGGAGAATTTTTGAAAACGTGATAAAACTTTCCATAGGTGCTTCAGATGGCCGTTAAATGTTTTCTAATACAGTAATTTTATCAAGGTAAATAAAAACATAGTGCATTTTCAAGTCTACCAGAATCCCAAGAATGCCATGTTGGAATGTGGCAGGCGCATTACAGAGACCTTAGGGCATTCTGGTTAATTCAAATAGTCCTTCATTAGCAATTAGCATGCAATTTAATCATTGGGCATCAACTCTACTTGCCATTATCCGCTTGAAAGATCAATTTCAGAAAGATATTGGTACTAGCTAGCAAGTGGAGTGAGTCATTGATCCAGGGCAATGGATAGCTATTTTTTAAGTAATAGTGTTGAGCCTTTGGTAAATCCTTCACCACCCTATGGCTAGCGTCTTTCTTTCAAACTAGCAAAAAAGGAGAGGCCCAAGGACTACAAGAAGGCACCAGCAACCCAGCTCCAAAAAACTGTTTGAGCTCAACAATGACATGAGCTTCTTTGATCTTTCTCTTATTAAAGGTACAGTATTGGATAGGCTTATCATCTCCAATCTCAATATGTAGGACGCCATTCATTTTTCCAAAATCATAGGTAGAGGTTGAGAAAATATCTGAGTACTCCTCTGGCAACTGATCAACTCAGCCACATTGTTCACTGTTTAACTTGCGCCCAATAGAGGAATGTATCAAGGTTACTAAAGGAGAATACTCTAGCAAAAAATTTTGTAAACTCTCTAATTACATACATTGTTGAATGTTTTTAAAGACATTAAGAAAACATAAACGTCTGTGTTATTGGGAACAATTTTCTAATTTTAGAGATTTAAATTTTGCCAACAACACTGAAATGGACCCAGTATAAGCAGGATCTAAAATCTCAGGTAGGTCAGGACCTTCTTGACGGATGTGTTGACACCTTGTATCTCTATTAAGTGTCCTGGTGGATAATGACATGTACCCTGGTGTTAACAATAACCTAAAATTTTTATGGTATAGTAGTTAATTTTAGTAAGTAGATATGCATGCCCTCTTGTCTGTCTACTTCATGAGGGTATCTGCACACGTGAGCCCCTCATGTAGTATTGATTTAATTAATCTGATCCTCATACTCCAAGAGGCAGGCCCAAGCTTTGATCTCTGACTTGGCGTCTTGAGAGGTCTCAAATACCAATGGGGCCTTTATCACAATAGTATAAAAATCAACCATTATAAAGTACAACAGCGGGTAATTTCAGAGAAACTGGGTCCCAAGGAGGAGGTCCTAACTAAGGTTATCTAGGGTTACTGCTCAGGTATTCAGTGCCAACTTACCAAAATGGATAGGTAACATGTTTTAGGCTTAATGAATTGAATACATTATGGACTGCCGTGCCATACTACATATAATGGGTTAAGTCATTAGTTATCTTGATGCATCTTATCTATTTTGATGAGATGACTCTCAGGGGGAGCCACTGTTAATAATGGCATGAACAGAAACTTTTGAATACAAACAGCAACTTATGTTACCAAGCCCCCAAATTTAGGGGCAAGGTAATAAAAATAGAAGCTTTATTATAAAAAGAGTAAGAAGCGTTGGGCTCTTTGATAGCAACTAGTACTAATTTTTCTCCCTTAGGTACATTGTTATCAAACTTGGCAGGTATTATCAATGGTTTCTGAGGCGGTAAAGGGTTGTCAGTTTTTAGCGCCTCATCCTTCATGCTAACTGCCCTTTTCTCGCCTCTTCATCAAGTCTCTTCCAAAAAGTTCCTAGTATTATGGTAGAACAGTTACAATAAGTGCATCAAGGTTTCAGATTCATCTGGTTCTCAAAAATTAGAAAACAAGGCTGTCTGTGGAGGCTGAGGCAGAGATCTTTAGACTCAATGTGGAAGCTGTAATTTCAAAAAAAAATACATTATTTCTTATGCAAGTGAAGTTAATCTTTTGCATAATTATATGTAATCTGATCTCAGGTTAAGACCCAAAGCAATGTTCACAGTGGTTATAGCTTCGTCCAGCGTAATTAGGTTTGTAGTAACCAAAGGCTGTGCTTGAGCTCAAAAACTGATTGGTGAACTCCATGGGACTTTCTCCTTTGTTTAGGTGGATAGTAATGAACGCCTGATTCTGATTTTGATAATGTCTTGTTACACCAAACTCCTGAAAGCGCGGTACAGAATTGATTCCAGGTTTGGAAAATCTTTTAGTTGAGTTGTCATAATTTCACGGGTCATTCTTCTCAAACAAGAGTTTATATTCTTCACTTTCTGCTAATCCGTTGGTTAATACATTAAACTCTCATAAGCATACAAAAAGGAAGTGATTTTCTATTGACCTGGAGTTGTCTTTCTAGGAGTCTAGGTTCAATTTTAGTCACAATAGGGGTAGAGAGAGTTATAATGAAAGGGACAGGTGCAGACTCATAAATCTAGGCTTCTGCATAGTCTTATGAAACTTATTGATCCAAACATTGTTGTACCCCTTCAAAGTTCATTTGAACTTTCCCCAATGGCGGTTTAGAGAGGCGTCAGAGTCCTTGAGTTTTATTTACTCTTTCAGAGCTTGTATTTTGGCAGATTTGAATAGAGTAGGTTTTCAATTACTTTTAAACTGGTCTTAAAACCGCATTAGATTTGTTTAATTTAGTTGATTTAATTTGTCTATGAGCTTAGAAAACGCGTTTAGATTGTCAATATCATATGACAGGGCATTAATTGAGACTCTGGGATTAAGTGGGACTTTATCCACGCAGAACTTGCACTCTTGAGATATATTTCCTATCAGATCACATAGGCATGCAAGTGTGGCTTAAATGTCTTGTTTCCATAATTCACCTGGATCATCAGGAGTTGAAACTAAAGAAACGGATAGCCCTTGAGACTGCAAATATTTTATGGCCTTTCTGGCCCCTGGGACCTTCAGTCCTTAAGGGACCTATAGGCCCATTAGTTTTGGAGTGCACTCATGCGAGGCTAATTCTTAGTAGCATTGTTGCTTTAAATGGAGATAGGCCTCAATTTGTTTAAGTTAATGAATCCAGGTGGGTTCAAGGAATATTATACTTCAGCAAAGCTTGTACAAAAGGTAACCAGATATCCCATCATCTACAATAGAAAAATTCCTGTAACTTCATTGCAAGATCAGCCATTGTTCACAATGGCCTCCTGGTTGTCGCAGAAGAAAAAAGAGGCTGCATTGTAAAATCTTACAATATTTAATAAAAGTCTGGGTAAGTCACAGCTGTTAAGATACTTCTGATGATGTAGTCCTACCACTTAAAAATGTTATATATAGCCAATGAACAGAACTCCGTAGATAACGTTCAGTTCAAAGGAAAAATTTTCCTTATGACAGCAAAGCGGAGTAATACAAGTCTTGCCTTGTAGAATGTAAAATTTGGCTTGGGAATGACTGGAGCAGCTACCACGGTGTATATACTTTTTAGTTCTGCTGAATAACTTTTGTTGATGTTATCATGCTGAAGTTAATACTGAGTTTTGTTCAACTGAGGGTAATTTAAATTTAAAATTTAGTCCAAAATTTCAAGCTTTCAGGATGCAAAGGAGTCACCTAAAATGAGACATGTTGACCTGATAAGGTTACACTTTTTAATTAAACTGTGGATCAACTAAATTGGTTAGAATTGCTCTCTGTTCTCATTATAGACGCTTTCACTGTTCATCTTGGAGACCCCTGTAGTGAGTACCACTTCTTTCAGCTTATCAGTACTCAAGGCTGTAAGCTAAGGTTTTAATGGGGCTATAAATTTTAAATTAATAGTGTTCAATTAAAGACTAAAAGATGGGGTAAACAAACTATTTTATTGAATTAAAAGTTTTCATATTAATAGGAAGTTTCAAAAGAATTTCCAAGAAGACTTTCATGATATCTAAAATCAGGATAATTAATATCATTCTTGATTGACTGCTCAGTTAAGGCCCTCATTGTTCTCAGTTGGCAATGACCTTGCGACTGCATTGATTGTATTCATCCTCTACATGGCACAGAATTTGGAGGGGTAAATTAGAAGGCATCTTCATAAATTCCTTTACATATGATGATTCCTGATAAAATTTCCCAATTGTACCTTTGGTGGTAGGTTCCAATCAGGAGTGCTCAATAGCCAGCTCACCAATGTTTAATTTGGGAGTGGGACTCTTAATCTGCTTATTATTTTTGAATCTCAACAACATTCTTACAAAAGTTTCAATTTTTTCTTTAAAGTACTTTGCTGACGGCTTTTTAGCCATGTTTTATGACTGTGGGAATAAATGGCCAATAATGAAAATCCCCCTACTGACTCTTTATTGACCATTGTGGGTGGATGTACCAACAGAAGTCTGGCTGTTAAATTGTGCGTTACCCATCCAGAATGACAGTGTAGTTTATTTTTAGCAGCAGGTTCCATGAGACTAGGCAAATCTAACTACAATCTAGATGAATAATATTAAGTATGGGCCAGTGGTAATTCTGAACTCAATAGCCATTACATCCCTGGTTCAATCTCAGATGAACTTAGACAGGGTACAATTAATGACTGTGTTGTAATTGTGCACCAATGCCCCATACTTAGATAGCAAATAGAAAAACGGACCACAGCTCCTTGCCTACCAGAACGCTGCAGTGGAGGTTTACCAAGATTTTACTTCCTTTCCATATAATTTGATTTCTTTGTTTGCCATGTAACAATCTAGTAATTTAATTGTTACATTTTGAATCAGGTTCAGATATTCTGAATATCAAGTCAAATCATTTAAATAGATTTTTGACGTGGATGGGTTTGGGCACTGGGTTATGCCTCACCTAGGCCATTTTTAGGCTTATAAGAACCTAATCAATGTTTAGGTGAGGCCCTCAAGGGGCAACCATAAAAGGTCGTGTCTTCAAGTTCTATGCTCATTTCAGAATGTTTCCCCTAAAAAACATCCCTCCCTGAGGAGTTTTTTTGGATCCACGCCTCAGACAACTTTATTTGGCAGTCCTTTATTTTAAGAATAAAATAAAGTTTACTTTTAGGGTTCTCATAACCTCTCTTACTTTTTCAACTTTTAGTTTTGTTTTGAGTGTGTTTTTCATAGTTGGGTTGGACCAACTACTGTTCAACCTTGCAACTAACTTTAAGTTGGTATATTTTGGTGCTGTCAGTTAACGCTAAAACTTATTTGCAACAATGGCATTTATAAAACTGCAATATTTCCGTCTGTTACACCCCATTAGTCAGTGTGGTATCATCCCTAGGTTGCCCACCTCAAATTATATATAAATTCTGGGAGGCAAATAAAGGCATATCATGTAATACTTGTATCCAAAAGAGTTAGTAACTCTATACTTGCATTTTTTTAAACTTGACTGCTCTGGGTTTTGCTTTAACAACAGATGTACAGTTTTTAACTAGCTTTTAAAGTTATGTATGTGGCAGATGTTATGTGGCTTCAGCTCTGTAACTTTGGCATTTAAAACTTACTATAACTTTATAGCATTTTCTTTTTAGCTTCTTTCATCATAAGTTTTATCTATTTATTAGAGCTATACATGATATTATTAGATAAAAAGGATAGGTTATGGTGTAAAATCAGTATTTTGAGTAAATTAAAATTTGGTAACTACTTTGAAAACAATTGCTATAGAGATGAAAAAATAGGATGAATGGTAATTTGAGTACTAGTAGTACTTTAAAGATGATTTATTGTAACAAACTAAAGCTCTTTAAGATTTATGACAGCATGAACTAGCATAGATATTAAGCTTTCTGGGGACTTGTATCCAAGAGCTAATGTTAGGGTCTGTTATGAGTTTTCGTTCTCAGTTAAAGTGATTTTATTAGTGTGTCTGGATAAACAGTATAAAGACTGCTGGCCCTTGCTCTTTTACAATCATTGGTGACTTTTCTATAAACTTGAAGGGCTACACACCAACCCAGCAGATCAACAACTTTACTGTATGAGGCTTGAATACTCGTTATGGCTCAGAGGTCTTCTCCTGGGATTTGTCTAACAATTGTGGTTCAGTTGCCTCTATTGACTCCCTTGGAGTTTCTCCCCTTCAATCTTTCAGGTCTATCATTGTTGCTAATAGTTGACCAAGTTCCCGCGGGGTTTCCATCTAGTTTAGGGTTAGAAATTGGTTGCGCCAACCACTCCAGGTAAATTTTCCCAGCACCTAACCTCTGGGGATCTTCCAGCCCCTTTTCTACCAGACAAGATAACCTTTGTCCATTGGAAACTTATAAGAAGTAGGTAAACCAATAATTAAATAAAGATAAAGATTAGAGATTTTAAGAAAATTGTATTAGAAAGGAAATTAATATCCTAAAGGCGTTTTCCCATCTTTCAATATCATTGGCTTTAATTGCCATCTCTAAGTTTCTAAAAAGCCTTGAGGGGCTCCTAGTGCAGACAACTATTGCGGGATGAAGGACTGGGATACTTACCCCACCACACTAGGGCTGCAAAAACCTAAGCACCACCAAGTGTGGGCCTGACCGTGATTGGGTGTAGCTCATGCTACCCCTAAACTGACATGCCCGCCTGTTTTAGTACTGGGCAGCCTGTCTGCACCAGCCAGGACAGGTGATATTCCTCTCATCCCCCTTGTGGGGAGAAGACTCAATGACCCCCAGGTTTAAGTCCCTGAGGGGAGAATATGAAGCCCTCCCCTTTGTCGACTGCTTTTAAGCGGAGTTGTGCTCTCCAGCCCCTTTTATGTCCAGGAATCCTTGAAGTCCTTTAGGATCTGCTATCAATTTCTTGCATGATCCGTTTCACCACCAGCCAGCTCATTCCAACCAAACTGGAAGCTAGCTAAGCTTCAGGCCAACTCAGCAAACCGCAGCATTTATTGTAGGCTGGTGCACTGAAGTGCAGCCAACCAGGATTGCCCCTCCCTTACCCTGTGGTCTGCACCTGCACAACCCCAGCTTGTGGAAATGCCATTTGACAGGCACCATTCCAAACTTGTATCCCCCTTCCTGACTGTATTCTCCCCTCATTTAGTGGTAGACGCCCACAAGAACAGGTGTCACAGTCACCACTACCATCCTAGACTTCTTTCAGGCCACTACAGGACCCAACCAACGTGCCTCTCTGGGTTCTGGTGTTAGCTACTCACCCAGTTTTCCACAGATTTTCCCCAGTTGCACCATGAGGAGGCCCCAGCTTACCCTAACTAGCTCACCTAGTTGCCATCTCTCAATCTTCAGCTCTTTAGCTGATGATTCCAATCTTCAGCTCTCTGGCTGGCAGTCTCCCTGCTTAAATTATATTAAATCCACGTCCAGTGTATCACATTGGTTCAATCAGCATTCATTTCTGATTTCCTCTTTTTAATTTATTATTATAAACCTTAGTTTGTGGATCATCCCTTCCACTCTTAGCTTTCAGATCCTCTGGCACCATGGCCAGTCAACATATCAGCCTTGGCTCCATTTGCTGACCAATCTTAAAAATAGTTAGATATAGGTCATCCTTGGCCTCAATTACCAGTGACCTCAAAACTTGAAGCCAAACCCTCAATTCAGTGTAAATCTATCATAATTAATAAGATGTATTCGTTGACATCCTTGGCATCAGTTACTGGTATCAAATAAGGCCAAAACTCTATCAGAAAGTATCCCCAATAATCTCATGAAGTTAAAATATAGATTCAACTTATTTATTTATTAATAAATGTTTTGCCATCCTTGTCATCAGTTCAGGTATCAAAATTTGTCAAATCACTATTGGAAACTGTTCCTGATTTATCCTTGGCGTCAAATTGACGATAAACCATCATTAATTGATTATTAATTATCTCAACATCCTTGGCCTCAGTTGACAGTGTTGAGATCTTTCAATTTCCTATCAGGGATGATTTCTTTACTTTCTTGATCCAGAGGATCAAATCAGCTCAACTTAACCAAATAGAGAGCACAAATTGGTATTTTATTAATAGATCATGCAATCAAAATTAGTAGAATAGCCTGCAAGCATCCTCAATTATAATAAACCCAATTTTATAATTAATGAAGGATTCATCTGGTAAAAATTTAACATATCACCTGACTTAACCAGGTGATATCCCTAAAGCGCAACTCCACCTATTTGGTGGGCTATCACAACATTGATGCAATGTTTGGGAGTTTCTTGGCCTTACACCCCATCTCCAAGAGGCTTCAGAAACTGTACATTGGGGCTAAGGTTCCACTATCAGCATCCTCCCCAAAAAACTCCAATAGCTTTTTCCACCTCCTCATTAAACTTCTTTTTACTCAAGAAACACACTGACAGAGCCCCTGTAGTAGCATAAAATGTTAATATCTAGGAGATTTTCTCTTGAAATATTGTAGCTCACTTTAGCTTCCTTATTTAACTGCACAGATTCCTGATACATTGCGTTGATTAGATTAACCATATAAATTAGGCTAATAATAGTATAAAGATTATTATTTAAGTTGAGTGCCCTTAAAGCCACGTTGAGTATAGAGTCCAACGCAAAACAAGTGCTTCTTCATCTTGAAGTTATCTCTGAAATTTGTAAATAATAATTCCTATTCTCTTCATGCTTAGCTATCAGAGATCTGATAACAAATAAAACAATCTAAGGATATATAATCCTTTCAGTCTTATCACAAAAAGTATTATAAAACTAATATATAAACAATCAAGTTTTTTATCAAATTTTGTTTGCTTTATAATGAAAATAATGGGGGTTTTATAGAGTTATAGGCTCACAGATTTTTGACTTTCTCACTGGAAAGATTAAAAATTATTTGTTACAGGTTTTGACCCTTAAGATTAACTTATGTATAAAGGCAGGTTTCTTTGCCTTGGTTAATCTCCAATAGGTTAATCTTTGCAGTTTGGCAATAATTTATTAGTGTCAGGAACCAGACACCAATTCCATAGAGAATATTGCCTGATTACACCTACTACCACTGAAACAAGCAATATAAATGCTCTGGTAGTTTTGACAAATGCCCTAATAAACTAGTCTGAATGATTCATCATAATAATCTGACTATCGGGTATCAGACCCTCATCAGATTACCTATTTAATATTGTTAAGGATGATTTTAATGAAACACTAACCAAAATCAATCATTAGATTTTATCCTTTATTTAATTGCAACTAATAACCTAATTGGCATTTATCACCAGATAATAGATTATAAATACCAATCTTCAAAATAATTAATCTGTATTTGAGATGGATAATGTGGTTAAACAAAAATTTCAACGGGGTCCAAATAAAGATGCTTTATGATCAGGCAAATAAGGCTAGATTAAACTCAACTTTACAAAAGGAACTATAGCCAGAGATTTCGATTTTTAAGCATAAAGAATATACATTTCACTTGTAGAAGCAAGGCACCTTTTCACTGCAAGTTTCTTTCAAGTTATATAAATAAGGTTTTATAGAGCTAAACAATTTTCAAGTGAGTTCCAGATTACCCTCAGTGATACACACTAATAGGTAAAACAAAGCTTAACTTTATTAAAGATAGATTTATAAAAAATTTCAAATTAGGAACACTTAATTGATTATAACGTTTCAATTTGACTTTATCTAAGCCAATAAACATACCAAAGAGAAGTATTGAATTATGTTAAACAAAAATTACTGGTTCACGCCGCTGTAGCTAAAGGATGCCCACACATGGGCCATGCCAAGCTCCCTGGTAACAAGTATATATTCCAGGAATCACTATTGCTTGCAGGAAACTATAATAATCAAGCCATAGGTCCATCTCTTATAGACTTTTTCTTTCTACAAAGTACACACGTTGTACCACCAGATTTCCTAAACCATGACAATCTCACTGGTACACCATGCAATCCATGTGTATAGCATGGCAGTTGACCCCATCTTCATTGAGAAGGTTTTAAAACAACTGTAGAAGTGATCACCTGCTTTTAACTTCCTCAAAGGAAGCTTTAATTGCGGTTGTTTTAATTTTATAATTTTTTACTGCTGAGCCAGCTGATGAGGCTATAAAAGTTATAATTAAAGTTAAGGTATGTAGTGTATCACACATTATATATATGGAACGCACCCACTAAAAAAAATATTCTACAATATTTGTTAGTTTTAAAGACCTATTAAGTACACTCCTCTGCAATTTATTAAACAAAATCTGGAAAAAAGGCCTAGAAATCTATGAGATTGTTAAGCAGTTTGATTTACAAAGTTTTTATATAATGGTAAAGCTCAATAGCAAAAAAATCTATCACTGTTATTAAGCCCAACCAAGATATCCAGGTTGATCTATAATTCTCTTGGTTTGCAATATTTAATATTCCTAGTAAGGTAATTCTGATTAGTTTCCACCCTTCTTAAAAAACAGCCCCATTTGCACTGAGTGCAAAAACTTGGGCCACAAGGCGCATGACCGACCTGCCAAGTGCAGGTACAAGTGGAACCTAATGAGTACTTTAATGGATGACCAAATATCTGATTTTACTAAATTTGATGCTGATCACCCTTTCTTTTGGGATGAGGACAGTGAATATTTAGTTGTGCCTCTTATGTCTGCTAAACAATGAATAGTACATCAAAAGGCGCTTAAAAGAGCTGCCAAGAAGGCGGTGCAAGAGTTAAGCCCCTTTAGAAAACACTCTAGTCACAATGACACTTGCGGTTTGCCCTTCTCCAAGCATTCAGAAATGCCAGTGAGTGCCCAGGTGGCAGATCACCATGAGCAATACTCAGATGTGTCTGTAACAAAACTGATTAATCCTTCACACAATTTTTGAAAATGACAAAAATGACCATACTTACTATCATGGTAAATCCTCTGACAAATCGGATTTTTCAAAAAGTTTCACTACTTTTTAAAAACCTCCCCCACATTAAACTGTGATGTCACATATAAATTGAGAATCTACCTCATGTAATCATCTTCTCACACAGAGCCAAGATGGTCCTATGGGTGCAGCTGGGTCTCATAACCCAGCTCACTGCTCATAGAGTGGCCCAGGTATCCATCTGAAAATAGAGATGCTTAATGTTGTAGGTTTCAGAACCTCCATGTCCAAACTAAGAAATCGAATTTCTTGTAAAAAACTTCTGTTGGCATCTTGAGGATCCAATAAATATATTGTTTAGCAGGGGAGGAAGAGTAGTGGTAAAAAGCTCTTCTTCCTATGAACTCCACTTGGTCTCATTATTATGGGTTCATTGTTTGCACTACCAAAGGACTTAGTATGATTAGAATTTATAAATTTCTAGATTAATGAGCACTAGCTGTCACTTTATCATAGGATAATGAGGAATTCTCTCTCCTTAACATATATGACTCCTATAATTCAACTGACTTCATTGACTTTCTCATGAGGGTATCCTAACTGTTCTCCCAGAAACAATTTTTGTTCCTGGGTGATTTCAACTTCTGGTTTAATGCTGTAACTGCACATTAACCACTCACCTATCAAATCCTACAGGTCCATATCAAAAATATTTAGTGCTTTAAAACTTATGGAAGATTTTATAATCCTTCCCCTGTGAATTTTCTGGGGTACCACACATGACATGGCCACATATACAGCTAGGTAAATTGTTGTCAATGACCCACATTGACTACATCCTTCCCCCTTGCTTTTTTATCCAAGAATCTCCAGGTTTGATCCAACTGTGGTTCATATTTCAGACCACCGTTTAGTTACAATCACCTTGGCAAAACTTGACAAATTGCTCACTCAATCACACTGGATAAGGTAATTATTGATACAATATCCAGCTAGGAGTTCTCTTAGTGGATGAACCAACAAGTATACTTACCCCAAATGGTGTTTCTATTTCATGAAGATCCCTTGGTAACATGGGGTCTGATGAAGAAACACATAATGCTGCTGAAAAGTGGATTGCCATGTGGCAGCATCACACATCAATAGCAGCAGCTACCCACCTCTAGCATTCTCTTGCCCATTTAGAAAAAAACTCCCCATTCATGAATTACAGCCTAGTTTGTACTTTTGAATGGTTTGCCACAACTATTTTCTTGCAAGAGCTAGATATTGCACACCAACGCCGTTTAAGCATCTTGCAGCGCCTCACAGATCACTAAAAGGAAGAAATCAATAAGGTACTTTATGCACCGCTTTACTGCATGTAACAAGGTACTTCTTGTACCTAGGTTCAAACTAGCAAAGCGCAATTTTTCCTCAGTGAAGTATCTGAATATTTCACTAATTTTACACCAACCTGTAACAAGCATATGAATGTTCCCCAGATGACATGCAACAGTTTCTAACTAAAATAAAAATTCATTCTCCTCTTATGTTGTCTTATATTGTTATTATTGTCTTTATTTAAGAACTTTAGGGTGCTGTATGTAGGGCGCCTCATAGAAAAAGCCATATCCTGGATGACATTTCTTATGAGTTATATTAGACACACTTTAATTTAATTGCTCCTTTACTCAAAGCATCTACTAATAAGCACCTACTAGAAACTTGCATACTTTCAGGTAGTTTGGAAGCCTTTGTGTTCACCTTATATAAAGTTGGGATTATAATAATCTGGGTAACTGGTGCTTAATTTCACTCGCCAAAACAGGTTCTATAATAATGATCAAGATAATGTCTAAGCGTCTAGTTATGATTGCTCAAACAGCCATATCATGCAATCAGTATGGGTTTGTTCCCACTCTCAGCATATGGGCCATCATTCATAATGTTGCCAAAATATGTAAGTCCAGGTCAGATGGTGCCCTAATCTTCTTGGACTAACAAAAATTATGATTGTGTGCATTGAAAATATCTTAGGGCGTCTCTTGAAACTTTTTGCTTTCCTCCTCATTTTGTTAACTGGGTGATTCTTTCAACTGAGTTAGCTTTCATGACTATCCATAGCCTAAGGTTCGTTACTGACCTCATTTATCCCAATTTGTGATTTAAAAAAGGGCGACTCTCTTAGACCTTTTTGTTGTACAACTTTGGGCTGGACCCAGTTTTGTGCATCATAGATCAAACCCTGAAAGGCATTACCTCTTCAGGTCAGAACCCACTCAAAGTATTGGCATTTGAAGAAGATTGTGTAATGGGTACTTACAACCCATCAGACTCTCGCTCCCCTGAACAAATCATCAGTCAGTATGAGCATGTAAATAATGCTAAGATTAATCATCATAAGACTAAGACTATACTCCATGGCAAGCACCATCTTTTAGTGGCTCATTGGTACTACTTGCCACCCTTCATCCAGTATTTCATTCATCCCATTCCAGGCAAAACCCTCTTTTTGACCCATTCTCCACTTAGGTGTATGGCTGGACTCTGGAGGATATGTATCTACAGTTATGGAGAGTAAACTCCTTATTAGTATCTCAAACTATGCAGTCAATCTTCATGACCATTAAACAGGGCTCATGGAAGTATAATACTAACAAATACTCTGCTTATTAAAAAATATGTCACATTTCTCATGCCATACCAATTTCTACTGCTTCTTACAACTCACTAAGGGTTATATTTCAATCTTGGTTTTAGGATGATCAAAGGGCACCCATTAAGATTAAAAGCCCTTTGGCCCATGTTCCTCAGGTGGCACGGGTCTCATTGACTACCACTAAAAACCCCAATTGTTAAGCAAATGAATTGTTCAAGTAAAGTGTCCTACCATAAATGCTCTTTATTGGCCAACAGCAGCAAGAGGCAACTTTGCATGAGCTTTGGGGTTTGGCAGAACCTATAAAGCCTATTACTTTGATGCGCTATCTTGCCTATCACCCAATGCAGCAGGCTTTTACAATACCAAACCACTTTTCAAAAATATTATCCAGGTTATTAAACTTTCCAGTTGGAGCTTTCAGTTTATTAACTTGCTACCACTCTGCAAAGGGCAAACCCAGCTTACAATAACTTTTTGATAATGTGCCAGTAAATTCAGCATCCTTTTGTCTTAAGAATAAGGTCAATCTAGCAAGAAGTATTTTTCTGGATTTGTAGGTTATCCCATACACCGTACAGGATTAGAAGATGAGGGAGTATACTTATCACCCCTTGCTCCACCCTAAAGCTAGAGCTCATATATGGAAGCGCCTTACAATTTTATATCAAACTGCAAAAACATCTAACGCCAATGTCCACTTTGTAGTGGCCATAATACTCTTGTCCATAGGATAGAGTGGTATCTCACATCTAAGGTAATCTGGATATAAGTTTCCCATCTGTTCCAGCTTCCTGCACCTAGTATGTTCTACCATACCCATAAACCGTTTGCCATAGAGGGTGCTTTCCCCAATTCCACCACTGCTCAGAGCCCTGATAGCGGCCACAGCATTGTGGTCCATCCATACCATCATTTTGGAAGCTATCAATAAGGTTTTCCCCACCAAGGCTAAAGCACTGGTACAGTTTCATTGTCATCTAACTCACAACTTCCAGTATTGGTCTTTGGATTCATGCCTCATAGATGGTGCCACCAGGTCCAGTCATGGAGGACTACTGTTCCTGTAAGTTGACTTTTGTTCCCATATATACATTATTAGGGCATCACTCCAAGGCCCACTAGTCTTGCCACCATGTCTACCTTCTAACCATGAACAGAGAGATGGTGTCAGATAGATTACTGTCCTGGGGATTAAGAGCTCCTATGCATATTCTTTCTTTTTAATATTTCTTCTTTTTAGTAGTGCTAATTCCATGGGCTTCCTACCCCAGTAAACGAAAATAGATATATAGAATTTAAGAACTGAAATCATATTTATAATATCCCAAAAAACTTTTTTAATTATAGATGAAACTATAGATTACAAACGTGAGAATCAAGGAAACATAATCCTATCTTGGTATTGAGGCATTATATTGAAAACTAAATTATGTTAAAAATAATAGGATAAACTAAGAAATTTATTGGGCTTGCTGGATCTATCCAATTACAGCTTGTGGGCATAGAATACTAGGTCAGATGGCAGAAATTCTTTATCAGATGGATAGCTCTTGTTGGCTTGGCTCCAGGAAAAGGCAAAACTGATTGGAGCTTATGTCCTATCAGTAAAATGAATTGCTTAAATTAAACCTCAAGTAGTTTGTTTGACGCCTGGCCACCTAGTATAGGTCCTTACTTAGTGCCCTAGTTTAGAAAACAAATGCCATGAACAGTATAAACTTAACATGCTATCTATCATTTAAATTATCAGACAGCATTTTAAAAATTTTGCAATAATATAGCCTAATCAAAGCAATTAAGTTTTATTTGAAAGGAAAACTAAAATTGCGCATTTCCGCTAAGTAGACTAAACAATAATTGTAAAGTTTTGGATTTTTTAGAGTACAAACAAAATAATCAAGTTTTGATAAGAGAAACTTGGTTGGGAGCTCCTATACGTAAATGACATCACTTAAGCTATATCTGTAGGATCTTAGATTATCGAAGAGGCAAAAATTTAATAGCTAGGTAAAACGTATATATATATATTATACAAAGGCAACATATGAATGCCTTATAGAAGCCTAATCTAATTTAGCAATGTGATACTAAGCAGCTAATATTAAGCCTGCATCTAACTGTTTAAACTTTTAAGATAAAATAAGCAAAACAACAGTTTTTGTAATTAAAACATATATATCTATGCCAGAGTTTTGCTTAGAGTTTTATTCTTGTGGCCAAGATTATAAACCAACTTGGTCTCAAAGTATGTGATGTAAATTGATGTGTTTATAATATAAACAGAGTAAGACAATAGCAAAAAAGGATGAATAAACCTAAAACAGAAACTCTACGTAAGCGAGGTAAAAGCTAATGTAAATTGAAGCAAATCTATATGTTGGCGACACAAACTATTTAAGAGGATTAAACCTAATAGAAAGATATTTAATAGCTTTCATTGTACTATATAGAGCCCACTTGAGCATAGCGTAACTTGATTAAGTATTATTAAACTAGTAATAAGTGTAACTTTGATAAACCCATCTTCATGGATCTGTGTACTTATCATCTGATATCCTATACTTGTCATCGAGATGCAGTATTCTCAGATTTATCTGTTATATCAACAACTATGCTAACTGCAAAAGGTGGATTTTATTTTAAACTAAATATGCATGATCCTACTTGAAATCACGTTTAGTTTTATTTACATGTTTCACCGAGTCAAAAATGGTTTTCTGATTTTGTACCCCTAAACGCCGCACTCTAGTCACGTCTTAAACCAAGAATTCTAGACCAAAGCGAGCCCGCATTGAGTGGATTTAAAACATTTAGCGCAATTCACGTGACTAATTGAATTCCGAGTTTTTAAAAATTTAGATAGATTATAATGCTTATGATAAGGATTTATATTTATAAGCATTCATTCGTTTAGGATCCCCGTAAAAAATGTTGACATTTCCTTTTTGGCGAAGATAATTATTAGCTAGCTAGAGTAGGCAAGTACCTTCTGAGAATGCAATTTAAAAATGAAACTAAAATCTTTAGAAATCAGACATCAAGTTTTATAACCTTTATAATATACAGAATATATAAATTTGATAACTATTCTGTCAAGATTAGCTTATATCATAAAAGGATCAATACTTGCCATGAATGATTATAAAGTGATCAACGTCAGAAGATATTTGCATACAACTAAATCGTTACAATAATACTTGCTTTTCCCTGGGTGCTTCTTCTATCTACTTTTTTCTGAGATATCATACCATTTAAATTCACTCTTTAGCCGAGAAGAATTGAGAGGGACTAGGTTTTTTTTAGTACTAGAGAGAGGGACTAGGTTTGCTGCTTAAACTTTTAACATCATTTATTAACCAATTAATTAAAAAGCAATAATTAACTTTTAAAATTTTAACAAGGATTTTAAATCGATGAATTTTTACTATTTTCATTCTAGTTTGTAATAACTTATCAAAAGTTTATTTTTTATATAATTTGTACTTTCTGCGTTATATGGGTTTATAAAAACGATAAGTTCAAGATAACAGAGTAAATTTATTGCCTACAAAGTATTTTTACTCAGCTCGTTCTGGTTTCATAAACTTTTAGTTTATTAAGATACATTAAAACTTATTATGAAATATAAAAATAGTTGGTAAGATTAACCTTTTGCTTAATTTGTTTTATGCTTGTATTTCAATTTTTATTTATCCTTTTCTGATTATACTAAATACTTTATAGAAGATAACTGCGACTTCACTTTTGTAACTAGATTATCTTTTATATTGCTTTGTTTATAATTTCAATCTCTAAGGCCTTTTAAAATTAGTTTTAAATTAAACCAGAAAGCCTTTAAAATATAATTGCAGTTTGTACCATTTATTAAAATTTGTAATAAATTACCAATACAATTGTTATTAAAATATTTATAAAGAATATAAAATATAGCTCCAATAAGTATGCTATGACTAATTAATTTCCTATGTCTTAATTCTATTTTAGTATCTTCTAGGAATCTTGCCCTTTAGTTAGTGCCCCTATCATTGCTTATATCTGGCCTTTTTATTAACAATATAAAAATTCCCGGTGTATACCCTATAAGCATTTATAAACTCAGATATCTTATTTATCAAGCCTTAAAAAATTCTTCTATCTAAATCAGAATTTACTTATGGGTTTTACCTTAAACATAAAACCCTTTTTGTATTATGTTAATTTAAAATTTAAGGTTGGTAATAGTGGTCCTTTAAAATTTATTAATCTATACTCAAGTTTTAATAGCTGATAAAAATTTAACTTGCTAAAAGGGCTCTACTGATATTCTATAACACAGATTATAAATTAGATATCTTTGTATCTAAACCATTGTTTCCAAACTCATTTCGCCGATGAACCTCTTCTCATTGAATTATTTCTCCGAGGGCTCCCAAATGAAATAACTCTACACAACTGTATAAAAGCAAAATATTTTAACTTGATGTCTTGAATGAATTAAATATAAAGTACAAATAAACCTTCTCAATATCTAAAATAGTATCTAATGACATTTATTTTATTACTGTTTTAAAATTCAGTGGTTCCCAAAGCGGTTCATATGAAACCTAAACAAATTTAAATTTGCCACGGACCTCCTCAGTGGCTCCATAGACCCTTGGGGTTCGGTACAGACAACTTTAGGATTGACTGCTTTAAATGGTTGCTTTAGATCTATAAAGAGAATCATATTGTAATTTGGTGTTACAATATAAAGGTTAAACAAAGTTTAATGATGATTATGACAAAGTTAATATTGTGTTAACATCATCAGATATAAACTACTTACTACATTCGCCCTTTATTGAGCTTTTTGATGCACATCTGATGTGGCACAGTGACTTTGCATCATTGAACTGATAGATAAAGCTAATCCAAAGCTATATTTGGAACTGAAAATAGTGGATTTGCACAATTGTGTTATAATTTATGCAAGCTTTTCCAGGATATGTGGTTAAGAGTAATCTTTTAGTTATGATATACTAAACCTTAAAATCTTCAAAACTTGGTTGTTACAAGTTGCAACCTACTTTAAATTTAAAATTAAACTCTACATCTTATAAGGTTATGATTTTTTGGTTTATACTGAGTGATAAAACTGTATGGCTTATTGTTGTGAACTTTTATCTGCGTTATTCTGGTGTAAAATTGATATATCGATAGATAGTTCAAATTGGACCTGAAAGTAACATAAATAGGCAATTCAGATATTATTTTATTAAAATTTTAAGCTGTGCGAAATCTTGTGCACAAATATTGTAACTCTTCTGGTTGAAGAAGACACTATGTTTTTGATTTCATCAAAATGAACGAACCTATAAAATCAGGCCTAGAAGTAAACTTATATCATAAAGCAAAGTACAAATAATATTACCATCTAGTACAAAAAAAAAAGTACAAATAATATTACCATCTAGTACTAAAAAAGTACAAATAATATTATTGTATCGAAAAAAAGTGGTTCTGTTGGTTAAATAGAGTAAAAAAAGAAGAAAAATGGTGCTATACAAAATAAAATCAATGCGCTCACCCTACTAAAGTTAGATGTAAAAAAGTAAGCCTCCTTTAATGCTTAAAACCTGAATTTTACTCGATATTATATCCTAAGTCAGGGGCATATTAAAAGTTTAGAAATGTTAGGTATAAGTAAATGTCAATAAAAATTATAAAAATAAGAGTTTTAATCTCAGCTATCCATCCCCTGTATCAGGTTTTATTTTAACAAAAAATGATATGGTGGTTATTTTCCTACTTGTTATAAAAAATAAGAACCTGAGATACAACCTTTGCTTTTTATAATCAGATATTTCGATCGACCCATAAGATATTAAACTCTTCAACAAAGCCTATCTGATAAATTTTGGACTACAACCTGACCGCTTTTGAGGACTCTGCCTTCAACTTGTAAACCAACTCGAGAGCAAAAAGTACTGTAGTTGCTTGAAAGCGTAGAAAAGTAAAATTTTTGCTAATATTACAAAAGATTGCGATTAATATTATTTTTGGAATTTGAGCTTTATAATACATGAGAGTATAGTGAATAATTTATACTAATATTAACTAATACGTAAGTTGGACTAAGCATAAAATTACCATAATGTATCGACGGCTCCCCCTCGTGTTGGGATCATCTAGTACTAAAATTAAAAAAAGATTAGCATAATATGGTCAATTCAACCTCATCAGCGTGCGAAGGATTAGTTCAGGTGATATGTCATTTGAAAATTGTAAAAATATAGCAAAGCTAAGAAAAAGTAATTCGTGATAAAATAAAATTAATTTAATGTTTATCTGACTACACTAGATTATCATATAGGCTATCTTGAAGATATATGTCAGGGGGCTGAACCCCACTAGTACTAAAAAAAGATATGTCAGGGGTTAGTATGCTATTGATTAGCTTAATTTCGGTCATAATATAGTTTCACATTTATGATCTATTTTCGGATCGCGACTTACCTATCTAGCAATTGACGGCTTAATTACTTTAAATCGGAAGTTACAATTGCGCCTTTACGTTGATTGTTGGAAGCAGATCAAGTTTCACCTTTTAATTTGCTTAAATCTATTTTTGGTTAAAGGAACGCTTCCCACATTAAAGATTGATTACGCGAATCTAAAGAATGCCTTTATCGCCAATTTTAAATTAGTCTAACTCTCCGATTCTAGAGCGTGACTGGTTTAGTCGTCCAAAGTGGCACAAAAATCGTAGCTGTACACCTTGAAAACTTATCTAAACAGTTAAACGTAACGTAAGTAGCCGTAATTTAAATTAAAATAGTTATCCCCATTTGCAGCAAAAGGTATGCTATTTAAATAGCAAATATAGATTTTTAATAAGTACAGCCACACTTATGGTCCTCATACCTCGAATTAACAAAACAAGTACACCAACTCAATGGCAATGTAGCATCACAGATCAAGATTACCATTTTAACGAAGGCGGTTTGTCAAAGCTGCACTTACTAGCTAGCAGTTGAATAAAGATTACTTATCAAGCTATACAGGTGAACTTTACATAATACAATGGTTTGTTGAAAGTTAAACGTTTTATATAATCTATTATAACTTTTACGCCTCCCTTTATATACCCCCAATTTACCCACGTTTAATCACACCTGAGTTTCAGACCTGACTAAACTTATTTGTCTTTCACTTTGCTTCCTAGCCTGTATTGTTTTTATTGGTATGTAATTATTTTTTACCAGGATTCAAGCTCGCTTGTTTGTACATCCTGGGATCAAAAGATAAACTCTTCAAGGTACAGCTTATTTATATGTTCCAGCTTTTACAAACCAAACTTTTCAAGCTTAAACTTGAAAGCTTAGGTGGTTGAGAGATTCTATTGGCTGCTCAACCAAAAGTCTTATTGGCTACTTTTTAGACTAGAATTTTATGGAACGTTCCATATGCTTTTTACCACGCTTTTTATAAGATTTTATAGGGTCATTATTATAATAAATTTTTATAAGATCACTATTAGAACTTTCGCCTTTGTTATGATTCAGGATTCTAAAGTGGCTTTAATGACGTCATTTAAGTTATAAAGGCTCTCATACCAGATTTCTCTCTATCTAGTTTTTGGGTTTGTAATTTTGAACTATTTTCACTTACAACTTCACACCATAAAGGTCTTTACAATTATCTAGATGAAACACAAGTCAATTCCAATCTTTCTTTCCAGACTATACAAGTAATATGTTTTGCTTTTAGTGCCACTCACCCTTTTGTTGCTTTAGGATACTGTCTGATAACTTGTATGATGAGATTATCTCTTGGAATACCACTGGAACAGAGGTTGTCATCCACCATATTGGGAACTTTGAAGCAATTGTCCTTTTAGAAAACTTTAAGAACAAAACCGCCAAGTCTTTCTTCAGGCAGCTCTTGGTATTGTTTTTTTCTAATTTTATTTACTAAATTCTCAAATAGCTCTATCAATTTACTAGGACTTCTGATGGAAGGAAGCTAAGAGGAAAGGGCCTTGATGCATACTGTAGCTTCTCACATACCAACTTCACAAGGTTGAGGCCACTTGATATATGCCTCATACATCGCTGCAAGAGCAAGTCAAATTACATACCTGTTGTAACAAGGAAGCCTAGGACAACCAAGTGCAAACCTGACCATCACCTAGAGCTTTTATCATGTTCAGATACATGTTTCTTATCTGATGTGCCTTTATCTAATTGGCCGCTTTTCACCAACTCGCTTTCCTATATCCAAGTTTTGCATAGAAGTTCTTGATACTTATTATACTGGTAATCTGAAGAGTTGTTGTTTGGTATAACGCCTACCATATTTATTAAACTTCTTTTTATAACTTTATACTTAAGCTTATATCAGTTTCAGCTCTATCTAAGTTTTAAAGTTTAAGTATTTTGAACCAAAGTGTGTTGAACCAATTATCAAACTTAGTTATCTTAGACTCTTCAACTACTCTATAGATTTTCTAGAATTTATCTTTTTATCTTATCCATAGGCTATATAAGTTGATTGATTTTAAAATTAAAGCAAACTGGCTAGTGTACAATGCCTAAGTTGATTTGAAACCATGTAATTATAGCTCAGATTTTTATATAGAGCACACAAAGCTATAGAGCGTAAAAGGATACAAAAAACGCTTTTGAATGGAGTTAAGTATAGACATTTTTAAAGATAATATGGTAAGCTATCAATTATATTTTGCTTCTTAAAATTGATTAGATACTTTTCTGGGCCACTTGCTGCCTTATTCTCAGACTGTTAACTATTGCTCATAATCTTAGTCCCTCGTAGCCATATATATAGGTAGAGGTTTCTTTTGCTAATCTTAAAATCATACTTATATTTATAATCACATTTTGCTTTATTAAAGTATATAGATATTTTAGGTGAATGGATGTACAGGGTTTTAACCGTTCTTTTATGCTAAGTCATAATTTATCTCTGTTTTTGTTGCACAACTTCCGAGCCAACTAATTTGTATGGATTAATCCATCAAACAAGAAAATAATTGTTTTATAATCCAAATGCGTCGATATCTATCTTGTTATGATTTTGGTATTGACATTGCAAATTTTAGTCACCTTTTTTGCGCACGTAGGCTAAGTTTAAATTTACTGCGATCACTTGCAAATCGTAACGTATTGTCCTCCACTCATAATTTTTAACTTATAAACCTTTATCTATCAAATACACATGGGCCCTTATAAAGCTGATGAAAAGTAACTAGCCATCGAGAAATCGTAAGACTTTCTATTTAACCGACTTTTAAAAAAGGAGAAGGTTCTCAATTCGACCTATATATATATATATGTTTTTTCCTAAGTTTGTTTGCGCATAACTATGAAACTACTGAACCAATTTGGATCTTCTTTTCAAAAAAAGTGGATGCTCCAACTTAGGTCCCATTTTACTTTTGTATGGATTGGCCGAATAGCTGAACATTAGTTTAGTCTTTATATTAAAATGGACCGGAAGCGATGGATTGCAATTGTGGGATTAGTTCATCGCCGGATAAACTTAATTTGGTATTGGTGAAGCTATAGCTTCGAATCAACTTTTGACTTGATATATGTCCTATGGCTGGGGGGTATGTTCAAAATTCAGGCAAGTATGAGATCTTAGCGTGACGAGCTTGGATCATTATAGATGCCTATCGTTTTTGCATAAATTGACCAATAAATCTTCTAGATTTGATTAATTATTGTAGATGGCGACCAGTAAATTTAGCATAATTTGACCAATAAAATCAACTAAATTTACTAAAATGAATTATTAGTATATTTATATGAGATACTATATATAAAATATATATAAAATGATGTTTATTTTTATATAGAGATAGTGAGGGTTCAAAAATGGTATATTTAGATAGTAATTTTTAAAATAGAATTGGGAAAAAAGGACTAATTTTAAAAAATGCACTAATTTTTTTGGTGAAAAAAATAAGGTTTAAAAATTTCTAGGAAAAAACCCCTCCTTCAAAAATGTTTTAGGAAAAAAGAACCTCCTTTAAAAAGGTTTAAGAGTATGAAGTAATTGAGAAATTATAGGTACTCAATAAAATCCTTTTTTGAAGTTGGCACCATCTTCCAACTCGACTTATAAAACTTTTCTCACAGATACAAATTAAAGCTTATATGATTAGGGTCCAAGTGTAGATTATAAGCAACTTAGAATATACAGTGCTGATTATATATTAAAAATGGTTTTTATAAGGCAGTTAAAAATATGGCAATAACTTCAAAAGAGTTTTATTGAGTATTCATAATTTCTTGATTATTTCACACTTTTTTAAGCCTTTTTAAAGGAGGTTCTTTTTCCCAAAAAAATTGGCCATTTTTATCTACTCGATGAGGCATCAGTTTGTCTCTGTAACCAAACCTTGTGATTGATTTTTAATACCTTCCAGACTAGCTAGAGCTTTTTAAATTTGGCACACTTACTTATCTCCAATGGCAATACAATAATCCATTATAAAAATCGTGAAAAGTATGAATTTTTGCAAAATAAAAACGTTTTAAAAATGATAAGATGTTTTACACATAATTTATTACTATCAACTTTCTGTGGTGTCTGTCTATATGTAATAAAATCTTGAATTGATTTTTAATTACCTTATAGACTAACTAGAGCTTTATAATTTGAAACACTCATGTATCTCCGATGACAATATATTAATGCATTAAAAATTTTAATTTTTAAAACCAAAATAAAAAATTTATGTAACAGATGAAAAACCTATATGTTCTTGATGGTAGTTGGTATAATGTTACAACTGAGCAGTTTGGCATTTGAAAAAAATATTTGAGGTGGGTCAACCTTGGGACAAATATACCACACCAAGAATTTTTCTAGCCAGTACAGGTTTTAAACTCGAAACCTGCACTATGGTGGAAGCAGTTTTACCTGCCAGGCTAACCACCCTGCAGTTTGGCATTTGATTGATTCAAAATTTTTAATTTAATCTATTGCGGGGAAGGCTGACCAGGGAATGGACACTTCCAAATGTAGATCAAAAAGAAAATGAAATTTAGTAACAGGGAAGGCACCCCAGAGAAGCAATGCTATCTCTTGTTGCCAGCAGGAATGCCACTATGGGGAGGGGGAGGGAACATGTAAAGGGGCCTTAACCACAATTGAATATGTGTGGAGGAAAGGGTTTAATTTGATGAACCAAACTGGGAATTAGGAGGAGACCAGCTGATGGTGACACAGTGGGAGGTACCCAAACATCCATGCCTGGAAGTGGTCCACCAAATGGGACCAGAATCTGTGGACAGCTTCTGGAAGGGTGGGGGTGGAGCCTGCGATGGCATCCAAGACAATCATGTGGATAGTCCATATGGCAATTGCGACCACCAGAGCATGGAGGGAGGGTGGAAGAGGGGATACCATGGATATAGAAAACATATCTCTTGACAGACTGAAGGGATATGTTTGATCCTGGCCAAGCAGATGTTGAACTTCGCGCCATATCACTTTAGAGGTAGGGCGCTTCTCCAGGGGGTGAAACAGCGTTCCATACTGGCCACACATGATGCAGGATGAGTGTAAAGTGTTAGAGTGATCAGCCATATGGTACACCCACCTCAGGCAGCACCACACATGGGAACAGAATTGGGGCTGCAACAGAGGGTGGTGTGCATATTTCCAAATAGTCTTCTGGGTCTCAAGGGAATAAGGGATATCCATCATGTCCAGGTAGTCCACCCTGGATAGGACATGGGGCCGTGTGGGGATCAAGCCATCTTGAATGGGTAACCCCTGTACCTCCTGTGTGAACCAAGGAGAGGGGTGGCCTCTCGGGCTGTGTGTCCATTAATACGGATTCTCCACTCAGCACTCCACATGGAGAGGAGGATTCACCTGTAGTGGGTTTTAGTACCGTGAGGACCTGTGGCCGATGGGTGAGAAGCCAGATATTTCATCAAGGAGTGAGGGTTCAATGGATTGTTAAGGCCCAGGGCATGGGAGAAGTTGGAGCGGGCTGCATGGGACCAGTGTTGGGAGGGGAGCATAGGGGCAGTGACAGCCGTGATCCAGGTGCCCAGGATCTTGGCAGCATAGGCTTTGAAGTCAAGCAGGCTCATGCCACCATGATGACAAGGGCCAAACATGACCTCAAGATGCACTGGCGGTGGGCAGCCTGACCATAGCCACCCTTGTAGAAGGGCATACATATATTTGAAAAAACCCACGGGAGAAGGCGAATGTGTGGGCTCCAAACCAGACTTTGGAGAGGAGCATAGAGTTGGCTAAAACAACCCTGCCAGTAAGGGAAGTAGGGTGGGCTCTGAGGGAGGCGATGCGCTTTGTCACGTTGTCTAGAATACAACTTTCCATTACTGCTGAGGCATACCCGCCTGCCTCCACCCACACGCCCAGATGGTGGACAGGCCCTATGGTAGGGCGTGGCACAAAGGGGAGCACAAGTGGGGCAGTGTGGGGTGAGCAGGGAAGGCGAGCACGTGTGCGGCAGATGGGCTGGGCTGGGCACTGGTCGCTGGGGCCCAGCAGGTTTGATACCAACCAAGGAGGATGATTTTGATTTTGGAAGCGTTCAGTGCAGCATTACTTACCCAGGAATACTCCTAGATGGGAGCTTCAAGTGCGCGTGCATCTTGATTATTAGACACCCCAACCACACAATCATCTGCAAATGCCAACATCTTGACTGGGGCTTGTCCTGGTTTGGACCTCAGTGAGGCGGGCATTGACATTTCGAAGTATTGGGTCAAGGCTGAAGTTATATAAGAGTGGGCTAAGGGGGTCCCCTTGGCATAGGCCCCTTTGAGGGCGGACTACTTCCATGAGGAATCCAGGGCCATGCACTGCCATTGTTGCAGATTCCGTAAGCAGCATTACCCAGTTGATGAAGCGATGGGGCAAGCAGAATTGGTGGATGCAGGCCCTGAGGTATTCCCAGTTTATTCTATCATAGGCCTTCTGTTGGTCCAAAAATACAAGTGCCCCAGAGGCCGTGGACTGGCATGCATTAGCCACAGAGTGCACGTTTTCCCAAATCAACCTTCTGGGTATAAAACCGAATTGTTCTGGGGAGATGATGGCAGATGCTACAATCCCTAGATGGTTAGCCATGATTTTAGTTAAAATTTTTGTATCCGTGTTATTAAATAAATGGGGCACCAGTTGGCTAGGTCTAGCTTATCCCCTTTCTTGAAGAGTGTGATGGTGAAGGCCTCTTGCCCTTCTGGTAGAAGGCGCATATCCAGAAGGCTCTGGTTAAGGGAGGGTAGCAGCAGTGGGGATAGATATTTGAAGTACTTCTTATAGAACTCATACGGAATGCCATCAGGGCCTGGGCATTTCCAATTTTGGTGCACTGCGGATGGCGGACCAGAGTTCATTCAGAGTAATCAAATTTATTAATTCCAGGTATCAGGAAACAGTGCAGATGTGAGTGCTATCGAGAAATTTCGCCATTTTGGCCAGCTGAATTGGATTGAATTGGTACAACTTGGAGTAATACTTTTGTATTTTGATCACCACTTTGGTCAGCTTATCTGCTACGGAATTATCCGACCTCTGCACCTGTGTGCAGGCCACGCTCTGGCGCGGTGCAAAGAATTTTTTAAAAGAATATGCGGAGCACATGTCACCTTCTGTAATGTGTTTGGCGCTGTACTGAACACAAACCTGATGTTTGTGTTGCCTTTCAAGTGCGTTGAGGTGGGCGGCTGCTTCTTCCCACTTCCAGCCCCAAGCAGGGCTGTAGCATGTGGCTGGGATGTTGGACTCCAGGTGTGCCAACTCTGCCGGAGCGTGCGAGATGATGCCAATGTAGCTTATGAGCTTTGGGAGGAGAGGTGGCAAGCGTGGCAGATGATATTCTCTTCAAAGGCTGACCATGTGGAAATTGGGTCCGCACAAAATGGTGTAACAAACTCTTTTGCTGAAGTTGCTGATTCCACCCAAGTGGAAAATCCTGGTGACGCAAGTTTGGGTGGGTGGAGTTTGCACCAATGTGGAGCCCTAGCTACTGTGACAGGTAAGTGGTAGGTCATCAAGACCAGCCAGTGGTCAGAGAAATTGATTTTTGATGTGTGGAAGTGGGAAATATGATATCAAAATTTCGCCAGCATGAGGATAAGGTCAATGTGGGTCATGGACCTTAGTTGGCCGTTGTGGACATGGGGGCGCATCATGTTTTTGAGCAGTGGAGCTTGCCGCGGCAGCACATTTAATAACCCAAGGGTGGCCTTTAGAATGTGAAGTTCTACGTGACCCTGGGGGCATGGGATGAGGAAGGCCAATGGTCCATGGGTGTGTTTAGCCAACAGTTCATGTCACCAACTATGAAAGGGTCAGGGGGTAACAGAAGGGATTTGACCAACGAGAAAAATTCCTGACACTCTTGTGCACAGGTCAGGGCATAAATTTGACAATAGCGTGCACCACGTTGGCCCACAAAAATGTAACAATGAGGACTCAGCCATCAAGGAAGGATTCTGACAATTAAAATTTAAAAAAATTGTTTTTCTGAACAAGCACCCCACAGTGCTCAGACCAGAAGGATAGGGAAGGGAGGAGCATGGTTTTCCAAGCATCCTCAGAACCTCGTGGACAGTGGGACTCCTGGATGGCCAGGATGTCCACAGATAAATTTTTTTGTAAAAAACTCAGTTTCCTAGCCTGGGACAGCGAGGCCTTGAGTCTGGCGATATTCAACGTCCTTAAAGTGAAGGCTTCCCCCATTGCACCTTAGGTGTGAGGGGGTGGACACGCAGGCCCACCAGCCTCCTCTGGATCTCCACAGGCCTTCACAGTGGCGTGGATGTTTGCAGCAATGCTATCAGTAGTTTTGTTAATTTTAGCAGACAGGTTCACGTTGGCTTTTGCCTTCACTTTTTGTTACACCGTTGTTGAACAATTTTTTTGTGGTGCAGATGAGTTTGGTGCACCAACGTTTGGGTCAAAAAAATTTTTCAGGTAGGTTGAAGACCAAGTCAGTTTCAATTGGGGCTTGGTTGCAAAGGTCGGGTGAGATTGAGTCACCCATCAGATCCTCAGATTGGGCGGCCCAATCAGCTTGGGCTTCCCATTCTGATTGGTTGAGGAATTCCCAAGTTGCTTCCACCATGAAGGTTTCAATATTTTCCTGGCGTTGGGAGTGTGGGATAGCGGAGGCGACTTTGGCCGCTTCCTTGGCTGCGCCCCTGTGGGCCTGTTTGGCCTTCTTTCACTCTTGAAGGGAGATAGGCTTTACTAGTAAGTAGCAGCCTTGTGCTCCCCATGGGAAGGCCTCTTTGGTACTGGTGGTTAAATCATAGTGCGCCTCCCTGTTGGCCATGGCCACCGAGGGGTGCTCTTGAAATGTGATGCCCTCCTTGGTGGGGCATGCATGTGCCTTATGGCTGAATGCATCACAGTGGGTGCAGATGGGGGGTGCGCTGTCTACGGTTACCCGGAAAGGGCGGGTGGTATGCCCTTCAATATTAACATAAGTGGAATGCAGGATCTGGGTTAGGTCCTTCACAATCTCCTCAGTTGGAGTCAGAACTGCAATGGCTTTGCCAGTGCACAGGTGTGGCATCAGCATAAAGCGTTGCATCTCAAAGGATTTTATTTCGCCATATATGGTGAGACCATCTTTCAGGTGCTGCTCCAGAGTGGCACGCTTGACTGTAGTGGGCAAAAAGTCAAACGTGAGGAAAATTTAGTTGGATTTTGTCCATCTGGTGCACTTGGTTTCAATGACCCACTGCCCTTCAGGGAGGTTGATCACAACGCGCACTGCAGCAGCTTCATCTGCTGCCTCCTTGTTTTGAAACTGAGATCCAGCCAACCATGTGACATGGAGTGAGGTGCAACATACACCGCAGTCAGGAAATAAGTGTGCACATCCCCACAAAACTTTCCCATAAAGCTGTTTGTTGGATATCCAGAAACATCCAGACTCTGTATTCCACCAATGAGAGTGGTTGAGAGTGCGGCGTGTTGATGTACTGGTTACATCATGCCTGCCAAGTGAGGATTTCTGGGGAAATAGTAACCGCCAGTTTTTTATTTTTTCGCTTATCTTCCAGTTTCTCCAGGGCATTTTTGAACGTTGGAGGTCATGGGCCTACCACCTGTGCCTCTTACCTTACTTGCCCAACTGCTCCCTGACATGGGCGCATACTAATCTCCTCTGTGAGATTATCAAACTAGAATCAGACTTGAATTGAATAAGTTGCAAAAGTGATTGCAACAAGAGAGAAAAGTTTTTTCAAATTTTTGATTCAAAAATTTTAAGTTAACTACCTTCCAGACTAGCTAGAGCTTTGAAATTTGGCACACGTATGTATTTTTCCTGACAATAAAATACTTTTGAAAATGTGAAATTTATAAATTTAAAAAAACAATGACTTTAAAATAGTAAAATGTTTTACTCTTCTATTATGCGTTTGGCTTTCATAACATATTAAGTTTAGGTAGCTAGTATGTATAGGAATTATAGCTACTTATTTAGGAAAAACAGTACTTGATATCTGGAAGACTGGACTTAACAAAGCATATGTAAACATGTAGTTCATACCTTGGGTTGTAGCATATTATCATACTATATAGCTTTTTATCAGCATAATCTTTCATTGCTAGATATAGATGTTTACTAAGCTACTAAACACTTTGCACTAGAGACTAAGTGAAGATTCAGTGGTAGATACTACATATTGCAAACATCTAAAATTACTCTGACAATCCATGGTAAGTATTTTAGTCAAACTGCAATGCATAAATAGTATTTGGTATTGGATTGTTTTTTATAAACAAAGGTTTAAGGCTTCCCACATAATGTAATATGCCAGGTAGTATCTACTTACTTTCCTATAAAAAGTTTAAATTTAACTTGGTAAAATCCCAGATTTTCACCCATTTCTATCCTCACATTATATAACAGTCCTCATGTTGGAAGAATTAGACTCTTAGATATAAAAATACTACTATTAGACCATCTAGTACTAAAAAAAATACTACTATTAAAATTAAATGTAGTAAAAATTACTCCCAAGGGTGTTACCTGGCAGAGCAATTCCTGCTTCCACTCTAGTGCAGGTTTTGTTTAACCTATGTTCAAAACCTGTACTGGCTATAAAAAATCTCAGTGTGGCATATGTGTCCCAAGGTCAACCTGCCTTGATTACAAATGAAAGTAAAAATTACTCCCAATTTTTTTATATAGCTGTAAGCCAATTCCTCAAACATAATTTTTGGTTCATAATTTTTTCTTTATTTTACCAACAACCCAAAAGCCAAAATTCCAAAGAATTGTTAGTCAGGCACTGGAACGCTGAGGGGGAGTGTATCTTAATTTAAAAATAAAACATTTTTTAGCCTAAATTAAGGAAAAGTCATTTTTAACACCTCACTATTCCTTTCTGACATCATTTTTGTGATTATTATGTAATTTACCTTCTACTATGTAGTATAAAAAGTTGGGTATAGTATGCAATTCAGAGATATATCAATGATGGTTGCCAAATTTCAAGTATAGTTTCAGACAATTGGATGTATGACTAGTTAGTAAGAATATTCCAGTGCCAAATACTTCATATTTTTGTTCAAATTCCATGCCTAAATTTTGGCAAATAATCTCAATTGAAGTAATAATTTTACTCCTAGTACTAAACCAAATAGATCTGATTGAGCTGATGAGGTTACTTTGAACCCCTGGTAGAATAGGCAAATTGATGTGGAAGTCCTCCCATGCACCAGAGTGAATTTAGTTCAATTTCCTAAAAGAAAATAACCCTTTGTGTAGACCTGAAGGAGGTTTCAAGGGAGGAAAACATTTTTATCTACCAATCACCAACTAGGATATCTGGTAATCAGCTGAGATGAAAATACATCAAGATATATGATTAGTCAAAATTATTTTTTCATTACCGCATGGACTTGTCATACCTTCTGTTGACCCAAACTCTAAAAAAAGCCCTAAGGAGGCAAAAGGGTTTTTGAGAGTGCTGATAGGATAAATTGGTATTTAATCAAATTTTGCTACTCTCTGCCTATTTTGAATTCCCTCACCCCCACTTGTTTTTATCCTTGGAGTACCATAACCACTGATAGGATGAATTTAATAATGCACTTCATATCCCAATTTGTAATAATATAATTATTAATAATAACATATATTTGTGGTCTATATTTCCCCTATTAAATGTTAAACAGTTGTCAAGAGTGTCAACGCTTCTGCAACTGCTTCATTATTTGTAATCTTGTGGCAAAGAACCTGCAAGCACCTAAAAGTTCCAGTATTCTACCAAATGGTGCTCACTATAGGAGCACCTGTAACCACAATCTCTTAACAAAAATAGACAACGTTTAGGTGAGTAACCCTCCTAACCTCCACGCTGAACTTAAACCAATGATAGTTGCTTTAGAGAAGCAGCAAGCCAACGCTTTGACACATCCTAAAAAGATCAAATGGCAAATCTCTCAATACCCTCATGGGGCTGCTCCTTCTGTCCATAAACCACCCTGTAGAGACAAGTTTACCCCGGGTGAGTGTAACATCGCCTTGTTTTTCTTCATCTATGAATCTGTTATGGAAGGAATGACCCATCACCAAAAAATAAAGCACATCCTACCTTGCCTAAATTGCATAGCCCAAGAGGTAATGGTTCCTCATATAGACACCCTTAGTACCAGGGTAGAAGTTAAGAAAGCGCTCATTATGATTCTGCTCAACACAGAGTTTAAGAAGGAAAAAGCAGGCCTCTATGTGCCTTAGCATACAAAAGGGCATATCGGTCGCCACCTGTGTTGACCTGTTCTACAGTGAAGCCCAGCCACTGTTACTTGAAAAATGTTACCACTTGATGGAGACGTTTCTGCCTTTATGACTAGCTTAGCTTCTCACCCTTCCTTAGCAAGGAATATTATCTCAGTAAAATGCTACATATGGAATGTTTGCAATATAAAGGAGGCTTTATTATATGTTTAAAATTTTTATAAAGTTGAGACTACCCCAGGAGCTGTTTTACAACTTCAAGTATTAACAATTAAGATCTCCCAAATGTACCTGGGCAGAAGGAGTTAGTGATGACCCCCATGGCTCCTTCTGTGCCTGTTCCCATCCTGAAACCCGCTTCTGCAGTGCAACTCAAAGCTGACATCTCACCACATGTGATATTGGCCAGAGTGCATCATGGGTGACAGAACGGCGCTCCCTTCTGTCATCTGCACCCATAGTTTACCCTGTACATTCTGTTGAGACTTTGCCTCGCCCATGCCCTCCACTGAGAGGGCTTCTGAAGTGGCACAATTGCCACATCTCTCTAAGATGCAATCCATAGTGTCCTCAGCATCTTCAATGGCCGTTCACATCTTGAAACCTGCCTCCAAGGTGAAGCAAAAACACAATATCACACCATCACGAGAGGCTGAGCCCAAACTACCTAAAGCAATCGCCAAAGAGCTCAAGGAAAAGGCTACCAAACCTGAAACGCCCTCTCCCATGGCTAAGATGGTAGTTGTGCGCCCTACAGGCATTTACTGTAAGAAGGAAGGACATGTTGACAAGGTGTGACTTATGAAGACAGCTGACAAACTTGATGCGCCTGGCTCTAACTTCCGTCCTACCGCTCCTGTCACTTGTATAAACAACCCATTTGATGATGAATATGGAGGGGGTTATGAGGACACTAATATTATGTCCTCAGCCCCACTTTAAGTATTAAATAGACTAACTATACCTTGAAGGAGTAAACAAGGCCATGATCCCTGATGAAACCTAACTTAGCCAAGTTTTGGGGTGCCCTGAGGTTATTGATACTGCTAGTAATACCAAACAGTTCATTGCTTTGTTAATCTAACCTATCCAGCATATTCATAATCTACAATTTATTAGGGAGAAATATCCTGAGACAGATAAAAACCTTGCTTCCACTTTCCGTCATATGAGGCTCTAACTCTCCCCCTAATTTTGGTGAATCTGTAACTAACGTGGAGGTTGTCATCAACAAGGTGCGGTTCATGGCCATCCTTGACACTAATTCAATAATCAATGTGATCTTTTTAACTATTTATCAATGATATTCAGTTGGTGACTGACTTGGATACTCTAAAGACTATGGAACTGCAGGTCCCATCAGTACACGCGCTATCAGGGCATACTACTCTTTACCCCTCAGGTTTTGGAAGCTTATCCTGCTTGCTCCAGATGTGGCCTTGGACAACAATAATATAACATGCTTATTAGCACTTAATTCATTCCTGATTATAGCGGAATCATCAACATGAAGCAGGGGGTTTTCTCCCTACTCAACTATGATTTCACTTAGTTTTAACCAATAATGAATCTAACAAAAAAGAATACTCTTGTGAGGTTGAGTACCCATCTTTTTCATTATTGCACTACAAAACGTCCAGATGCAACACAAAAAAGTTGCCTGACTCCATGGACGCTTCAGAGAGTATTCCATTTTATGCCTATAGAGAGAAGTAATCAAAGCTGATGAACAGTGTGTGGTTGACACCAAGATTACTTTAAAAATCCTGCAGAATTGCTTATTTCACATAACAAGCATTGATGGAGTTAGTCCTCTAGAGCTTCAGATATTGCCTAGAACACTGGATCCTGCTTACCAGCTACTTGTTAATATTATGTTGGGAAATCTTACTAATAAGGACTATATCATGGAAAACATTAGGAGATAAGAAAAGGTCTGCTAATTCCCATTGAGGATACTAAAACAGTTCATGCATTGGGTCTATGTCAGAGATGAGCCTACCTAATAAAATTGTTATTTACTCTGCCTAACGTTCATACCTCAGATGACTGGCCTCAGATGAGCTTGAAAAAGTCCACTTGTTATTAGACACCTAGAGTGATATCTTATCTAAATATGATATTGGCTATGGGCACGTGAAGGATTGGTGCTGCACAATTGGTGATCCCAGTCCTATCTGATCTAAACCTTATTATAAGTCCAAAGTTGAAGAGCAACAGACGAGGACAAAGCTCAAGCAGTTACTAGACGCTGGGTTACTGGTACTTCCCAAATCCCTTGGACGTCTCCTCTCTTTCTTGTTAAAAGAAAAAACATAGGTCATCAGGTAGTTATGAACTACCAAAAATTGAACAACCTCATTAATAATGATAGTTATCCTATCCCCCCACATTGATGATGCTCTTGCACAACTCTCTAGATCTAAATAATTTTCTGGTATGTATTTGGCCACTGGATACTGGCAAATGAAACTTTCTCTCCAACATCTGGAGAAATGTAATCTTATTTTCAGTAAAGGCTTATTTCAGCCCACTAAACTTCCTCAAGGGTTGTGCGATGCTCCAGCATCTTCCAGCGAGCAACGGATCATATTTAGTGGGATCTTAAGCTCATCTGCGTGATAGTCTATCTTAATATCGTCATGATCTTTTATAAAACATTTTAAAAAAACGTCTTTCTCATCTAAAGGAGTTTAAATGCCTGCATGAGTCCAACGTTAAGTTGAATCCATCAAAATGTACTTTCTTCCAAAAGAAATTAATTTAATCAGACATGCTTTCTAAAGAAAAATTAACCCTACAAGATAAGGTTGTAGCTAATTCATAAAATTCATAAACCTCAAAACCTTTGGGATATCCAGGTGTTCCTGGTCATGATGAGGCATCTCAAAAATTTATCCCAAAGTTCTCCTGGCTTAATGAGCCTCACATCTAATAACTATCTAAGAACAACCTTTTGTATTGGGGTGCTGAACAAAAAGCCACCCGGAGATGCTATAGCAGTTGCTGCAAAAATGTCCAATCCTTCGCCACCCAGATTATAATAAATTTTTTATCTTGTTTACTGATGCCTCTGACTATGCTGTTGGAGTCATCCTGGCTCAATTGAAGGATAATGATGTGGATCATCCCATTTCTTACTTCAGCAAGATGCTTTCAAAAACTGAACACAACTATAGTGTCACAGAAAAGGAGTGCCTTACTGTCTTATTTACTGTAAAACACTACCATCCCTTTTTGTGTGGAACTACCTTCACCATGGTTAACAACCTAGCCTCTTTGAAATGGCTACAAAACACGAAGGATCATACCAGATGACTGGCTCGTTGGGCCTTGAAGTTCCAAAATATGACATAAAGATTAAACACCAAGATGTAATTCATCAATGAAAAGTCAGTGGGTGACTCAGTTGCCTGTTATTCAATTGGATAATAGTGAAGCTGAGAGAATAAATGATCTCCTAATAACCCCTGATGCTTTGGATGATGAGGAAGATCCTATCAAGAAAATGTTAGTGAGACACTCCTACAACACCAAGGTGGAGAGCGGGAAGTTATGTAATAGGTAGGGGAAAATTGGCTACCCTTTGACCCTCAGAACGAGTACCTGCCATCTTGGAGGCCCACTTCACCATTGGGCATGGTGGAGTGAGAAAATTATGAGTGGACTAAATATTGGTACACTGTATGGAATCCTAGAATCTATTATTGAAGTCTTGAATGACTGCTTAACCTGAAAAAAGCAATCCAGTCTCAAGACCAAATATCAGTATCACCCTACTACCCCTCAGCAACCCTTCCACATGATAATTTTAGGTGTGGTAGGTCTTCTATCCCAGACTGCCTATGGGAATTGCTACATTATGGTTAGTATTGATACCCTATGAAATGGATTGAAGAAGTGGCTCTCACAGCATAAACTGCTAAAGCTACCGCTACTTTCCTTCAGCAGTATATCTTCACCCGTCATGGTTGCCCCAGGTTCTACTTTTTAACAAAGGTAATAATTTCACCTCCAAAGTGATTAATATCTTGGCTACCTCCGGAGAGCACAACAACTCTTCTCAGCTCCCTATAACCCTTTTAAAAGGGTACTTTAGAAAGAGCAAATGGAACACTGGTGTCCATATTTATGGAAACTGGCCACATCAGACTCTCTACACTGGGATCAGTTTTTGCCTAGTGCCCTGATAGCATATTTAATTAGTTATCACTGGATCCTAGATATGTCCTCTTTCCACGTCTTATATGGTTGAGAACCCAGGGTACCCAATCTCCTATTTAAAGATTCCTTTTCAGTTAGGATTAATGATTCTGACAAGGCCATGAAGAGATTGGATCAAAACATCAGAAGGTTATAATCTGATGCTATAACTGACTTAGCTAAAACATTCATCAAAGAAGTCTAAGCCGCTAATGAGATCAGATCCCCTCTACCCTCATTTCAAATTATGACTTAGTTTTATATTAACATAATTGTATCACTCCCAGAAGCGAGAAGCTTGGGTCCATTTGGGAAGGACCTTTCATTATTACCTATAGGAGGTGTGATGAATATTATATCGAGTCTCTTGCTTCTGGAGTGATCATCAACTGAATTCATGGACGGTTTCTATGACTCTATTCACTCCCAAAATTCTTAAAGGAGTAATGTTAGACAATTGGATGTATGACTAATTAGTAAGTATATTATGGCGCTAAACAGTTTAGTTTTTGTTCAAAATTCCGCGCCTAAACTTAAGAGGAATTGTCTCAATTAGAAAAATGGTTTTACTCCTAGTATATAGCCAAATAGCTCTGATTGAGCTGATGAGATTACTTTGGACCCCAGTGGAATAGACAAACTGACGTGGAATTTTGCCCATGCACCACCGTGAATTTAGTCATCTCCTGAGAGAAAACAACCCCTTTTTATAGAACTAGAGGGGGTTCTGTGGGATGAAAATATTTTATTCTTTAATTGCCAACTAAGTCATATGGTAATTGGTGGAGATGAATATATTTTCAAGACGTCTATTAGCAAGTATATAAAATCATTACCTCATGAATTTTTCATGCTGCTGTTGACCCAAACTACAACAACAAAGCCCTATTAAGGCGAAAAGGTTTCCATGAGTTCTGATAGGCTTAATTGTCATTTAATTTAATTGGGTTACCCTCTGCCTACTCTGAATTCCCTCACCCCTCTTGTTTATAGCCTTAGAGTACCATAACTACCAAGATAATTATTTTAATAGATTTTCACTTCTTATCATAATTTTGCTATCAATAAAAATTTAAAAATAATATCTATTTGTGGTCTATATTCTCACCTATTAAATTTTAAACAGCTGTCAAGTCTATTAATACTCCTGCAACTGCTTCATTATTATAAAACCTGTACCAAAGCACCTGCAAGCACCTAAAAGTGCCAGAATTCTAACATATAGCATAAATATTACTAAATACCAGTCCCTTTAAATAGGTCAGTGCTCTCAATAGTAAGGGCAATGGCCTATTCTATTCTACATTCCCCTTATTTTTTGAATATATCTTATTCCCAGAAATTATTTTGCCATTAGCTTAAGCATACTTGAATAATTGGCACATGTCTGACCTCCTCCAAGCGCCCTCAAAGTTGGCTTACTCCTCAAAGATTGAATTTATTTTGATGTTATTTTATAATAGTTGCATAGTCACTTAAGATGTTTCTTGATATAAAAGATCTTGAAATTAAGATACCTTGGGCTCCCCTGATTCAAATAAGAGGAAAAAGATTTTATTTTTTATAATGTTTAATTATAATTTAGAAGGCTTTCTAAGGATCATAGGTTTCTGTTCTAATTACAAATAGTTTTTTCTAAGTTTTCAGATATGACAAACAAAATTTTTAAGGCTGCAGATGCAATGCACTAACTTTCAATTATAGACTACATAATACAATCAATAAAAGGTTATTATATAGAGCTTAAAACAAAAGTCTAAATTTTAATTAAAGCTAGATGACTTATGTTTATAGACTTAAGAAACTATTAGGGCACTGTTGAAACCAGCGCTTAGCATCAGCTTTCAAATAATGAGGTTCACACAACTAACAGCACCAGATACTGTATGAAGACAGAAATCTGGGTAAAAATTGTAACTACAAAAACCTTATTATTAGGAATAGGGTTTATAAAAAAGGAGCACACTGTAGTATCTGGTACTGCTGGTAGATCAGAGGTCCGCTATACTAAACTTAATAGTAGAATATCAACTATCTACTATTAAAAATGAGATCCCCTTGAAGATGGCAGGCTCACTCAGCTATGCTCCCTTTACCAGAATTCTCATTAATTTTTGCTTTATTACTAAGCAGCCTTAAGATTTTTAACTACCAGAGTGTATCCAATTAGGCCATGAAAACGATTAGAAAAGGGCTTGACATTTCAACATAAGATCAATATGCCAGAATAATTAAAATATGCCAGATGTAATCAAATTACCAGTAGCTGGCTATAGTAATTAATAAGGAACTTTTGCCAAAAATTATACACCAACATGAGGGCAAAAGAGCATATTGATGATGAATTAAAATAGGAGGCAATTAACATATTGAAGACACAGCGTTGGTGGTCTATAATGTAAATAAACAAGTAATGCATTGACAGGGATTTAGGGATTCAATAAATTGTAAATAAACAAGGGGTCAATTTTATATAAAAACATGGGCCTTGCGCTTTACAATTACTAAAATCAGATTAAACCTCTATTTAATCATTTTTTTTAGTACTAGATGGTCCCAACCCAAGGGGGGATTCATCCTTCTATCTAATCATTGGTTATATAAAAATAGATAAAGAAAAAATAAACTGATGGTTTGTCAAACCAAGTGCAACAGGCTCTACAATTAAAATTCTGATAATTAGGGGATTTTTGCAAAGCATGACAATCAGCAGACCCCTTGACTATGAAATGATAAGTTTAAGATATTTTTTAAAGAGCCAAATGGACAGCAATAAAACTGAAAGTTTCTTGGAAATGTAAAGCTGGTATAAAGAGTTAAGTTGAATTATACTCAAGTAATCATCCAAAAACATTAAACTTTTACTGGAAAGGTCATCAGCATTAAATAAGTATTTCATAACTTTACTTTTCTATTGTATGGAGATACAGTTATCAAATTAAATTTCTTATCTTTAGGTTCTGTGGGAAAACTAATGAAGGCTAACTGGACAACATATTTATTTATAAAAGAGCTTTGTTAAGTAAATTTACATGATAAAGTTGAAGCCTAAAAATAATTCATTTAGTGAGGCTAAGAACTCTCTTAGTAGGTTCTCTATTTACTATTTCATATTTAGCTATGGAAGTTGGTTATATTTTTATCTTATAGAATAGGGATACAAGGACTTAATATCTCTAAATAATATTTTTAGGGATTGCAGTACATGTAGTATATAGAAGAAGCTGTAGTCAATTCTATAACAATGGGGTAAATAATGTATTTAAAAGTCTTTATATAGGATGGTCCTTCAGCTTTAATAAGGGTCCATAATTCAATTACATTTAAATAAATGTATGGAGAATTGGTACCAGCAAGAAGTCATTAATCAAAAAAGACAAGTACATATATTAAGTTCACCCTGTGCACAAAGATGTAGCATCTAACTCTGGTGTATGTGGCATCCTCATCTTCCTACACCAAATAAGCTATAACCAAAATAGTGTTTTATAATAGGTTTTATGTTTTAAAGATATGTATGGCATCTTATATGTTACAGTAAGTTTTATATAATATAAAAAGTCTAATAATAGATGCTTTAAGGCCCCAGGAAACAGCTATCAGTCTGTATAAGGCCTTAACCCCTTTAGAACAAAATTTGGCTCCAATACAATGGCATTTCCACTTCATGGCTAATTAATATAGGGCAAATCTAGATAAGAGATGAGTAGCAGCCTCTTCCTATCTAATTCCCCTCACCACTAACGTCATTCCCCAGGCCCAGAAATATAATTAGTTATGAAACTTCTGTTCAATTAGTGCAGAAAATCTAGAAATTCTGCTATATGTCCAGAATTATCTACAATATAAGTTCTTGATGAAAACTACTAAACAAGCACAGGATGCCAAGAGGAGCACCTGTGATTTTAAAAATCTGACACCTGGGATAGGTTCAGGATTAATTATTTTGCCTAATGTTAACTTTTGGCGGACATGTCTGATTTCACCAAGCTGGTTGCACAGGCAAAAACCCACTGAGCAACATATAAGCAAAATGATGATTAAAGCTCCACAATAATTAATAATAAAGTAATTATATAAGGAGCTATTGCCCCAACAATACCCTTTTATTTAATATATTGCTAACGGCCACTTTCCATTAACCTTTCTACTATCTTCCTAATTGAACAAAAACTCTTCCTTCTCAATCCCACGCTTAACCTATAAACCTTGGTATTACTCATTGGGTTTCAACCCCTTCCACTTAGTAAATTTCTAATGGATACATTGTAGAGGATTTGCTCAATCATCAAGGCTTCAGCAGGATTTCCTCAATTTGCGGAACCAATATTACTTCAATCACTTTGCTTAGCATCAACATGACCTATCACTCCATCTTTAGCTCACCTGGACTCCTAACTATGATCCGCCAGATAGGTGACTTATCATCCAGTCATATCGCTTTCCCAACATTACCCCCCTTGACTGGATGATAAACTCCTATTGCTTGTATTCCCAAAGGAACTTTGTGTGTATTCAGTTGATAATATGAACACCTGCAGGTTCCTTTTAAGTGTGGCATCAACACCAGTCTTCTTAATTATCTCAAATGGACCAATCCATATTCTGGCGAGCTTGTTCCTTCTTCCAAACTAATGTTGGTCTTTAAACAGGACAAGATCTCCTACCCCAAACTGTGAGAGGCTGTCCTTCTACATTGGTCAGCCGCCTGGTCCAAAACCTTCTTATCTAAACTAGTTGAATATGCTTATGTTTGGAGTTTGATCAGCATGTCAGTTAAGATGGTCAAATAGCGCTGAGGCTCTACTCCGTTGGCATCCTCCACACAGGAATAAAGCAATGCTAGCAAGGCTGAATCTCTTTATGAAGTAATTGGAAGAGGCTTTTCCCTGTTGCTAAATGATAGCTAATATTGTATGCAAAGTTGGCAGTGGATTTAAGGGTACTCCATACAGAGGGCCAATCCTTTACAAGCTTGTGGAGAATATTTGCCAATGTTCCGTTGACCCATTCCATCATTCCATTAGATTAAGGGTGGTAGGGTGTAGTCAAGACCCTGCGGATTGTCATTAGTTCATTTAACTTGGGTAGGATATATGATGTGAATTTGGTTCCATTGTCCATGAGGATAAATTGCGGACAGCCATGTTGCTGTATGACGCACTCCAGGATAAACTTGGCGGTGATGACAGCCCCTAAATCATTAATTGCTCTTGCTTCCACCCCTCTTGTCAAATAATCAATGGCTACTATTATATACTTATAGCACTTTGAGCCAATTAGCAGAGGGCCCACCACATCCAGAGAAACAGTATGTCATGCAAAACGAGGCTTAACCAGCTGGTAGGTGGTCTTCTTGTGGAATGGTTTCTCCACTTGGAACTATTAACAACAAGCAACCATCTTGAGCACATCATAGTGCATACTCTCCCAATAGTAAAGATTCACAAGAACTCCAGCGTTTTCTGAAACCCTTTATAACCTACCACTCTATGAGCAACCATAAAAATTGCTTGTCTAGCGGAAGGTTCTGGAAAACTCAGCGTCAAATCTCCAATCTGCTTATATAGTTCCCCATTGTGCACAAAGGTATTCCGTCACAGCCCATCCAGAACTTTGATCACCTGTGATGGCTCATCATGATACTTGCACATTTTCACCTTCTTGTATGTTATGTCTTCCAAATCTGCTGTAATGGCAATCATTGGTAATTGTAATAGACAGTCCATATTCTGGTGTTAAGCCCCTGGTCAGTGTACAATCTCAAAGTCATACACTTGGAGCTTCAGGGCCCATTGCATGAGCCATTCTTCAGGTTCCCGAAGATTCTGCAGCCACTGCAAGGATATATGGTCTGTGACCACTTTATATTTAATAACGTGGTGGTAGACTCAGAACTGTTTATATGCATATATTACCGCTAAGCAATTCCAATCAATCATGGTGTAATTTTGTTAGGACCTGTTAAGCTTTAACTACTTTACACCACAGGATGCTCCACATAATCATCCTTTAGGGATAGAATGGCCCCTACGGCAGAAAGGGAAGCATCCTTTTGTTCAATAAATTCCTTCTCAAAATTAGGGTATTGCAAAAATGGGCGCGCTAGCCAATGAAATTTTTAAAACATTGAGATCATTTTGACATCGTTCCATCCAGTTGAAGGTGGCATTCTTCTTTAATAGCTCAAAGAGCGGTGTACCAACAAAGCTGAAGTTGGGAATGAACCGCCAGTAGTAACCAACCATCCCCAAAAGCACCTGGATATCTTACTTTTTACCTGGCTGAGTTATCTTGCATATAGCCTCCACCTTTGCCAGCTAAGGACTAAGCCCTTTGGAGTCTACCACAAACCTGAGGTATTCCAACTGCTCCTTAAAAATGACACTTTTGGGGCTTAATTTTGATGTTAGCTTCAGCGAGTCAGTGTAACACTTGTTCCAAGTGGCCAAGATGTTCCATGAATGTCTGAGAGAACACATTGATATTGTAAAGGTAGACTAGAACACAAGACAGCTTCAGGTTACCCAAGATCATGTTCATAGCCCGCTGGAACGTAATGAGGGCATTTCACAAACCCTGAGGCATACGTGTAGACTGGAAAAGCCCTTTCAAGGTGATATAGTACACTTCTCTTGTTCCACCGCTGGCAACTTGAATTGACAGTACCCCAATATTAATTTCATAGTAGAGAAATATTTGGCACCGCCCAGCCTATCTAAAGCATCATTAATTTGTGGAAGCGGGTACAAGTCTTTTTTTGTATTGCTGTTAAGCTTATGGTAGTTGATTACTACTTGATTGATACCATCTTTCTTCATGACGATTAGCACTGGAGACGCCCAAGGACTCTTTGACAGCTCTAACATTTCCTTTTTAACCAACTTATCAATCTCAGAGGATACTATTCTTCCACCGCCTTTGAGCAATGGATAGGCTGTGACTGGATAGGGGGTGATCCCCATGTACAACTGATGCGCAATCCCTTGTGCACATCCCAAGTCATGATTTTCAGATGAAAAAATAGTTTGGTATTTCTCAAACAGATCCATTACCCTATCCTTCTGGTCATCCAACAGACCAGTTAAAGCCTCACGCGGAACCAAAGTCAATATTCCAGATGAGGTTTTTTAAGGTAGCACAAGATCTTCCCAAGAACCAAAGTCATGTATCTGGTGGACCTCATTGATAGAAATCAGATGAATATAAGCCACCACTTGATGCCTTTGAACCTTTGTAGACTCCTTCTGCAGGTTCACTATCAAAACCTTCACTTCCCCCTGACTTGGTAACAGGAGCCCAGGAGCCACATGGGGTTCAAGCTGAAATTGCTGATAGGGCCCCATTATCTCACCATATAGGACTTCTGGGATCTATTATGAGCTACGTCCATATTATAACCTAATGCCCAGAAGGTATGCTTAAAGCACTTGCAGCTTTCAGCGGAATACTATTGTACTCATAAATCTGGTTATAAAGTGCTTGGGTCCTCCGCTTCATCCGCCAATATTTTACAGCAATCACCCAGTCACTATATGCAAGATCATTTTGACTAGAGCGGATTGGGTATTCCAGGACTCCATTGGAGGTAAAATAGATGGGGATCCGTTGTCCTAAAATGGCAAGTGTTCCCTCTGCCATATAAAATTATTGCCCCAGATACCGCATGAATGCATCCTCAATCAATATGTCATAGTGATTGTTAGCTAGAACCATCGCTGGAGCAAATTCACCAACAGAATTAAACTTCAGAGGCAACGCACTTTAGGTGCCTTATGACACAGTACTCTGTGCCACCACAGTCACATACACTGTTAGTATTCCACATCAGGCTTCAGAAAAAGCTTAGCCACGAGTTTGGTGGATATAATATTGATGGGAGCGCCAGTATCTATAATCGCCTGGATTTTGGTATTTTGCACAAAAATATCACAGTATGTACACTCCAAAATAAGAAAAAACATTGGTGTTTATTACATGAATATCCAAGGGATTTTGGTTATCCAGAAAGTGATAATACCAGAGCTAACACGAGGATACCCATGGGCAATTTGTTCTACTGGAATCGCCACAGTCACCCCCTCTAAGGTTGTGACATTTGTTGAATTTCCACTTTTGACTGTATCATTCTGCTCGAGGATTTGCCAGGCGTACAACTTTAGCACATCTTGGCGGTAATCCAATTCTACATTATTGGGGTCTCTACCTTGGTTTGAGGACAATATTGTAGGGGATTTGCCAAAATAATAAATTTTCAAGTGCTTACCAGGGCTAACACAAAGTGACTCATGAGAATCATCAGGGACAATTAGGTTGGACTCACCAGAAGTAGAGCATCCCGTCTCTACTCCACTCAATCTTTTCCCTGTTCAATCAAGACAGCCAGTACCACATGAGCATTCAGCCTGTCCAGACAGCTAGCCACATAATAACCTTTTTGGCCGCATGAGAAACAAAAATTTGTAAACGGCTCTCATCTCATCTATTACACCCAAAGGTCTGGGTCAAAAAATAGATGATGAGTCATAATTTGGCCAAGGATAAGCAGATTGATAATACTGGTGACGGAAAGGAACTTCCAGAGCATTAAATGGATGAGGATTACCCAACGGATTGAACCAGTGTCATTAAAGTCCATTTCCCATTGTGAATTTGGTATCAGTTGCAGGAGCATTTCACTCCACATTGGGAGCACTAAAGTAACATATAGATGGCATAAACAATTGTCATTTTTTAATATATACGCGCAATCTTGAAGAATGTGGTTCATAGAATTATAAAGTTCTCAATATGGCTTAACAGCTGCCATCATCGCTATGCCCACCTCCTCATATGTTAAAATATAAGCTCCCACCAACACCTAAGCCTCAGCTATGAACTGCTCCATGACTCCGCAAAGGACTCATTCTTTTAAATCTGAATTGTCAAAAACTCTGCCTTGCACCACGCCATTTTCGCCACACCCTCAAACAGGTGAATCACAGTATCCTTCACCTCTTGATAGGCTATGGTACTACTCTTAAGGAACATGTGACCTGGTCAGCGCTTGCAACGTCCAAAGTGGATAACAACAGTTTAGCTTTCCACCAATTAGAAGCCCCTCCACAGCAAATTTAAACTGCCCAAAAGACCTGTGTATGTTTATGTTATGGTGAAGTGGGGGCAGCTTGTCGCTGCAGACCTCCTCCTCCCTAACAACCTCATTTATTTTACACTCTGCACAGTGTAGTTGTTTTGTAGTGGCACCCAAGAGGTCGGTAAGTTGGTTGGTTTGGCCACCCACTGGCGCAGTTGGTGAAAAACCTTGACAAGCTGATTGGTTATATTCACAGTTCTTGGAAAATTATTTTTTGAGCATGAAGTAGTTTATCCAAAGCAATCTTTAGTTCTGCATATTGAGTTAACTAAATAAACTGAGGTAGTACCCCATCAAGGGGAACCAGTTGCGCTATGGTGTTGGCAATTATGAAGCTTTTTAAAGGTTGATCAAGGAGCCCCCTGTAGTGAGCACCACTGTTAACTTTTGGCAGATATGGTTGATTCCGCTGAGCTGGTTAATAGGCAAAAACCCACTGAGCAATGGATAATTGATATGATGATTGCAGATCCCCTAATAAATAATAATAAAGTAATTATATAAAGAGCTAAAGCCCTGACAACACCCTTTTATTTAATATATTACTAATGGCTACTTTCCGTTAACCTTCCCTACTATCTTCCTACTTGAACAAAAACCTCCCCCTTCTCAATCCCACGCTCAACCTTTAATCCTTGGTATTCCTCGTCAGGTTTCAACACCTTCCACTTAGTAAATCTCTATTGGATACATTGTAGAGGATTTGCTCAATCATCAAGGCTTCAGCAGGATTCCCTCAATTTGTGGAACCATTATTACTTCAATCAATTTGCTTAGAATTGACAAGACCTATCACTCCATCTTGAGGCTCTCCTTGACTCCTAACTATGATCCGCCATATAGGTGACTTATCATCCAGTCATACCACTTTCCCAACATTTTAAGAATTTTCTGTAGTCAAACGTTTAAGGGAATGAGTGCCAAACATTATAGATAGTATTAATGTATTTTGATTGATCATAGGAGACGCAATTAGTTGCAATTCGAAGTCAGTGAACTAATTTACAAAATGAACTTCTAAGGAATAGTGTAAGCACGATTCTGAGAGCTGGGAACCCATAACCCGTGCATCTTACTCACTTGAATATAATAACCAATGACTTCATTGTAAAGGTTGTTAGGTTAATTTTTAGTTTCCTGGTTTTTAGTTTAAACATTTATTCCTATCATTTATAATTTTTGTTTTAAAATCTTACATTCAAAGTTAATGGGTTTTAGAATTCCTGCATGCAAAAGAATGATTTTGCTTTTGGCGTGGGTACGCCAAGACCCATAGGGGCAGCCAAGGTCCACAGAGTACCTCTAGATTCAGGGGACTATGGGTGGGTGCGTCAGTGGAGGTGGTGGTAAGTCTCCAACTCATATAGTCGTTACACATATAATTTTTAATTTAATACAATTACTACCACAAAGTTTTTTCAATAATACTTTCTAAATTAGGTAAAAAACTTTCTAATAATAAGAAAAAACCTAACATCATACCATTAGCAGGTTGCTGGATCTTATAGTAGGATGGGGGAGCTTCTAAGCTGAATTATGATAGTATAATTTAATTTATGATTTTTAACAAAAAACTTACAGTTTCATATCACTTCACCTCAATAGCATCTTTGAACTTATAAGCTATTTTTTAGCACTAGTGGTGTCCAACCCAAAGGGGGATCCATTATGCATCTTTATCTGCAAAATGGGCCAAGAAAAGGTTATTAGAATTAAAAATTTCTAGTATGGCACCTCAGCAAACAGCCTAGGAAGCTATATCTGAAGGTGAGGAAGCTTTGGGGAAACTTTTATCCAGTGCCTGCTTTAGTTGGCGGACCTGGCGGACAGCATTGGGGTGGGAGCATCAACGATATGAGGCATAAGGAGGTAAAGCTGTGGGTTTTCTTCATTTATGAGGCTAGCAGTATCCATCACCTTAATGTATTGAGAAAGTTTTTGCTCAGCAAAAGTGATGAGAGCTGGCACACAAGTGAATAACTTGATGCGCTGGCAACTTATAAGCTATTCTCAGGTCATTTTCTACAAATTCTGGATGTCTAAATTCACATTTTTTATATAAGCTGGGGTGACAAGTTTAAAACCTATCTTTGACCTCTTTTACTAGGCCTTTTCACTAATTGGACTTATCAGGTATAATTTTATTTTTCAGGTTGACTTCTGGGTAAATCAATCATTGGGGGCAGGGATGGGGGCTGTGATATAGAGCTTCATATATTATTTGAGTTTACACAAATTTGTTATATTTCCATAAATAAACCCTGCTGATTTTGAGACTTGAGTGAATTTGGGCTGATGGGTAAATGGGAAATGGTGTGGTGATGCAAGTGTAATGAATGGTTTTGTCTCATTTGTTACATTCTGACTCAGATTTGGTTTTCCAAATCTGAGTTGGATTGCTTTATAAATATTTTTGGTTTGGTCATTTTGGGTGCTGGGTTGTGCCTCACCCAAGTTGTAGATTAGCTTGTGTGAGCCTAATCAATAACTAGGGTGAGGCCCCTGAAGCGCTGCCTTTATAAGACATACCAGCCCATTATGAAGTTCACTTTGAAATTCTATGAGGACCCTAGCATTCCCTTCCTGATTAGCATTGTCAGTTTCTCCCCAGATGAGCTCTGATCGATGGGCACCTTTGGTTTTTATGTTCCTGAATAAAAATAAAGGATGTTTTGAGGTTTGCATACCTTGTATACCTGTGGTCTTTTTTGGGTGTTTTGTTTCAAGGAAGTTTTTGCATGGTTGGGTTGGACCAACCTCACAGAGGACTTACATAGCCAACTAAGAGGTGAACGTTTAGCGCTATTAGTGCCCCAAACCTCTCCCTACTCAGTTAAGCTGCTTTGGTTGCTTGTTGGTGCACCAAAGCAATATGTAAATGTATATGGCAGTCAGAACTGGGGTTTCTCCAGTCTGTGACAGCAAGGAGGAGCAGTAGCTACCCATCTCTTATCTAGGTATGACCTAGGTCAGAGATATGGGTGAGAGAAAGGGCCTTGGGATTTGAACCTTTTTGGATCTAAAGGGGTTCATAATCCTTTCCATCTTGTTGTCTGGCCCCGAGGCCTTACAATGAGAACCAGTTGCTTTGTTCAAGCCCCTTCAAGCCTTTTCTCCGGTGCAACTGTTTTCCTCCTCATCAGACCTGTGGCACTTTGTGGACCATGGATGCCATTGTGTATTCTAAAATACCTGTGATAAAATACTAGTCTTTTCTTCATGTGCTGGGCTCTTAACATATTCAATTTATAATTTTAATAACATCACTCTGTTAAAATAGAAATTATTTATTTATTTATTTGAGGCAAGCCAACCAGGGGATGGACATTACCAAAATATAGAAAGAAAGTATCGACATGAAACCTGAGCAGGGTCAACTCTGTCGTAGAAAGTTTTTTTCACCTCCGGATCGGGACTCGGATTTTTCTGGTTACGTCATGGGTAAGGTTTTTGTGTTATACCTACTAACCACCAATAGCTTCCTTCAGCTGGCACCCTGATTGATGCGCAAAGGGTGGGAATTGAACCCGCAACCTTCAGGTTGGTAGCCGTACGCCCTACCAACTCGCCTTCCACCCCCTAAAATAGAAATTATAATCAGGACTTTTGGGCTAATAAATCAACTATCAAAATTCTATATGTGAGTTTAAAAACACTTAAAAAGACTGAACTTATCTATTGGAATATATTTCTTAATTGTTTTTGGAAAAATGATATACTTCAGATCTATAGCTCAAAGAATTGTTATGTCCTAAACTAGATAAGTATCATTAAGTAAGTGTAATATTCTTCTAGACTGACTACTTTATCAGAAGGCTCCTGAAGACTTATCTACAGATAACAATTTTTTTAAAAAATAACTTTATAGCAATTATGGACTAAGATCTTGATACTAATACTTTTGCTACTCTTATTGGTAGACTTTATTTAAATGCTCCTTATTATAATTGCAAAGTACTTTGTTTTATGGTAAAACAGAGTTTAAACATTTTGTTTATCTCTTTTCTATTAGTAGGGGCACGTGGATAAATTGGTGGATAAGTAAAAGGACTCTTTCCACCTGATATAATCATTACCCATTTACAAATAAACGCCCTCTATCCTATAAAGCTTTACCTGAACTCCAGTAAAGTTTTAAAGAATGGGCCAATAATCTGAAAATCAAGTTTAAATTTAAAAGGACATCTAAATTTTGTGAACTTTAAAAAGTTAGTCCTCCCCCTTGATATAACTTGAGCTCATGTATTACTTAGATGAAATTCAATGACCTTAAAAGCTCTATAAAGTCTAGAGAATTTTTAATTTAATTAGTTAATTAAAACAATTTTGGTGGTTAAATAGAGAACCATAAATAAGGCTCTCTACATTTATCAATAAAGCCAAATTATGCCCCTTTACCATATCACTTTATGATTGGTAAAGCATCAATTATTTTTTCCAACTTACTAATTTCCATTCTAAAATTTATTTGGTTTTAGATTTGGCATGGTTATATTCAATAGAATTTGCTATCAGGCTTAACTTCTTTCTTTGGCCTGGTTTATGAATCATGTGTCAGATAATGATTAGCCAGCCTTAATTGATAATCTTTTTGTGGTAGTTGACCTTATATAATTCAATACTCCCAAATATAGATTTCTTCTCTTTAAGTAAAGCGTTCAATTTTATTTTGCATATAATAATACAATATGAAAGCTTTCCAATTCTAATCTTTTAGATCGGTTTAATTTTGAAAATGTTGTGGACATTTCATACTGTTTATAGAATGCTCTTTTTACGTTAAAGTAATTAGTATGAACCTATAGTTTATGAATAGTCTTCTAAAGAAACTATATGTTGTTAGGCTTAGGAGTTTTTATCAATTTTTTATAAGAAATCATCTACTTCTTTTTTAGTTGTACCAACTAAAGCTATCCATATGATGAGGTGACCTTGCTATCAGACTGAAAATGTCAATGCTTATGAGCCATGGTTGGCTAGGTAAAGCAAGCATGAGGAAAATGCTCTGTTTATACTATCAATGAATATTAAAATTTTATTATTGTCACAGATAGTAACATAATACTGGGTATTATATCAGACAAAATCTTATAATTTCAAGGTTTGAGTACATAGTAGAAAGCCTTTAAAGACTGCTGAGAAACTCACCAAGGTTATAGATAAGAAGTAGGTTATGGCCTAACCTGTTAGATAAATTTATTATTGGTGTTCAACAAAATACAATCTACCTCCAAAATTTTCCCAAAAATAACAAAAATAACAAAATATGAGGAAATTGAGTCTAGTCAAATATGGAAATTTATTTATTCATCACGATAACAGTTATATGTATAGGATGGTGTTTTAATAATCATTTTACTGAAAATGCAACTATATAACTTAAAAAATAACTTAAATGGCTTTTTTAAAGTATACTATTTAATAGATCTAGAATAAAGGTTTATTTCTGCCAACTTATATCATTTAGATATGGTTTGGTTTATTAAGCTAAATTATACCTCCTTTAAAATGACCTGGATCTATAAAAAACTGTGGTATAATTCAACTGTTTTTAAAATCTAAATACAACGTTACAAATTTTTGCTGAGTTTAGATCAAGATCATCAGCTCATGATTTTTAAAAAATTTCTCCTGAATCCATAGACCTTCAGGGGTTTTTTCTTCCACCCTTTATATCAGGTATCCTGTGATCTAGTTCAATACTTATTTTTATAAATCCTTTAGTGATTGCCTAAGTTGTTACAACTACTTTTCATTGTATTGCCTGTTTGAATTTTATCCTTGAGGTTTCAGCTACTGAAACCTCCTGGGATCATATCTACTTTACATTATACTTTAAAATCTTGAACAAACTTTAAATTTCTTCTCTTTATGGCTTTACAGCATCTGGCCCATGAGGTCTCATAGTCTTCTCCCGTGGAAGTTGCCTACTTGGTTGGCTTATTAATTATCTTCCTAGTTTAGTATTCCTACTTTAGAAAAGCTTGCTAAAGGTGCTTCAAGAAACCTACCTCTTAAGAAAAGCAAACTGTGTGCAGTATCCGCCACTAACCAGCCATCTTCTCTTTTTTTAGATTCCCAATATAAACTTTATGTTAAAATAATCTGTCCTTATTAATGTCCCAATCTGAGTAAAAAATAAGGAAGTATCTGAAAACCTCCTTCTAAAACTCCTTCTCCATGAGGTTTTTAGAAGCTCCCCAGTGGCCACTTGCATTGGGTCAAACAAGCAAATCCTTTCTAGAGATACTTCCAGTTTAGAAGCCCCAGTACAGTCTCAAATGTTACTCATGTTATTCATAAGGATAACAAATGACTATTCATATTGCTCAAGAAAAACCCCTCCTTAATTATTTATATAACTGAGGAAAGCCAACCAGGGGACGGGCATTACCAAGTATGTGTGAAAAGGAGGGGGAAGCGAAGGTAGATAAAATTGGGCACCCCAGGGTACTCAGGTTACCCCTGTTGCCAGCGGGATTGCCAGGTATGGGGGTTGGTTTACAACTCCAAGGGGGTCTCCCCGCTATGGAGCAGTTGTGGAGGAAGGGGTCTGTGTGGAGGAACCAGAGTGGGAACCACGATTCTATGAGCGCCTGTTGCTTTGGCCTCATATATCCATAGAGCCAGGCTTGGAAGTGCTCCAATAAGTGGACGTGGAACCTGTTGATAATCCCATGGATGGTTGGGACCATGCCCTTGAACGCATCTAAGGCAATGGTGTGGATTGTCCACATTGCAATGGGTATCATTAGGGAGCGGAGGGTAGATGGGATTGGTGATTTGATTTGGAGCGCGAGGAGGCTCTTTGAGATAGAAAGTTTCTGCTCATTTTGGAGCTTAAGCAGGCGCGCGACTTCCCACCATATGGCTTTGGTTGGGGGGCATGTTTCTAGGCGGTGGTATAGGGAGTCATCCCCTCCACATACTGCGCAGGTTGCGTGGAGGGAATTGGAATGGTCCGCCATCCTATAGGTCCTTCTCAGGCAGCGCCAGGCGTTGGCTCTTACCCTCAGCTGTAGGAGTGGGTGGTGTGTCATTCTCCACACTGCCTTCTGTGTGGTTAAGTTGTAGGTAATGTCCAACGCATCTAGGTATTTGATTCTAGCAATGGTTGGGGTCGTAGCAAGCATGTCTCTCTGGGGGTGGTTTTCTGGATTTCTTAATTTGAAGTGGGAGCTGGGTCGTCCCCTTCCCTGCACAGTGCCAGTGTTCTCTACGGTCCATCCCATGCAGCAGATGGCTCGGAGGATGCATTTGAAGTGAGGGGGTTCCATGCGGGCCCATTGTGAAAGGGCATTTAGCAAGGTATGATAGTAGTCTGGATGGGCTATGTGGGTTGGTTACTTTGAGCGCCTGTGCAAAGTTAGTCCTCATTGCCCTGGACCAGTGTTGCTGCGGGAGGTCTGGGACAAGGACTTCCTTTATCCAGGTGCCCAGGATGCGGTTGGCGTGGTTTTCAAAATCTATTAGTCCCATGCCTCCGCTGGAGTGTTGGCCAAAGAGTGTTTCCATCTGTATGGGTGGATGGGATCCAGGCCACAGCCAGCCCTGGATGAGCGCGCGGATTGAAGTTATGAAGGTTTGTGAGAAGGCAATTGCGTGGCAGGGTACCATAGTATTGAATGGATGAGTGAGTTAGCAACTGTTACTCACTTTATCAGTCCTGAGGATCTTCCCTTGAGGGAGGCGACGCGTTTGGATACCCGCTGTAATAGATTGTTCTCAATTGTCTCATTAGCATATCCCCCTGTTTCTAGCCATATTCCAAGGTGGCGGACAGGAGTGGTGGTGGGAGATGATGCAAAGGGTAAGATGAGTGGGTTTTTCTTTCGTATGGGGTGTGAGGTTCAGGTGTTGTAGCCCAGTTGTTAGTGTACTTGCCTAAGAGAATTATTTCTGTTTTCCTTTTGTTGAGTGATGCGTTGCTTACCATGGAGTAATCCTCTAGGGTGCGTTCCAGCAGTCATGCATCATTGTTGTTAGCTATACCTTCCATGCAGTCATCCGCAAAGGCCATTATCTGACTGTTAGCTGGCCTTGTGCAGTTATGCCCATGAGGCGTGAGTCAGTTATGCGGAGGAGTGGATCAAAACTGAAATTATACAGCAGTGGGCTGAGGGTGTCCCCTTGTTTGAGCCCTCTGTGTGGTGTGATCCTGTTAGTTAGGAAGCCAGGGCCGCATACCGCCATAGTTGCAGATTCTGTGAGGAGAATTTCCCAGTTTATGAATCTGGGTGGGAGTTTGAAAGCGTGTAGGCATTCCTTTAGGTATGGCCAACTAACGCGGTCATATGCCTTTTCCTGGTCTAAGAAGAACAGGGCTCCAGTTGCTTTGGACTGACATATGTTTGGTACAGGGTGTATGTTGTTCCAGATTGAGCGCCTTGGTATAAACCCAAACTGGTTGGATGACAGGACGTTAGAGGCTATTGCGCCTATTCTGGCTGCTAAAGTTTTTGTTAGAATTTTTGTATCAGTAGAGAGTGCAATTGGACGCCAGTTGGCCAGGTCCAATTTGTCACCCTTCTTATACAGGGTTATGACATATGATTCATGGCCACCAGGTAGGAGGCGTGTTTCCAGCAAGCACTAGTTCATAGATGCCAAGAGGAGGGGGCAATTTGCTTGAAATGTTTTTTGTAAATTCGTATGGTATCCCATCAGGCCCTGGGCATTTCCTATGTGGTGCACCGCGGATTGTATCCCAAAGCTCCTCCTGTGTTATTAGATTTAGTATACTATAGTCCAGTGGTGTGCTTTGTATTCCAGCAGTATTTATAAATTCTGTGATTTTTTGCGGGTTAGTCAGCATATTGCGGTATAATTTGGTGTAATAACAGTGTACTTCCGCCTTGACCTCCTCAGGGTCAGTTGCCATGGTGCCATCGGCCTTGCGGACCTGTGTGCATGTGGGCTGGTTGCTGTGGGAGTGGAATTGGCGGAAGAAATATGTCATACATGTTTCGCCATCCTTTATGAACTTACCTTTGTTCAATACTTTGATTCTGTGTTGGTGCTCAAAGATGAGGATGTTTAGACGGGTGGATATTTCCGCCCATTTGTGTCCCCAGTTGGGGCTATAACTGGATATTGGGGTGTTTAGCTCGAGGTGGTCCAGTTCCGTCAAGGTACGCCTGATTGTGGCTGTGTTGGCGGTGTACTTGCATGATGCAAGATGTCAAGTTTTGTTGATTAGTTCCATTTTAAAATTTGCCCAGGTTCCAATGGGATCTGAAGTGAATGGGGCTGTGAATTCTGGGTTTGAGGCCTCATGTTTGACCCAGTCAGATATTTTGGGCAATTTTATGTTTTCTGGGTTTAGCTTCCTCCAGGGCAACGCATGTGAGTGGGTTCAGGTTGGCAAGAGCTGCACCAAAATGAGTTAGTGGTTGGAAAAATTAACTTTTTGTTAAAAATTTGGAAATGCTTGATCAGTGGGATTGCAGAACAAGGATGTGATTAATGCGGCTCATTGATATGAGCGCTCCCTCACATATGTTGGGCTGTGTCATGTGGGGAAGGAGTGGTGATCCAGGGGGAGGGCATCCTGTAGGCCAAGGGATGCCTTCATTGCATGGAATTCGATGTGCCCTAGTGGGTATCCCCTGGGGTTAGGCATTGGTACATGGTGAGGATATTCAGCAGTTAAAGTTGCCCAACAGGATGGTATCTGGTGGAAGGGTGAGTGCTGGAATGGTTTCAAGAAACTGTTTTCTCTCATCTGTGGTGCACAGTGCATAGATGCTTGCTACTGAGATTGTTTCCTTTTGGCATGTGATTGTTGCTACCAGGACGCGGCCATGAAGGTATGACTAGGAGTTTGTAATTTTTAATTTTTTGTTATTTTGGATGATCACCCCACAGTGAGACGTCCACACTGATTGTGATGGTGAGACCCTGGTTGACCAAGATCCTTCTTCCCCCTGTAGACAGTGGGTTTCTTGGATGGCCAAGATGTCTACAAGGGGTTTTTGCAGGAATTCCAGCTTTTTGGCTTGGGACATTTGAGCCTTGGCTGCCGTGATGTTTAACATCCCTATTGACACTGAGGTGCCCGCGGCGCCTCAGGAGCAGTTGGGAGGGCCCTCTGGCTCTAACCCACCATGGCTCATTTTGGCCATGCTCCGCATCTGTACTCCAACTCTCTCAGTGACAATGTCAGTTCCCTTGTTCTGACCTGATTTTTTGTGGGAATTGTGGTTTTTGAAATTTGCGTTATCTTTTCCTGCACATGTCTCATGATGGTTCAATGCGGGGTGCTGATTGGATTCTGTGGTTTTGGGGTTCAAATTTGGAGAATTATGCACCACATTTTCGCCCATATTGCACCTGATTTGTTCCTCAAAGCAAGCATGATTGATGTCGCTTGGTGACTCAGTCGAGTTGTTGTGAAAATTTTCAACCTGGGCATATTGTTCTGATTAGTTGGCTTGTTGTATATCCACTATGTCCTCTTGAATTTGTCCAGGGTCGATGGATGATTCCGCGTGCGCTGCCGCCTCAGCTGCTGCCCACTTGTGGGCTTTTTGTGCCACTTTGTGTTGTTTATGTGTAACTAGGTCCATGATGGAGTAAAGTCCATCCTCACCCCAGCGGAATGGGTGGTGGCTGTCGGTCATTCTGGCGAAAATTTCATTAGTTTCATCCATGGCTTCCTCATAGTAGTCTGCTTCCATTAAGCCCTCCTTCATGGGGCATGCGTGTTCCTTATGTTCCAATGAACCACAGTGGTTGCATATAGGCAGTGCGCGTTCCGGTGTGATTCATAATGCAGATGACTGTCCCCCATCTGTGAAGTGAAACTCTGCTGTGCGGGGGATTCTTGATAGGTCATCTTCCACTTTGGGGAGCAGGTTGATCATGGCAATAGCTTTGCCTGTGCACAGGGTTGGCGTCTTGCAAAATTGGTGTAGTTCAGTTTGTACAATTTCTCTGTAGGCTACGAGCCCTTTGAAGAGCTCCTCCTCAATTATCATATGGGAAAGGTTGGAAGGGAGTGAGTCAAAGGAGATGAACAAAGTTTTTGCTTTGTTCCATCTGGTGCGCGCAGTGCACATTATTCTTTTGCCCTTGGGGAGGGTAATTTTGACGCAGACTTTTGCTGCAGCATCTGCTTCTTCAGCTGTTTTTGAAACCAATATTGATCCAGCTATGGCTCATGTTGTTGGTGGCGACATATACCATGTGGGAAAAGGGAGGGCTGTGCCTCGCATGTTTTCTCCCATAGGGTTGGGGACTCATCCCCAAGGAAGAGTCAAAGCCCATGTTCCACCTTTGAAAGGGGTTGGTTACACTGGATGTACATGTATTGATCTTGTTTTGTAGCAAATACCATAAACCCAGACAGTGTCTGAGTTTTTGGTTTCTTGGCGGCTTGGGTTCCCAGTCCCCCTACAGGGCATCTCTTGCCCTTGGGTGCACCGTTTTGCGCACCTCTTGATGTGACGCTCACCCTGGTTGTATTAGATTTATTAAAATCGCCCATCTCTCCTGTGTGATTATCAAAAATTGCTGTTTGAATTGAATTGTAGTAACTAAAGTGATTGTTATGGGAAAGAAAAACCACCCCTCCTCAATTAAAAAAAAATTATTTAAGGTGGGTTGACCTTGGGTCAAATATACTACACTGAGAATGTTTTCTAGCCAGTATAGTTTTCAAACAAGAAACCTGCACTAGGGGTGGAAGCAGTTTTACCTGCTCGGCTAACCACCCTTACCCCCCTCAATTAATACTTGCAGTTATTTTAAGAAAAGGCCAAATGGATGAACTCATATATATAGCTGATGATAGCCACTTTATATAGTCTGTGATAACCCTCCACCTACTTTGGCTGAATCCTACTTGACCCTATTAATTATGTTTGTAGCTTTTGAAAAACGTCCCAGATTTTGACAACCATCTTTCCTTAGGATTGGCACCAAAATTTGATGCTGAGATTGTCTGAAATGAGGTTCCCTCAAAGTAAGTGTCTTGACACATCATACTCACCAATATAACCTCAGATTTGGGACCATCTAGTACTAAAAAAATATAACCTCAGATTAGGGAAATTCAAAAATGAGAATAGACAACACACGTAAATGAGAATTTTAAACCCAAATTCAGTCTTGTTTTATTTATTAACAAATTAAACATGCAGATGAACATAATCCTGATAATATTTGGTATCTTATACAACATAAGAAAAAAACCCAGAGTTTTAGGCGGATCTGGTCAATGCCAAAACCCAACATTTTTGTATAGGCACAAAACCTGGGTTTTTCATAGGATTACAGGTAAGACAAGGCAAGGGCGGCCCCAAGACCACTAGAGATACCCATGAGAAGGCGGAAAACTAGAAAGAATTCTGAACTAGGTTATGAATTGCGCAGGCCCAATCTTTTAAGGTTGCCCTTATGAGGCCACTCCACACTATTCTTTAGGCCCCTAAGAGCATAAAGAATAGTTTGGAAGGGGCACAGCTCAGCGCTGAGCCCCATATAAGCGGCAAAACCTCAAAAAGCGTTTTGACTTGAGATTCAGATTTCTGGATCTCAAGTCAAAATGTAATTATTATTTTAACCTGATCATTACAATGCTATCCAAGGACAGCTCTTCTATAATTACTACTGTAATGGTGAACCTCAAGTCCTAAAGCCAATTTCTTCTCATTTAGTTAATTACTTTAAAAGATAACTAGTTTCTGAAAAAAACTTTTTTAAAGTCACTGACCCTACTAGGACCCATCCAAAGGATAAAATTACCATCATGGACTCCTCAAACTAATCTCTTAAATATTATTTATCAATTTATAGAAGCTAAAGATTAGAACCAGAAGTAAAATCACCAGGATAAGAGACTGAGACTTCATCATAGATGAAAAACCCATCACTTGCTTTGCACCATTGCGCTCCTTGGAATACCCCTCAATTTTGCCTCCAAAACTAAAGGGGGTTGTTAAATCCATTAATTTGCTTCAAATCATTCACATATCTCTCTCTTATAGCCTTCTGTTTTATTTTATAATTTCAGTCACCCTTCAAGGCTTTAGATCCATTATGCCAGTTGAAGCGGCTCTTCTCTATTATTCCAGAATCCTCCTCTCTTATCCTCCTCATTAAGCGTTGGGTAGATATTAGGAAATTTCTTAAATAAAAGCCATCAATTGTTAATTATAAAAAATCCTGACAGTTCTTGTTGGTGTTTTAACTAGTAACAACGATCTTCAACCTTCAAAAAAAGACTTATTTCTAACCTTTTAAATCACATGGACAGCACCAAGGCAATATAAAGGTGCACTTTGTCAATTGTTTAGATGAAATGATTGTCTATTACCCTCCCATTGATATTATGGTAAGCCTTTCTTCTCTTAATCTTTTGGTAAATATATCTTTATTTGCTTATTTTTTGTTCTTGGCCATTTTCACCTCTTCTGTTCAGAGCTTCCAAGACATTATTTTGGTTATTACTGGCGCCACACAAAAAATTTATATGACAGGATCTAGAAAAACCCTGGACCTTACCCTCAGTGTGAGCATAATAGTAAAATGGATCATCTAAACCAATCCCCCTGTTATCAAGTGTCATCTCATGTATCATTTAAAGCAGGTAATATTGCTTTTTAAAGACCTTCTATATTATAAATTGGCTCTTATAACACGTCATCTTGGGCGCGTATTAATGGCGGCGCTTTGACATTTGTATCAAGGTTATGGAGAAAATTATTAATGTAATGGTAACTGAGAAGGTAGCATTATATTTACAGGCATGATTGGAAGCGCCATGGCATCTCAAATTAAGTAGTGGCTTTCCTCTAGTGCTGATCTAGCTGTTATGAAGCCACTTGAGACGCCCCAATACCGAATTAGCTTACCAGATTATATTAAAATGTACACAGACCTGCTTGATGCCTCTAAGGATCGTTATTACTTGCTCACAAAAAAGTTTACTTTGATGTCAAGTCAGTAGTTGACCTGATAAATATGTTTTCGCCTATATACCCCTGTCATTGGGAAAGTAGGTCAAACTGATGTTTAAGTAGACAATATGCTTGCCAAGGGAAAAATCTTACCAAAATTCTAGGTCTGTGTTTCACTTTACTATATGTAGGATATGATATGGTCCCCTAAGACTTTACATATTACATGTCATTTGCACAATCAAATTGTACCAGACCACATCCATTTCCTCTTAAACAACAAATATATTAATATAGAAAAGGCAAGAGTATTCAGAAAACTAACTGTCTGAAAGCCTCTAACCAGATCTTCATTAAGGAAAGCTAAGAATGGTTAAATGTTCTCCACATTTGTAGGGTATTTTTAGTTCATAATATGCCATTTCAAAAATGCCCCCGCCTGTTTCTAAAGGTTCATTGACATGGTTTTGGGAGACCTAAAAGGATCTTGTGCATTAGCTTACATGGATAATTTTCTAGTGTTCTCCTCAAATAAATAGCCCAATGCTCAATAAATGTTAGCTGCAATTGAGCTCTTAGAACAAGCTAACAAACCATTAAAAAGAGCAAATGCGAGTTCTTTCAGACTAAAGTGACATTCCTAGAGAACATCTTATTCTCTCAGGGACACTTGACTTCTCCATATAAAGAAGCATTCATTTGTGATTGGAAATCCCCACTTATCTAAATAAACTTTGAAGTTTTCTAGACCTATAACTTCCTTAAAATTTTACCTCCATGGAAGTCTGAAGTTGCTGCCCCTCTCTACACTGCTTCAAAAAAAGCCTTTAGCTGGAAAACGGAACGTGATGCAGCCTCTATTGTAGTGAATCCATACCTTTGTCAAACCCTGTCCTTGTAAACGAAGATCTAAACTATCCTCTCATAGTTACCACTGATGAATAAAATTTTTCAGTTGGAGCAGATTTGCTACAAGAAGGTGTGGATGGAGTGGAGCGCCCTGTTTCCTACTTCTCAAAGAATTTCCTCTGGAACATAATCTATTAAATCCATCAAAAATGCTCCTGGTTTTTTTAGAGGCTATAAAAGACTGATGTCACCATCTGCATGGGTCTATATGACTTTAACTGTTTTTACTGACCACAAAGCCTTGATATACTACCGCTCACCATTAAAACTAACTTCATTTCAATCCATATGGATAAAAATCATCCCCATAATTAACTTTGATTTTGACTTTGTAAAGGGCATACATTTTTCTTGATGAGCTGTCCCAAAATTCTGCTTTCTCACATAACCCCGCTCTAGTTGAAGCTCACAATATTTAAGTTCTAATAAAGCTGGAACATTTGATAAAAGGTACACAAGCAACCCTCAACCTGGTTGCTATGGATACTGAGACTGGAGACGCAGAATATCATTCTAGAGCTCGCTTATTTAGACCCTGTCCTGTGAATATCTAGAGATATAGCATGCGTGTAAGAAATTAAGAGCCACTAAACAAAGGTTACAATCTCCTCAATGGAGTCGTTCTTCACCAAGAATTGTGGTGGTGTGTTTCACCTGGACCCCTCAGGGAGGAGATCATTTGGGAAGCCTATGGCCCCCCTGCTGCAGGCCATTCAGAAAAAGACAATAACACAGAAATGACTTTTTACTCCTATAACTAAAAAGCCCTGCCATATATGTGGCTTAGCTTATCAAGTATTGTCTCACCTGAAACCACTATAAGACCACTCTCCAAAAGGCCACTTATCTTCTTGTAACAATCCAAGCTATTGAAGGCCACTGGAGATCCATTTTTCTGTGACATTTATCATTAATTTCCAACATCCCAGTGTTTTTATTCTGTAATGGTTGTGGCTGATTTCTTCACCAAAATGGCGCATTTTATTTCCTGGCACACAGTTACTTTCATTCAAAAATTCTTGCTTCTTTGTTGATCATGATTTATGATTGCATGATATCCCTGAAAGAGATCATTGGTGACCGTGGACCAAAATTTCTAGCTTTCTTGGAGAGTAATTTTGTCCATACTTTGTATTTGCCCCTGCAGCTCCACAGATTTCCATCCTCAATCAGATGGGTAGACGGAGAGGGGGATTAAGGTTTAGAACATTTCCTTCATAGTCTGTCCCCTGGTCGGCTTACCTCAAATAAAATTTGAAACAATTCCTTAATAGTTATTTAATGCTGAACAGCATAACTAGGTCTCACATCTACCCCTTGCACAAATTTTAATGTAATAATCCTACCCACACCTTTACTGTTGACTCCCCATTCTTTGCAAACTATGGTTACAGTCTCACTTTAATTTAAGTGACGCCTTATGTATTTCGTTGTGGTTTTAAATGAAAGAGCAAAGGAGCATAGGGACACTATACTGAAGGTTAAACAATGTTTGGCAAATGCTAATATAATCTACAAAGCCTATGCATACTGGATTAGCCGTGAGGACCCTGAGTACCAGACATGTGATTTGGTCATTATTATGCCAGAAACTTGAAGCTTGAACAACCCTGCTTTAAACTTTGCCCTAAACAAATTGGTCCTTATAAAATAATCTGCAAAAGTTGATACTGCTGTCTATAAAGATGTTATTCCCCTACCATTAAACCTTTTGTATTCTGCATGAGTGTTTCTGACCCCATATGATGGACCATGACTACAAACCTTGAACCTGTAATATAGATATAGAACCTAAGTATGAAGTTGATGCAAATTTTATTTCCTGTTTCTCCCAGAGTTGTCTTCATATTTGGTAATATGGAAGGGATATGAGGAGATGAACAACAGCTAAATTTTCAATGGATGGGGACAATACCTTAGTGTTGATTCACGAGTCCCATGAAAAGTTTCCTGAGACAGTAGGCCCACACCAACAAAGATTACCTTGCTGCCATAAAGCTACCTAGTAACCACAAAAACTAAGCTTAAGCTGATGCACCTTCTGGAATTGTAATCCTGTTTAAAAGCGGGAGGGCAATGTCACAGATAGTGATATTTTTTTGGGTATTGGACGACAAACAAAATATAATAAACCAAGGCCAAAGTATCTAGTAGTGAGATTTTAGATAACTTCTGAGGATCTCTTGGAGAATACCCCTACAAGTTGGGACCACCTAATGTTAAAAGAAAAAACTTCTGAGGATCTATATAAGGTATAGATGGGAAATGGGTCAGATTCATACTATTAGGAAAAAACTTTTGATATATAAAAATATTAATCTATCTTAAAATACCCTAAAATAAGTCAAAAATAATGATATGAGTTTTTGAGCTTAATCAATTATGGAAAATCTCACATTTAATGAAAGTTAACAATTTTAAGCCTAGGATGGTGTTTCATTATTAATTCAACCATATAGGTTGGATAATAACGTAAATGGATTCACTTTTCCAAGCATACTATCCTAAAGACCTAGAATAAAGATTGTCTCTGCCAGTAAATGGTATTTGGTCAAAGTTTAGTTTTCATAGTTACCAACATAACTCCTTTAAGACGACCTGGCTTCATCCAAAAACTTTGGTTGACTCAGCCATTTTTAAAAGCCTAAAAAGTAACATTGCTACCTTTTCTGCACTCACATCAATATCATTAAAGCACGCTTTCAAAAAATTTCAAAATTCAAAAAATTTAAGGGTTATTCTTCCCCTTTTTATATCAGTTTAGCCTGTGTTCTAGTGCAAAATTTATTTTTTAAATTTGTTAATCATATAAAATGTTACTCTTTATTCTTCTTGGTTTTAGCTGTTTGGCTTTTTATCCCAAGGTTTTATTTACTGGATGCTCCAGTGATCATTTTTCATTAGAATTTGTGTGCAAGTCCCTATCTAAGGCGAGGTCATGTTCCTTTTCTCATTGTGACAAAACAACATCTGTTGTCACATGGTTTTCTATACATGTAATATAGAAGTCCTTCTCATATATAATGTCATTAAAAGAATAACATAGCTCTTATGGATTTTTGCATCATGGTTTATGAGATTGGATAAACTGATAGCTTGCTGAGATTTAGGAGACTGAATAAAAATAATTTCGAAGCCCTACCATCTACATCTGATGGCATTAAGCTATTTGAAGGCTCCAAAACCTAAGCTTGGATATCTAATATCTTTCTTAAAAGCTGCATACTAGTCATGGAATTGAAATTTTCTCAAATATTGACCTTTTTTTACTATTCCCAACAAATTCACCTAAACTTGAGTTCTATTGGTCAATAAATTACTAATTTCTAGTGACTTACCTTTTGGTGCATTTTAAGAAACACTATTAATGAGCTTGTGTTTTAAATGAGAAAGTCATATAAAGGAAGTTTTGTTTATTATGGGTAGATAATCATCCTGTAACCATAAATTAGTGTCCTCAAACCCTTAAAAACCACCTTAATTAAGTCTCACAGAAATTCATTTAATATAGTATTGCAAGAAATTTTTTATGAATTCAAATTTTTCTTTTAAGGTAATCTCATATATATTTATATGTTTAAAAAAATTTAGTAAAGGTCACACAATTCTTCTATGGTTTAGATCCTTAACTCTCAGAAAGACAAACGCTAGATGAAGTCTCACTATATATGCTGTAAGCTGTTTCCCATATGTGCTTTGTCTGGTTGCCTTAAAACTTATAAGGTTAATCTAGTCCACATTGGGTTTCCATTCCATAACTTTGTGTAAGTGCCCCAGTTGGACGGGTAGTTCCAAAGTAATGAACATATTAATGCAGTAAGGATGCATTCTGTTAAATAAGGCAGGAAAACTTAGAACTCCATACTGGCCATTAATAGCTTTCCCAAAAATCAAAAGAGGTATAGCAGATGTACGGTGTAATTTTAAAGTATTGCCATATTGACCCACCTTGATATTCTGTTGTTTATTTTATCACATATCAGTTCTTTATTTTGACTTTTGTATTTGGCTTTTTTAGTAATTATTCTATAGTCTATAGCAGGAGATTACTTTCATTAGTCTATACCTTTGTACTGATTAATGAGGAAACTTAAACTTCCTTATGCATTATAACATTGTTGCTTCCTTTAGATATCTCATAAGATACTTGTAGTGGGAAGGGTATCTTGACTTCTAAAAAACTTGTATTAATACTAAAGTTTGTAGGTGAAGAGACTCTGGAAGTAAAGGTGATATAGAATGGGTTTACTTTTATTGTATTTTTTAGATAAATAGTGTATGTATTTATACTTAACGCTATCCCTGGCCGCCTATCCACAGCTATCTGAGATCATATGTTTATACATGATGGCATAAGCCTTAGAAGAGTTTTTTCTGTTATAGATACCAACTTAAACTTTTAATGATTTCAGTGATAACTAAAGCCTGAAAGTTAGAGACAAAATAAGTCTCAAGCTTAAAATCTCTTGATTTCCTGCTATAAAAGTCAATTCAACCCTAGGAATTTTATGGTGATTAAAAGGTTGTTGCTTTGGATGATGGCAATTGTGACCTCATAAGATCATCTGAAAATCTCAATGAGAATTGTTAGTTTGATTTGTGATCCTTGCTTTTTATATAGATGTTTATACTCTAATAAGGTCAGATTAATGACGTGGCTTCTATTTTAGGTTTTGCTGAGTGTTTTGACCAAAAGCTGGCCCCTTTTTCGTGGGTTCTCTATCTTTGGAGCCTTATATTAGTGAAAGGTAATGTCAAGGACAGTTTGTATTGATTTTTAGTTTCTTTCTAAGTTAAGGGATCTAGTAAGCACCTATAATGTTTAAGCAGGAGTCTTTTTAGCTTATTGGCGTTAACTCAAGTAGTTAATGTAACTAACAATTATTATTTTAAAATGAGTTTTTCCTGAGCCATGACAACAGAAGATAAATATCTGATGAGGTAACCTTCCAGCAAACCAGGTTATTTAACATAAGACATGGTTAGATGGATCTACCAAGCATAAAGAATTTTCTTATCTGATATTAAGCTGATTTTATACTCCTTTTAAAGAAATTTTTTATGCAATATAAGATTAGGCTCCCTATATTTTCTATTACCAAATGATCTCAACCTGGAGGGAAAATAATTAATGCAATTATATTACCGTTATCATCACAATAGTAAAATTTTTATTATCTTCCAATATGTAGGCCTTCATTAAAAATGACTTGTACAATTTTTATACCTTATAAATCCATATTAAGGATTTAATAAAATATATCATATCCTGAGAAGATTACTGGGGACAATCTGGATGTCTCACGTGAGTTTACAATCTAATGATGCTTTTTTTATCGCAGAAGTACACATTATTAAAAAGAAATTAAATAATAAAAAGAAATTTGTAAAACTTTGTTTTTTAAGATGAACAACCTATAGCAATAGTCATTATATGGAGTTGAGTTTACTGTCACCCTAGAAATCTTTCTCTAAGTAAAGAGTATCTGTATTTGTCTCTAACGCTAGCCCATAAATCTTGTGCTTAAAAATTTCAAGTTCAAATGCTAGTGTATACCAGCTCAAGCCTTAGGGTCTTTTTTGGTTACAACTATGGATATTACAATGTAAGACCTCCCAAACTAGAGAAATAGAATAATATATGTTCTATATCATGTTTATTAGCTAAATCTTCATGATATGTCTGATGCTTATTTAATAATTATAATAATATCTTAGCTTAACTAAAGTCCCGTTAGACTAGTTAAACATGTCATAATTACTCATTTGAGACCATTGTGGCTCTTATGCCACTATATACCACTGGCCTGGAATTGCGGATACACATGGGTTCATTGTTCTATCCTTAACCCTCCTACATATTTGCAAGCTAAAACTATGCTTACTATATAAATAAATTTGTATACAGTTGATGATCTTTTTAGTTGTCAAATAAGAATATTGTTCATGTCACACTAGTCCTTCTATTATCACATTCCTGATATATAAAACATGGAATTTATGGCTTCTATCAGTTGGTTCAACTATTAAACTAGGTTCTCATTAGAAACTTCCTCAGCTGTCTCACTGAAAAATACATTGGACATGTTGAGTAATTAACTTATAAAACATCTTTTATAAGAGACAGCCACTCTTTGACATAAGTATGTTATCATGGCTAAATGACATCATTGAGGGTAAAGATTGCAGAAATAGGGCTGGGCATGAGGAGGCCAAGAGGACAAAGTTAGTAGCCTGCTTAACTCGAAGCACACCTTGGACCAACGCTGGGTAAAGGAAAAATATGCCAAAGTTTGTGTTGGGGGTGCGCGTGATGGTCAGATGAGTGGTACATCCACCACATTAAAATGTAACAGTATATCATGAATATGACGGATTTTAAAATAAATTTTTAAAACGGGGTTTTAAGATTCAATAAGTTACAATATTACCAAATCTGGGAGGATTCATCTTTAATCATAAATGTAAGTTTGAGCTCACTTGAGCTAGAGTATGACAGCTGATGAGTAAGTTGCATTTATTGGTTCATTTGGGTGCAGTGCGACACCTAATTGATGAGGATTTCATTTAGGTTTCTAATAAGTATTATCAAGACCAACCTTCTTTGTTAGTCAACTTAGTTATATTTAACCCTTGTTCATGTTTAATGAAATATGTTTATTTTTTGTACTCTTTGCTAACCTCCAGGAGGTCTCAGATAACAGAGTTTGTTCAACCCTCGCCCTGAGGCCTTTGGGCACCATCTCCTTTGTGGTGACCTGTTTCCTCTATTGCTAGAAGTTTGTTCCCAGGTTGTGGGGGGTCCTTCCTTACCACCTCTCCATGAAATTGAGCATTATAAACACTTATGACATTAGTTGACCAACCTTTTTATATTCTTGTTGGAATTTATTTTATTTGAAAATTTCTCCTAGTGGTGTTAGAGTACTTTGGCTGTGCATAGTGGTTCCTATGCTTTTAACCATGGCAGTATCATATATTTTTGCAATGGGCCAGCTAGGCATTTCTCTGTTTGTTGGCCATGATGCGATTTCTGCCCTTTCTGTGAGACAGGGTGGGTTTGTATTTTTTCGAAGGCCCTGATTCTCAGGAATCACATTTTTATAAAAGTTTCATCAATGGTAATAAAAAACAGCCCTCGATTGCCTTCTCTTGGCATTGAGCTTCTGCATTGACTTTTACCCCAGGCTCCTTCCTGGGTGTTTGTCTTTGGTAAGTTAAGTCTAGGTTGTAGGAGGTGATAGAAAGTTTAGAGCCTCCTGGAAGAAAGCAACCTGTACTCTTTTCTTTCCAAACTTGATGTGGGTCATTGTTCCCAGTCAATTTGGACGATCAAGAGCCTCTATTTATAATCATTCAGGTGGATCTCAGGCTTACTATATCCTGATGTAATTGAATTGTCATAGTTCATAAAACCCATAATCAGATGGTCAGTGGACTCTTAAGGGATGGGCTCCGCTTGCTTCCTCTCATCCGGTGATTGGTTCTTTGGTTTGTAAATTTCACGCCCCAACCATAATGGGTTCATTGAATGGGTCTTGGGTGTTTCACTAATGCAGAACCCTATAAATACAGGCTGTGGAAACACCAATCTCTTTTTGCACCTAGTGGCGTCTGGTGCTCCTTTACCTTTCTTTTTTTTTAAAAATGCAAGAGTTGGCAGGGGCCCAGGACAAATATATTAATTATATTTTAATTCAGATATTTTTCTGTGAAAGGTTAACTGACAACAAAAACTATAAGTACCGTCCTTGTCAGGCATAGGTTTTAGTTAAAAATGGTGGTAACTTCCAGTGACACGCTTTCACTATTGAGGAAACTTGAATGTCAACAGGGGGTCTAACCCTGAGATTTTTTAAAATGTACATCAATTGAATGTCCCATTACAAAATCCATTTTTCTAAATGATGTAAACTATCATTGGAAGGAGATATCATCATTTTAGTAATAGGTAACGAGGCATAGATGGATTTTGCGTCAGTTATGGTGCTTTTGCAACCTTAGTAAGCCGTTTTAACAGAGCATTTATAAATACCAATGAGACATTTTTAATTCTTGTGGTAGCTGTACTAAGGCCATATCTGTATACCATATCACCTCTGAGGATCCTAGCTGACCTCCAACGTGATTTTCTGTACTCAGGAGGTGTAAAAGCTTTTATATATTTTTTAATAATTGGTGTTCATTTGCCAAAAAAGGATGCTGGGGATGTCTCATGAGTCATAAGAATGACAAAATATCCCCACACCTTTCTTTTACAGGATGTCATATCCAGGGGGCATAATTATGCATGAAGTTGATCCCTCTTGGGGTTTGACACTTTATCAAAATTAAAATAAAAAATATCAAGGTATTTTTAGATTTCAGCTACTCTTTATTCCCCCTAAGTGAAGTTTAGGACAATAACTTTAGTGGATATGAGCCTCAGAGAACTTTATTGATCTGATATTTCTTTCACTTTGATAACTAAATCAAAGCCAAATTTGGGTTTTTAAAAAAACTACTCAATTAAGCCAAAACTTACTAATGTTGATGCAATTGATGCCTGCTGCCCCAGCTTGGGGGTGGTGGTGCGCCGCCATCTAACATATTTTGGCCGCCGCCAAAGCATGCCCAGGATGGCTTTGCTAGCCCTCAGAACGTTACTAGGCGTTATGTCCTCCCTTGGGACTTGGCCCACCACCTCACAAGCTCCCAGGCGGTGCTCTGGAGCCCTTTGGTGCTCCCACGAAGCTATTTGCATTTTGGCCTCTGGGTCAATATGGAATATCTCATTCTTAAATGTGAGTGCAGTCATCATCAAGATGGCCATGGCGGTTTTTAAATCTGCTAATTATATTGACTTCCACCCCTTTAAGGGGAACTTTGATTTTAGCTTCCATTTCGAAGCTGATGCAGTGGCAGCAGCTAAGCTGCAATTAATTTTAAAAAATTCTCCTCCACACCATTCGAACACAGCTCCCAGATGAGGCCACTTTGGTGGTCCAGTTCTCCAGTTGCCCTCTCATCTCTCCCCCAAAAGCCACTGCCATGAGCTCACAGAGGGTTTGGCCATTTATGGCGCAGACCCCATGTTGCAATTTGTGGTTTCAAATGGGCGGATTGTCTGGAAGGACCTCATGCCTTTGCAACAAAATGCCAATTCATCGTGATTCCCATCTTGTGATCCCCCCACATTGTAATCAGATCTGCCCTGATCACCCGTTCTAGTCATGCATCAAAATAAGCTGCGCCATTTGCCCCTTGTGCTTCAAGCTTGACCACTTAAAGCACAAGTGCCCCACAGTTTCCACTTCCACTGCTTCCGCTGTTCCTTCCTCCAGGTGTTGGGCTGGCAGCTTTTTTGTTCCAATTTTTCAAATGGGGCTTGATACTCCCAACCCCAACCTTAGGGCAACTTGGATCTGCTCCAAAAGTGGCAGCCAATAAAAAACAAAATTTTAAAAATTCAATTGATAAGTTTGACTAGATTTTGAAATCCTGAGTCAATGGATGAACCAGTTTCAACTGAGCTGCCAAGGTTGACAGCATGTGGTCAATCAGCTCCTGCACTGCCCCAATTCCAGTAGCTGGCCCAGTGCTGGATGAATCCAATTGATTAAAGGCTATTGAATGGATTGATAAGGATGAGTGGCCGTATCATATGAATCTAGATTTTGCTTTGAAGGAGCTCTTCGTTGACCCTCCCAATTAGCATCACTGCAATTTTCGCCATTAAAACGGTTTCCAATTCATAAAAATAATAATAAAATAGCAGTTGAGGCTGAAGCTGCCCCTGCTAACACCCTACTTCTCCAGCAACTCCATGGGGCGATGGAGCCCCTTGTTGAGGGTATTCCTATCCCTAAAATATTCCCCATGATTTTGAGGAAGATGCAAAGTATGAAATTGAGGATCTTGCTTTTGGAGCAAGCTGCGCTTGCATTGACACAGCAGAAAATTATTTTTTTGACCCCAATTATTCCAAAACCTGCCGGCACATCAAGTCATTCACTTGTGTGCCTGATCTCATCACTTTTGCTGAGAAGCAACTTGCTCAATACGTTGAGGCAATGGATACTGCCGGCCTCATTAACAAAAGAAACCCACAATTATACCTTCTTATGCCACATGTTACTGATGCTCCTATCCTGATGTTGTCCGCCATGGTCCACCAGCTAGAGTGGGCGCTAGACAAAAGTTTTCCCAAAGCTTTCTCACCTTCTGATATGGCTTCCTAGGCCATTAGCTGATGTTCCATAAAAGTACTTTTTTATATAAGATAATCCCTTTATTTAGTCCATTTTGCAAATAAAGATGCATGTCGGCTCCCCCTTTTGGGTTGGGCACCACTAGTGCTAATTAAAGAGAACTTAATGATATGGACCTAACTGACTACCTTAGGTTGCACTATTTACCATTAGGAATGGTTAGGGCAGGGGCCTCCCAGGGTGTATCCCATCTTATAGGTTCAGGGTCTTGTTGATTATAAAGTTGGGTGTGTTACAATTGGATGACCACTTCTTGGAAGTTAAAAACTTGCTGTACCCATTTATCTTGCGAGTGGATTTTTGGTGGTTTAGATTTGATGTCAGAACTAAATTTAAGGCCAATACCTTAACTTTGTCCTTGGAAAGTAGTCATGTATCAATAATTCCCATTTCAGTTAGTAAGCTTGAAAAACATGCCTCAGTGGCAAAATGTGCATAATCTTAGTCTTACGCCTCTATTGAAACCCACTACCAACGCACTCCTACCTTCCCTTTAAGATGCTGGAGTCTTAATTTGATGCGGGTTCAGACAATGCCTTACCAGATCACTTAGAGTTTGATTATAATCAAACTCACAGTAGGCCTAGTTCACTTTTACTCTCTCATTTGTCATTTAACTCTTAGAAAATAGGCAGCATTGTGTTTTTGAATTACAAAGTAGCTTGCAAGGAGGCCATTTTCTAACGTATCTCTCCAGTATGCTCACTGCTAAACATTGTGGAAAAAGCAGATGTACACTACACCCATGCATAGATTATGGGAACTTGATTAATGTGAAAATATCTGATTTGCATCCTATTTATATGGAGACCCAAATTTCTTGCTATATCTGGAGAAGACCACAGTCCTCTACAAGCTGGATTGCTTGGACGCCTATAACCAGATTTGCATAAAAGATGGCAGGAATGGCTCACTGCATTCTGTACCAGGAAGGATATTTCATGTTCTGGGCTATGCTTTTTGGGCTCAATAATGCGCCTGAAATTTTCCAACACCATATTAATGCAGACTTGAGGGAGTTATTGGGCGTGTGCACTATAGCATATATGAGTGACATTCTGGTTTTTTCCCAGATCAAAAGTCCCACAAGGTCCACCTGCGGCAAGTGGCTCAACATTTGAAGGCGGCATATCTGACTCTTAAAATCAGTAAGTGCTAGTTTTTTTAGTCCCAGGTTACCTTGCTGAGCACATTGTTATCAACAAAGGCCACATGATCACTCCAGACAAGGAGAAGGAAATTTGCGAGTGGCCACGCCACACTTGGGTATGGGTTTGAGGAGCTTTTTGAGGGCTTACATCTTCCTGAAAAGTTTACGCCAAGTATTTCTGAGGTAGCGGCGCCTTTATATAAAGCTAGTGGTGGCAAAGTTCTGTATTGGTTTTTGGCACTGGAGGATGCCTTCCAGGAAGTGAAGTGCACTATGCTGTCCACGTCAGTTCTTCATCACGTGAACCCTTATTGGGAGTTTATAGTGGCCACAGATGCTTCCAACTTTGCCACAGTGGCTTCGCTCTTGCAGGAGGGGGAAGACGGAGTTGAGCATCCCACAGATATTTCTATAGGAAGATGTTCTTGACTGACTATGAAATACACTGTTTACAAAAAAGATCTCTTGGCGGTAGTGGTGTACTGACCTATTGACTTCATCATTTACATGGCTCTTCCCAGCCATACCGCGTCCATACAGACCATTGTGCCCTATTGTATTAATGCGCTCTCATGTCCTAACCACACGAAAAACCTGGTGGCATGAGACCCTTTCTCAATCTGTGTTCTTCTATGAGTTTACAAAGGGCAAGGATAATAGTTTGGCTGACGCTCTAAGCTGAAACCGTGCGTTGGCACCTGATCTCAAGGTGTAGAGTTTCACAACGCCCACTTGGTGATCCCTCCATGTAAAATTATATCTGAACAACTACCCACAACAGTAGGCATGTCGGTTCTTGCTGCGCTGGGGAACCTAGATGTTATAGTCTGTTTTGGAAGTCATCCTTTCCCAGTTCTTATCATCAGAATATGATATGGTTATTCCTAAGAGCAAGCTGAATCAGGAGGATACCACCAATGGGTATCATGTAAAGAATGAAGTGATATGATTTTAATGACACTTTATAGAGTCAGATAGCCCACTCCATCTTGAGATAAACAACACCATGACGGCATCACTATAGGACATCCTGGAAAGGCGAAGTCTTTGGAGCTTATCCGCCTACCTATAACTGGAAAGGATTGTCTGCTCAGGTTGCAAGGTATTCTAAGGAGTGCCTGGTCTGCAATAGGATGAAGCTAAATAGTCAGCCTTTCGAGGGTTGTTGGTACCAGTCCAGAAGGCAGCATCCAAAACTTCCCTCTCAGTTGACTTTTTGTGGATTTACCCTTATCAGAGGGGTATGATGCTAAATGGTAGTGGTGGACCATTTTTAAGTTCGCCCATTTCATTCCATGTAGCACCATGGTAACAGCGGCGCAGATGGCCAAGCTATTTGTTCCCACGTGTTTTCCTCCATGGAGTCTCCCAGGAGATTATTAAAGACCATGGACCCCAGTTAATGTCAGTGATTTGGAAAGAATCGTGTAAATTTCTTCATATTCGTCCATGTCATTCTAAAACTACCGCCCTCAATCAGATAGGCATACAGAGCGAGTGTACCAGTCCTTGAGCAGTTCTTGCTGTGTTACAAATTAGCTGACCATTCTGAATGTGCTTCTCATCTTCCCTTAATCCACTTTAACTTTAATAACGCACAGCATGCTTCTATTTGGTGCTCTCCATTTTTTTCAAATATGGCTTCAATCTTGCTTAACATGGAACCCAGTTGTAGGTCAAAGGTGGAAGCAGTGGTGGACTTTTCTAATTCTGACAAGAAGGTACATAAAGAGGTCAACGCCAATTTAGATGCCACTGTACAGACTTATAAGAGAAAGCCGATTGTAAGAGATGGGTGGGTCCAGCATACAAGGAGGGAGATCAAATGATGCTTGATACCTAAATTATTCAATACAGGCAGCCATGCAAAAAACTGGTACTGAAGAGGATAGACCTTACTGCATTGTTAAGAAGGTGGGCCATGACTCATACTAATTGAATATTCCTCATCATTTCATAATTTTTCCATGTTTCATAATAGCAATCTGACCTTGTTTGAGGTCCTCCGCCAGAGACCCCAGAGGCATATCTTGTGGATGGGGCACCAGAGCGGGAGGTAGAGGAATTTGTAGTCTCATTTTAGTTTGAGGAGAGGACTTTACCTGGTGTCATAAAAAGGATTTGATGCTGCAGAGATTATCTGGGTACCAGCATATAACTGCATCCATGCGCAAGACTTATTGATGCCTTCATGAGCGTTTCCCAGAGAATGCTGGACCTAAGGCTAAGCCTGGTATCGCCACGCCTTATTCTTGCCCCCGCCCCTTAAGAACTTTTCCTTGACTGAAGCCCTTGAAGGAGGGGTGGGGCCCCAAAAATAATGGAAATTATTTAATGGATAAATTAGGTCATTTTGGGTGCAGATTGCAGACAAGGGTTGGGCGTGAGGAGGCCAAGAGGACAAAGTTAGCAGCCTGATTAACTCGAAGCACACCTTGGATTAATGCTGGGTAAAGGCAAAAGATGTCCATGTTGGTTCTAGGGGTTGCACGATGGTTGAATAGGTGTTACATCCATGGCTTTAAAATGAACCAGCTATATTGAGAATTGTTAAAGACTTTACAGTTAAGAAATTTGGAGTTTTGAGACCCATTTAATTTACATTATTATTAATCTGAGAAGATTAATCTTTATAAATAAACTTGAGTTCTAGATTACTGGAACTACATTATTACAGCTTATGTTAAGTTGCATTTATTGGTTCATTTGGTGCAGTGACTCACTTAGTGGATGAGGAAAACGCCCAAGTTCTTATTAATGATTTTAAGACAAACTATTTTATCAACCTAGGTATTTTAAAACCTTATGTGTGTTTAATGAAATATATTTATATGTTTTGTACTATTTGCTAACCTCCAGGAGGTCTCATATAATGGAAATTGTTCAACCCTCTCCCTGGGGCCTTTGGGCACCATCTTCCTTTACAGTGCCCTGTTTCCTATATTGCTAATGGTTTGTTTTCAGGTTGTGGGGTGAGGCCTTACCTACCACCTCTCTGGGAACATATGCTGTATAGAAACACTTATGACACATGTTACATATGGACTTATAAGTTCATTTTGAATTTTAAATTTATTGCGGGGAAGGCTGACCATGGGACGGACACTTCCAAATATGACTCAGGAAAGACAAACTTAGTACCAGGGGAGGCACCCCAGAGAAGCGATGCTATCTCTTGTTGCCAGCGGGAACGCCACTTATGGGGAGGGGAGGGAACGTGTGAAGGGGCCGTAGCCACTATTGAGCACGTGTGGAGGAAGGGGTCTGATTTGATGAACCAGACTGGGAACCAGGAGGAGACCAGCTGTTGGCGACATGGTGGGAGATATCCAAACATCCACGCTTGAAAGTGGTCCACCAAATGAGACCGGAATCTTTGGACAGCTTCAGGGAGGGTGGGGATGGAGCCAGCGATGGCATCCAAGACAATCGTGTGGATAGTCCACATGGCGAATGCAACCACCAGAGCACGGATGGAGGGTGGAAGGGGGAGGCCATTGATGAAGCAAACATATCTCTTGACAGACTGAAGGGATGCGTTTGATCCTGGCCCAGCAGACGTTGGACTTCGCGCCATATCACTTTAGAGGTGGGGCACTTCTCCAGGCGGTGGAACAGCGTTCCATAATGGCCACACACGACACAGGATGAGTTTAAAGCATTAGAGCGCTCAGCTGTACGATACACCCGCCTCAGGCAGCGCCACACATGGGAGTGGACTTGAGGCTGCAACAGAGGATGGTGTGCATATTTCCAGATAGTCTTTTGGGTCTCAGTGGAATAAGGGATGTCCATCATGTCCAGGTAGTCCACCCTGGATAGGACTTGAGGTCGAATGGGGATCACGCCATCATGGATGGGTAGCCCCTGTACCTCTTGTGTGAACTGAGGAGAGGGGCGGCCTCTTCGGGTTGTATGTCCACTAATATGAATTCTCCACTCTGCGCTTCACATGGAGAGTAGGATTCGTTTGTAGTGGGTTTTAGTCCCGTGAGGACCTGTGGCCGATGTGTGTGATGCGAGGTATTTCATCAGGGAGTGGGGGTTTGATGGATTGTTGAGGCCCAAGGCTCAGGAGAAGCTGGAGCGGGCCGCGCGGGACCAGTATTGGGATGGGAGTGTAAGAGCGGTGACAGCCGCGATCCAGGTGCCCAGGATCTTGGCAGCATGGGCTTTGAAGTCAAGCAGGCCCATGTCTCCTTGATGATGAGGGCCAAACATGACCTCTAGCCGTACTGGTGGAGGGCGGCCTGACCAAAGCCATCCTTGCAGCAAAGCATGCAGGGATTTGAAGAAGCTTGGGGAGAAGGGGATGGCGTGGGCTCCGAACCAGACTTTGGATAGGAGCATAGAGTTGGCAAGAACAACCCTGCCAGTGAGGGTAGTAGGGTGGGCTCTGAGAGAGGCGATTCGCTTCGTCACGTTGTCCAGTATATGGCACTCCATTACTGCTGACGCATATCCGCCTGCCTCCATCCACACGCCCAGATGGCGCACCGGTCCTATGGTAGGACGTGGCATGAAGGGGAGCACCAGTGGAGCGGTGTGTGTTGAGTTAGTAAGGTGTGGACGTGGGCGAGCAGATGGGCCGGGTTGGGAACTAATTGCTGGGGCCCAGCAGTTCTGAAACTGACCAAGGAGGATGATTTCGGTTTTGGAGGCGTTCAGTGCCACGTTGCTTACCCGGGAATATTCCTGGATGAGGGCTTCAAGCGCGCATGCATCTTTGTTATTAGACACCACCACCACGCAATCATCTGCAAATGCCATCATCTTGACTGGGGTTTGGCCTGGCACATGGACCCCAGTGAGTTGGGCATTCACATTTCGCAGTAGTGGGTCAAGGCTGAAGTTGTATAATAGTGGGCTGAGGGGGTCCCCTTGTCGCAGGCCCCTTTGAGGGCGGACTACTTCCGTTAGGAAGCCTGGGCCACGCACTGCCATTGTCACAGATTCCGTGAGCAGCATCACCCAGTTTATGAAGCGGGGGGTAGGCGGAATTGATGGAGGCAGGCCCTAATGTATTCCCAGTTTAATCTATCATAGGCCCTTTGTTATTCCAAGAATACAAGTGCCCCAGAGGCTGAGGACTGACATACATTAGCCACAGAGTGCACGTTATCCCAAATCGACCTTCTGGGGATGAAACCAAATTGTTCTGGGGAGATGGTGGCAGATGCTACAGTCCCTAAATGGTTAGCCATGATTTTTGTTAAAATTTTGGTGTCTGTGTTTGTTAGAGAAATGGGGCGCCAGTTGGCTAAGTCAAGCTTATCCCCTTTCTTGAAGAGTGTGACAGTAAAGGCCTCATGTCCTCCTGGTAGGAGGCGCATTTCCAATAGGCTTTGGTTAAGTGAGGCTAGCAGCAATGGGGATATATATTTGAAATATTCCTTGTAGAACTCATATGGAATGCCATCTGGGCCTGGGCATTTTCAGTTTGGCGCACCACAAATGGCTGTCCATAATTCATTCGGAGTAATTAAATTCATTATTTCCGGGTATCAGAAAATGGTGCAGATATGAGCTCAGTCAAGAAATTCCGCCATTTTGGCCAGCTGAATTGGTTTGGCTCAGTATAACTTGTAGTAATATTTTTGCTTTTCAATTGCCATTTCAGCTGGTGTGTCCACAATGGAATTATCTGATCTTCGCACCTGTGTGCAGGCCACGCTCTGGTGTGGTGCAAAATTTATTTTAAAGAAGTATGCGGTGCACTTGTCACCTTTAGTGATGCGTGTAGCCCTGTATTGGACACAAACCTGATGTTTGTGTTGCCTTTCAAGTGCGTTGAGGTGGGCAGCTGCCTCCACCCACTTCCGGCCCCATGCAGGGCTGTATCCTGTGGCTGGAATATTAGACTCCAAGTGGGCCAATTCCGCCAAAGCGTGTGAGATGACCGCCGATGTGGCTCGTGAGCATCTGGAGGAGAGATGGCGATAGTGGCAGATGGTGTCCTCTTTGAGAGTTGCCCATGTGGAAATGGGGTCCACGCAAAATGGTGCAACAAACGATTTTGCCAAAGTTGCCTCTTCCACCCATGTGGAAAATCCTGGTGACGCAAGCTTGGGGGGGCGGATTTTGCATTAATGTGGGGTCTTTGCAACTGTGACGGGTAAGTGGTATGTTATTGAGACCAGTCGGTGGTCAGAGAATTTCATTTTAATTGTTTTGAAGTGGGAGATGTGGGGTTGGAATTTCGCTGGCATTAGAATAAGGTTGATGCGGGTCATGGACCTTAATTGGCCGTTGTGGATGTGGGGGACACATCATGTTTTCAAGCAGTGGGGCATGTCAAAGCAGCACATCCATTAACCCAAGGGTGGCTTTTAGAATGCATAGTTCTACGTGACCCTGTGGGGTGTGGGGTGAGGGCGGCCACCGGTCCATTGGTGAGGTTAGCCAACAGTTCATGTCGCCAACTAGGAAAGAATCAGGGGGTAGCGTGAGGGATTTGACCAACGAGAAAAATTCCTGAAGCTCATGTGCACCATTTGGGGCATAGATGTTGATGATTGCATGTGCCACGTCAGCCCACAAGAAGGTGACGATGAGCACTTGGCCATTTAGGAATGTTTCTGAGGATGTGAATTTGAAAAAATTATTTTTCTGAATTAGCACCCCACAGTGCTTCGACCAAAAGGATAGGGATGGGAGGAGCATTGTTTTCCAAGCTTCCTCAGAACCTCATGGACAGTGGGACTCCTGGATGGCCAGGATATCCACAGGTAAATTGTGTTGTAAAAAACTCAGTTTCCTAGCCCGGGATGGGGAGGCCTTGAGTCCAGCGATATTCAGCGTCCCTAGAGTGAAGGTTTCCCCCATTGCACCTTAGGTGCGAGGGGGTGGGCCCCCAGGCCCACCAGCCTCTTCAAGGTCCCCACGGGCTTTCACAGCAGCGCGGGTGTTAGCAGCAACGCTATTGGGGTTTTTATTAATTTTTGCAGAAAGAGTTGCGTTGGCTTTGGCCTTTGCTTTTTGTTTCTAACGTCAGACGAATTTTTTGCAGTGCGGATAAGTTCAGTGCACCGTCGAGTGGGGCAAATTTTTTTTTCAGTTGGGATAGGTCCCAAGTCAGTTTTGACCGGAGCTTGGGTGCAGCAATTGGGTGATATTGAATCTCCCATTGGATCCTCAGATTGAGTGGCCTGCTCAGCATGGGCCTCCCAATATGATTGGGTGATGGATATCTGAGTCACTTCCACCACGAAGGTCTCCATGTCCTCCTGGCGTTGTGAGTGTGGGATGGTGGTGGTGGCCTTGGCCGCTTCCTTAGCCATGGCCCTACAGGCCTGCTTAGCCTTCTTCCGCTCCTGCAGGGAGATGGGCTTTACCAATAGGTAGCAGCCTTGTGCTCCTCATGGGAAAGCCTCCTTGGTGCTTGCGGTTGGTTCATAGTGCGCCTCTCCACTGGCCATGGCCGCCGAGGGGTGTTATTGGAATGTGACGCCCTCCTTGATGGGGCATGCGTGCGCCTTATGGCTGAATGTGTCACAGTGGGTGCAAATGGGGGTGCGCTGTCCACGGTTACCCAGAATGGGTGTGTGGTATGCCCTGTGATGTCAATAAAGGTGGAGTGCGGGATCTGGGTTAGGTCCTTCGCGATCTCCTCAGTTGGGGTCAGAACTGTGATGGCTTTGCCAGTGCACAGGTGTGGCATCAGTATGAAATGTTGCATTTTAAAAGATTGTATTTCGCCATATATGGCGAGACCATCTTTCAGGTGTTGCTCCAAAATGTCACGTTTTACTGTAGTAGGCAAAAAGTCAAACGTGAGGAAAATTTGGTTTGATTTTGTCCATCTGGTGCATTTGGTTTTGACAACCTATTGCCCTTCAGAAAGGTTGACCACTATGTGCACTGCTGCAGCCTCGTCTGCTGCTATTTTGCTTTCAAAACCTAGGTCCAGCCAACCGCGTGACATGGAGTGAGGTGCAACGTACACCGCGGTTGGGAAAATTTTGTGTACATCTTTACAAAATTTTTCCCATAAGGCCGTTTTTGGATGTCCAGATACACACGGACTCCAAATTCCACCGACAAAAGTGGCTGGGAGTGTGGTGTGTTGATGTACTGGTTGCATCGTGCTTGCCATGCGAGTATCTCTGGGGAAATTGTGACCACCAGTTTTTTGAGATTTTTGTCTATTCCGCCGGATTCTCTGGGCGTTTTCAAATGTTAGAGGCCGCGGGCCTTCCGCCTGCTCCTCTTGCCTTGCTTGCCCAACTGCTCCCAGACATGGGCGCAGACTAATCTCCTCTGTGAGATTATCAAACTAGATTTAGTCTTGAATTGAATAGGTTTCAAAAGTGTTTGCAACGAGAAAAAAAGTTATAAGTTCATTTTGAAGTTTAAACTAATATTTTAAGTTCAAAAATTTATTCACTTTATCAATAAGTTTTTAGGTTTTTTAGTAAACCTTAAAAAAAATCTTCTGATGATGATATATAAAAAATTAATGGTTCTATGGATAAATATTTAATATGATTTACTAGCATAAACTTATTTACTTTATGAATTGTTATTGTTATAGATTTGGAAATAATTGTCATAGTTCTGTATTATAGATAGCTATTAAACCAATGGTTACCTTATAGGAGACAATCTTTATGCATGTACTAAAATAAAACATTAGTTGGAATCATCAAATGTGAAATATATACAATATAATATCTTCTAAAAAATAATTTTTGGGACTATAATATATAATAGAATAACTAATGTGCAAAACTTAGTAATAGGCTATAACATTTCATTAATTTTTTTAAATTCTACAAGTGCAATTTTGCATAATTATTCAAACTGGCTACATAGATTTCTATAACATAATTTATTAGAGCAACAAGTAAAAGAAACATATATACAGTTAAATTAACAGTATAAAAAAGTTTAAAAAATCAAAATCATATATCATACTGTGCATTAAAGATTAAAAAAAGTAGTAATTATAAAAGAATGTTCAGTTTATTGTTAAGTAAAAAAGTTATTTATATTACATAGAGAATATAAATTAAGATATAAGCACTTTCTACAGTTGAAATCTTATACAGCCTACTAAAATCCATTACAATGTATGTATATAAAAATCAACATATAACGTTATGCATAGTAGTCTCTATGTCAAAGCTTTAACAGCTTATATTTATTTTATTAAACATCTGACTAATATTACATTACTAAAGCCTGGTTTAAAAACATCATAGTATATGTATGACATAAGAAATATGTTATAATTCTACTTGTTGCCTAGATTTCCGTTATTTTATTATCAAAGCGAGTATCTAATTTTAGCCTTATCATATAATGTTAGTAAGTTTTACTCTTTATAGCTTTTAAGTAGCAATTATACTAGGTTCTAATGCCACATTATGTTATATTTACGTCTTAAAACTCTCTTAATAGAGATATAATCAAAATGTAAGCTTTAGTTTTAAATTTCAAATTTTTAAATTTTATTCAGAGAAGGCCAACCAGGGGACAGACACTTCTGATAAGACACTAAACAACAGAAAACTTCAGCGAGAGAAGTGCACCCCAGAGAAGCAGACGCTATCTCTTGTAGCCAGAGGGAACGTCAAGAGAAGGGAGGGGGTAACATGTGCAGAGGAATGCGCCACTATAGAGCACGTATGTAGGAAAGGGTCTTAAACTATGAACCAAACTGGGAACTAGGATGAGACCAACTGGTGGCAATGGGGTGGGAGGTACCCAAACATCCATGCTTAAAAGTGGTCCACTAGGTGCGACTGGAACCGGCGGAGAGCTTCCTGGAGGGTGGGGGTGGAACCTGAGATAGCATCTAAGCCAATTGTGTTATAGTCCACATAGCGATTGTGACTACCAAGGCATGGAGGGAGGGTGGAAGAGGGGAAGCCATGGATAAAGCAAACATGTCCTTAGACAGGCTGAAGGACTGTGACTGATCCTGGCGAAACAGATGTTGCACCTCAAGCCATATCACTTTTGATGGAGGGCACTCTTCCAGGCGGTGAACCAGCGTTCCATACTGGCCACACATGACACAGGATGAGTGCAAAGTGCTAGAGCGTTTGGTGGTACAGTATACCCATCTCAAGCAGTGCCACACATGGGAACAAATATGCGGTTGCAGAAGAGGGTGGCGGGCGTACTTCCAGATGGCTTTCTGGGTATCTAGGGGGTAGGGGATGTCCATCATGTCCAGGTAGTCCACCCTGGCCATGTTAGGGGGTCGCATGGGTATAACTCTGTTCAGAATGGAAAGCCCTTGTAACTCCTGGGTGAACCAAGGAGAGGGACGCCCCCTCTGGGCAGTGTGCCCACAAATGCGAATTCTCCACTCAGCGCTCCACATGGAGAGGAGGATTCTTTTGAAGTGAGGCCACGTCACATGTGGGACCGCAGCAGAAGGATGTGAGGCAAGGTACTTAAACAGAGAGTGGGGGTGGGAAGTATTAATGAGGCCTAGGGCGCGGGAGAAGTTGGAGTGGGCCATGTGGGACCAGTGTTGGGCTGAGATCATAGGGTTAGTGATGGCAGCGATCCAGGTGCCAAGGATTTTGGCAGCATGGGCCTCAAAGTTGAGCAGACCCATACCACCACTATGGTGAGGGCCAAACATGGCATCTAGGCACACCGGCGGTGGGCGGCCTAATCAAAGCCACCTTTCAGAAGAGTGTATAGTGACTTGAAGAAACAAGGGGAAAAGGCAATAGCATGGGCCCCAAACCAAACTTTAGAGAGGAGCATAGAGTTGGCTAGCACTACCCTGCCTGTAAGGGAGGCGTGATGGGCTTTGAGGGAATCTATGCGTTTTGTAGTGTTGTCCAGGATATAGTTTTCCATCACCGTTGAGGCATACCCTCCTGCCTCCAGCCACATCCCCAAATGGCAGACTGGGCCAACGGTGGGGCGTGGCACAAAGGGGAGTATGAGAGGGGCGGAGTGGGGTGGGAAGGGCAAGTGGTCCCATGTGCTAGATGATGGGGCAGGTAGGAAATGGGGTGCTGGGGCCCAGCGGGCTTGATACCAACTAAGGAGAACAATTTCGGTTTTGGAGGCGTTCAGTGCTGCATTACTTACCCTGGAGTAAACCTGGATAGTATCTTCAAGCGCGCGTGCATCATGATTGTTAGACACCCTAACCACATAATCATCAGCAAACGCCAACATCTTGACAGGGGCTTGGCCTTGCACATGGACCCCAGTAAGGCAGGCATTCACATTTCTAAGAAGTGTGTCAATGCTGAAGTTATACAAGAGTGGGCTAAGAGGGTCCCCTTGGCGTAGTCCCCTTTGAGGACGGACTACATCCGTGAGGAAGCCAGGGCCATGCACAGCCATTGTGGCAGATTCTGTTAGCAACATCACCCAATTAATGAAGCAAAGGGGGAGGCGGAACTTGTGGAGGCAGGCTCTGAGGTAGTCCCAGTTGAAAATATCATAGGCCTTCTGCTGGTCTAAAAACACAAGTGCTCCAGAAGCTGTGGATTGTCAGGCGTTGGCTATGGTGTGTATATTGTCCCAAATCGACCTTTTTGGGGATTAAACCAAATTGTTCGGGGGAAATGAGAGCAGAGGCAGCAACCCCTAGACGGTTAGCCATGATTTTAGTAAAAATTTTTGTCTGTGTTAGTGAGTGAAATGGGGTGCCAGTTGGCCAAGTCCAGATTATCCCCTTTCTTGTACAGTGTAATTGTGAAAAGCCTCTTGCCTTCCAGGCAGGAGGCGCGTTTCCAGAAGGCATTGTTTTAGAGAGGTAAGCAGCAAGGAGGAAAATCTTTGAAATACTTTTTATAGAACTCATAAGGGATGCCGTCTGGGCCTGGGAATTTTCTATATGGTGCACCACAAATGGCGGACCAGAGTTTGTCCTGAGTAATAAAATTCATCAGCTCTGGGAATCAGGAAATGGTGCAGATGTGTGCACTTTTGAGAAAATTTTCCATTTTGGCCGGCGGAATTGGAATGGATCAATATAATTCAGAGTAATAATTTAGTATTTTGATTGCCACTTCAGCTGGCGTATCCGCGACGGAGTGGTCTGTCCTTTTCACCTGTGTGCAGGCCAAACGCTGGCGCGGTGCAAAAAAATTTTCAAAAAAAGTAAGCGGAGCATGTATTGCCCACTGTGATGTGCTTTGCTTTATATTGAACACAAACCTGATGCTTGTGTTGTATCACCAGTGCATTGAGGCAGGCGGACACTTCCGTCCACTTGCAACCCCAATCTGGGCTGTAGCCTGCAGTGGGGACGTTAGACTCCAGGTGGTCCAACTCTGCCAGCATGTGCAAAATGACTGCCAAGGCAGCCCGTGAGCGGTGGGTGGAGGGGTGGTGATCTTGGCGGATTGTGTTTGCCTTGAAGGTTGATCAGGTGGAAATTAAGTTTGCACATAACTGTGTGACAAACTTCAGAGCCAAGGTCACAGATTCCACCCACGAGGAAATTTTGGCAATGCTATTTTGGCTGGGCGGAGTTTGCACCCTTTTGGCGCCTGGGCTGCTGGATTGACCAAATGTAAGGAAACTGATACCATCCTGTGGTCGGAGAAATCAATTTTTGTCATGGTGAAGAAGAAAATTTGGGCTTAAAATTTCAATGGCGCATGAATAAGGTCAATGCAGGTCATGGACCTTAGCTGGCCGTTGTGTATGTGGGGTCGCAACATGTTAGTGAGTAGCGGAGCATGGTGCAGCAAAGTATTGAACAACCTTAGGGTGGCTTTGAGAACGCGAAGTTCAACGTGCCCCTGTGGGGGTGTAGGCATTGAGGGCCAGCGGTCTGTGAATGGGTTCATCCAGAAGTTCATCTCGCCAACAACAAATGGGTCAGGGGGTAGCAGAAGGGAATTTACTGCCAAGAAAAATTCCTGACATTCTCGCACACAGGTTGGGGTGTAAATGTTAATGACAGTGTGCACTTCATCATCCCACAAAAAGGTGACTACAAGGTCTCAGCTGTTTAGGTATGTCTTTGATGAAATAAATTTAAAACTATGGTTCTCTCAAACTAGCACCCCACAGTGCATAGACCAAAAGGATAGGGAAGGGAGGAGCATGGTTTTCCATGATTCCTCAGTATTGCATGGACAGTGGGTTCTCTGAATGGCCAGGATGTCCACAGGTAAATTATGTTGTAAAAAACTCAATTCCTAGCCTGGATGGCGAGGCTTTGAGTCCAGCAATGTTCAACGTCCCTAAAGTAAAGGCTCCCCCATCGCACCTTAGGTGCGAGGGGAAGGGCACCCATGCCCTTCAGCCTTCTCTTTTTCAGCACGTTGATGTATGGAAGCGTGGGTATTCTGTGCTATGGAGTATGTGTCAGAGTGGGAAGCTTTAGCAGTGGGGTTTGCATTGGCTTTTGCCTTCTGTTTTTTCCCCACTGTGGGATGAGTTTTTTGTGGTGTGTGCATTTGCGGTGCACCAACGCTTGGAGGTGGAATTTTGGCAGGATTATTGGTGAGCAACTAGGTCCCAATTGATGCTTGGGCGCATTGGTGGGTGAAACTGACTCACCCATCGGGGTTTCAGCTTGGGTGTCCCAATAGGCTTGGGCTTCCCAATCTGATTGGTTGAAGGATTTGTGAGCTGCTTCCACCGCAAAAGTCTCAATGTCCTTCTGGAGCTGGGCTGGTGGGATTCAGATGCGGTCTTGGACGCCTCCTTGACCGCCACTTTGTGGGCCTGTTTGGTCTTCTTCCACTCTTGTGGGGACACTGGTTTTACTAGAATGTAGCAGCCTTGCGCTCCCCATGGGAAGGCTGCATCAGTGTCTAGTGCCAGTTCATAGTGGGCATCTGCACCGCACATTGCATATGAGAGAATTTTGGGTTGAGTAATGCCCTCCTTGGAGGGGCAGGTATGGGCCTTGTGGCCAAAAGCGCGACAGAAAGTGCAGATAGGAGGCGCACTATTCACAGTGACCCTGAATGGATGGGTGTTTTGCCCATTGATTTTGACATAAGCAGTGTGTGGGATTTGGGTCAAATCCACCACTATCCCTGCAGATGGGGTGAGAACAGCAATTGCTTTGCCTGTGCACAGGTTTGGCATGAGCGTAATATGCTGCATTTTCAAAGGATTGTATTTCTCCATATATGGCGAGTCCAGCCTTCAGGTGGTGCTCTAGCCCGGTGTGCTTGACCGTTGTAGGTAGGAAGTCAAAAGCCACAAAAATTTGATTCAATTTAGTCCAGTGGGTGAGATTCATTTCAACTACCCATTGACCATCTGGGAGGTCCACTACTACTTGCACCTTTGCAGCTTCATCCGCCGCTTCTTTATTTTTGAAGCCAAGATCCAGCCAACCATGTGACATGGAGTGGGGTGCAATGTACACCGCGTTTGGGAAATGTGTGTGTACATCTCTACAAAACATCTCCTAAAGCGCCATTTGCTGAATATCCAGGAAAACATGCACCCCGTGTTCCACTGATGATAGTGGTTGGGAGTGCGTTGTATTGATGAACTGGTTGCAGCATGCTTGCCAGGCCAAAAAATTCCGGGGAAATGGTAATGGCCAGCTTTTTATTACTAATTTTATCTATTCCACTGGACTTGACGGGGCGTTTATGAAACTTGGTCAATGTGGGGCCAACACCTGTGCCCTTAACTATACTCGCCCAACTGCTCCCCAACATTGGGCGCCAACTAATCTCCTCAATGAGATTATCAAACTTTACTAGACTTGAATTGAATTTGTTGCAAAAGTGTTTGCGACGAGAAAGAAAAAGGTTTTTATAAAGTAAGCTTTAGAGTATTATAAAAACATATATCTATCAATTGAATGAAATGATGTAATATTAACCTTTAAAACTAATAAAATTAATAATAAGAAAAATGTATTATTTAGCCAAAATTAACATAAATTATCCTTTGCAAAACTAAGTTTTATACCCTATCTGACTTTTTAAGGTTGTGTATTATTACTACTTAGCAATATTAGCTTATATAAACAGAATAATGTATGAGCTTTATAGAGCCATTAGTATTGCCTCATTTAAGTATTATTCATAAGCTTAGTTTGTATTTTTCTAAGTTACTTCTTTCTTTAAAATTATATATTAATCTAGTATAAGGCAAGAATTTATTCAAGGGATAAGAAATTGTAGTATTTGTGGCTGCTTGTCAGGTGAACAGCAAGTAAGAATTAGACTGGCTTGCCATCCCAGATGCCAGAGCATCCAAACAGTAAACCAGAATGCCTAAGGCACTGCTGCTGATATGACAAATATGGAACTGGAAAAGAGTTCCACCAATATCTGCTAGTGAGCCAGAATTTCATATAGGCACAAAATAAAGTACCAGATGCACATGGCCGTTAACCCTAAGGGGTATGAGAACATCAGCAGATAAGGCGGCTTAATTTTTACCATGTAAAAACTAATTTTTGGGGAGAGTTTTAATGAAAATTTAGGAAAGAAAATTGACCAACAATTTTCTCAGTGCAATGCGACTGATTAAATAGTAGTTCATTTGGGGAAACCAAGCCATTATTGGGTCCCGCAAATTCAGCCTAACCAGCTAATTATTCAGGAATGGATGGGTTTGTTCCTTGGGAACCAACATTGCAGAATTTGGTGGTGGGCCAAGTCACTGTCAGTTCAACCTTGAACGTCCAAACCAGGGCTCTGATACATTTCTAACGGTTGGCATGACAGTGTTTAGCCCAAAGAGCGGTGGAAACCCCTAAGGCCACCCCAAATAGGGTTGGGCCCATTTGGTTGGGAATAAGTTTGGGACGCCCAACCTGCCAGTGCTTGGTCGCTGGGCCATTTGTTCAGTTGGAGGCATTGTGTCAGGTGCAACACCCAATTTGTCAGCAGGAAGCTTCAAAACCTCATTGATGGTGTCTGGTACTATTACCTGCCCATCAGGGGTGATGCCTGACGGATTTGGGAGGGGGATTTTTTTGATCATCATGCTAACCAAATTTCAACCATCAGGCATTCCAGCTGATAGCTCAGTCTTCATACCTTTTTGACCATTTAAAACCTGAGCTTGGGCTGATTGCCGCTCAAATTAGTTATGATCAATTTCATTTCAGCAATCTCAGTGCGAATTTCAAAAATTCCTCGAAGCAATTCTGCCAAGGAGAGTGTGGGTATTGGTTTTGGTATCCAAAGTGGGAGGGCTGTTACCCAGCGCTCATCTACCATGTGAGCGAGATCGCCCTGAGTAACAAGGGATACAGCCATCCTCATCAGTACCTTCTTACTTGGAAATGGAAAAATGGCTCAATCAACTTCCAGGGGACGTTCCTCAGGACTTACACTGCTTCCTAATTTAGAACTATAGAATCAGATAGCGTTTGCATAGTGATTATACACTCTCATCCCTTTAATCTGTAAACTTCTATTATTTATAAAAATCTTATTACAGTGGTTCCACCCTATAAAGGGATACTGTGACTGTGTAGGCTCTGCCTAATAACCACATTTTCATACTATTAAAGAGTTTATTAATAAGAAGTATTAAAATAATCAAACCCCCTACCTAAGAAATTCATTTTTTTGGCGTCTAAATGTTTACAGGAAGATAAAAAATGCCAGAATCAGAAAAAAATAAAGCAAACAACTCCATTGGAAGATAAGATCTTTGGAATATTTTTGAAATGAAAATTGGTTTGAAATAAGAAAAGTTTACTATATAATTAAGCTTAGTTAGCAAAATTAAAAATAATTGTGGGCTGAAAATGTAATTTTAATAGTAAGTTATTCAGAAAAAATTACTTTATATGTCTTAAGGGTCTGTGGTCCCACAAAGCTCATCCTACTAAAGGTTGATGTTGCCTACAGGACTTAGTATATGAGCTTGATTTCTTGAATGAAATCAGTCTCTAAAAAGTATGAGCTTTTAAGCAAGAAGTACAATATAAATTACTAATGAATTTGTTTAAAATAGAAAACATAGCCATATAATTAAGATTGTACAAAGTATAGTACTAGTAAAAATAAGGATAATTTAGAGTATAGTGAGTGCCAAACGCAGATCCTGTTTTTGTTCTAAGTATATATTCTCATTATCTCATCATGGAATGAGATAGTCCTTTCATGTAAGGTGATATGAAATAGATGGAATCATTAATCAATACCCCTAGTTAATGGTGCACCTGGAGAATAGTATCTAATCAGTTTGTTATTTTATATTAGCATGTAATTTGGATATAATCAATTAGAATCTCTTGGTGTTTAGTTTTCATGTTAAATTTTTAAAACGTTATATATAAGGAGGTACAACAGCATACTGATCTTGAATAGATACTGGGTATTTTTGAAACTTGGAGTAAACTAGTACTAATTAGAAACCCATATGTCAAGGCTTCACCAAACTAAGGAAAAATATGGCAAAAATTAAAATAGTAAAGCTCTTATTTATATTAACTTTATTCTAAGTTCCTACCACCAGTAATAACAAAAATTTAAATTATTGTAGATTAAATATTTTTAATAAATAGCAAGAAAAACCATTAGTAGAACTGTATCAGATTGAATAAATCTTGATTTATTAAAATGTTGCCACACCGTTTTCCACTTCTTAGGACAGGGAGAATAAGTGGGTTAAACATATTGGCAACCATCTGTCAGAGTTTTTTTGTCCCTCAGAATGATAGTGTGCGGGTTCAAAAGCTCTTCTTAGAGGCCTTCTCCTTCTATGGTCTATAGCATGGTGTGTTACTTCATTTTATATGTAGCTCATAGGGGTGATAGAAGATATAAAAATCCTAAAGGATTTAATTGTATATGCAATGTTTTTAAACTAACAATAAGCAAAATCTTCAGAATGCACGCCGTGGAGGCTATCCTATAAGGATAAATTTTGATGAAGAAACTTTAGGTAAGTCATTTGATCTTATAGTCCTCATAATTTTTCCTATTGGTGGCAATTTTGTAATTGAGTGTTGACTTGATGATTCTTAAGATTGATGATGTTTGGGTCATAATTCTAAAACTACTACAGTGTGTAAGGCTTCCAAATAACTATTATTACTTTCTTTCTGACAAAATTATAGGAGACATGAGAGTATATTAAAACATTGTTATGGGTAACCTTTGTCTTAAGACTATACATAGAAGTGGTGACATCAGTTTGGGATCAATATGCATATAACTACAGTCTGGTACTCTCATACGTGCTTTTTTTACTAGGTGGTCCCAGCCTAAAGGGGGTACACCGATCTCTCTCATATGTGCTTCAACTGAGACTTTTAAGAAAAAAGTAGTAAAAATAGTCTCACACAGAGAGTTTTTTTGTTATAAAGGGCGTTGGGTAGGGGCGCATTGGTGCAGGAAATTTTGCCTAAGTATTCTGCTGATGTTAAGTCTAATAATCATCATTTTATAGACAAACTTTAATTATTTGAAGCAGTGCCAAGACTAATCACAAATAACTTATTTCTAATACTTTAAGGTCTTAGATAGTAAATCACTAATATAATTGATTTTAAAATTTGATTAAGTTTACAAACTCCAGGAAAAGGGACCAGTTTTTGTTAATATTAAACAGTTTGACTTTTGGGCTTTGCCCCAATGTGAGGGAAGCCTCAACTTTGGAGTTCTTAATGGCTCATTCTTTTAAGCCCCCATATTTATCTTATGCGGTAAGTTTATATATTGATGCGCTGTTGGGCTGAAGGCCCAAAATTATCACCTTTCAGATACCATAATTTAAGATTCAAAAGATCTTAAGGACTCCTAGTGCAGGAAAATCTTGCGGGATGAAAGCCTGTGGGTACTTCCTCACTGCATTAGGGGTGTACGAATCTGAGCACCACCAAATGTGGTTCTAACCGCGATTTGGGTGATGCTTGCACTACCCCAAAATTGAGATATGCCCGCCATGTTTAGGTACTGAGTAGACCGTCTGCACAAGCCATGATAGACGATATTCCTCTCATCTCCCTTGTTAGAGACATGAACCAATGACCCTCAGGTTTAAGGCCCCTGAGGAGGAGAAGCCAAAGCCTTCCCCTTTGTCACCTGCTTTTTTTCTGAGTTGTGCTCTTTGGCCCCTTTTTTCCAGTATGCCTTGGAGCATTTTCAGATCATGTGCATTTTTGTACATTAATCCTCTTCGCCACCAGTTGGCCCATGTCAACTGAACTGGCAGCTAACCAAGCTTAAGGCCAACTCAGAAAACCTTGGCATTTATTGTAAGCAGGTGCACCAGAGTGCATCCAACCAGTATTGCCTCTCACTTGTCCTGGGGTTTGCACCTACGCAAACTCAGCTTGTGGGGAAGCCGTTTGATAGGCACCATTAATGACTTGTACTCCCCCTTCCTTCCCATATTCTTCCCTCAGGGAGTGGTATACACCTGCAAGAACAGGTTGGCACAGCCTCCACTATCATCCCGCACTCCTTTCAGGCAACTACAGGACCCGACCAGTGCGCCCCTCTAGGTTCTAATGTTTGCTACTCACCCATGTTTCCATGGCTTTCTCCAGTTGCACCATGGGGAAGCCCAGCTAACCTTATCTAGCTGACTTCAAGTACAATATTGGTAGTTAATACTTTATTGGTCTGGAGGGCCAAAGATTAATAATAGTTATGAATTATCTAGCCTTGAACAGTCCACAATTCCATAATTAACCATTTCAGTGAAATTAATCGGGAGAAACTAACATAACAACCCAGTTCCAACAAGGTTAGGTAATTTCACCCTTTTTTTCCTAGTCCCTACTTTCCCTATCCTTGTTAAAGGGCTAAGATAAATCTAAATAAAGGACCACTTTTACATGTCCAATTTTTGCCTAGTTTAATAACTTGTGATTTTGCCTGTTTATTATAACAAATATGTGCCTCAGTACAGCTAAGCTGCTGAGTGATTGCCCTAAAGAGAAAGAGTCTCCTAGGTGAGAGTGCTGGTGCCATTAACAACTAATAATTGCGTAGCCTTAAAAGGACACACCTTCAGAATATTAAAGTAAGTACCCAGCACTGGTGATCTGCCTGGGACCCTTCCGAGGCTACCTAGTGAAGACATATCTTCACATAATTAGTACTGAATACACCAAAAAAATCACGCCAAATGGCTTACTCTAAAATTAGGACAGAATGAACACAGCTGAGAAAGAGCCCATCCATCTTCTGGATATGCGATGGTTCTACCCCTTGACATTTAAACAAGCTTGAACCTACAAGAGTTTAGGATATCATTGACAGTATGTACTGCGGGTACTTTGAAACAATGAAAACTGCCATGAAGGATGTGAGCTGTGAATTAATGTAGTTTCAACTTCTGAAGTTGGTGGGAACAGCTTGGCCTTATTAGAGATAATGCCAAAGAGACCACTAGTTGAATTGAGAAGGTTGACTATGAATAAAAAATTACTACGCGGTTGAGGAAGGAATTGAGATGGTTTATGCCATGACGAAGCAGGATACTACTAATTAAATGTTGAAGCAATGGTGGAATGAGCGCTTCCAAATATACCCATCTATCTCAAAAAAGACCTGGGCAAAGTTAGCAGAGCTTGGGCTTGTTGCATATGAAGTCTTGGATGCTACCAACGCCAAAGTCTAGGAAGATCTTTAGTTCAACTGTTCAGCCGACTAGTAACTCCTAGATGAGTTAAATAGAGCTGCTGAATCAAAGATCTGTACCTCGTCTTGGTTCCTGGCACTCCTTACTGCTATGACATTGATGTTGACGCAACCAACTCAATTTAACTAAACGCCCCTTCTTTTACTTTGCGCCAATGGCCCCCAAATCCTAGTGATGAAATAAAAAATCACCAACCCAAAATCATTGGCGCCCTTTCCATTTACTAACCAATGCTTTCCTCTGTTTTTCTGATATACCAACCAACCTGAGTGCCTCAGCGTCATCTCTGGTTCCCTGCGCTGAAGTTTAGTGCAATTCAGAACCTAAAGTCAAGTCAACCAACCCAAATTCTTTGGCGCCAATTTCACTTACCTGCGCTGACAGTTTACACTGGTTTGACGCTGAAAAGGCCAACTTAAATGCTTCAGCGCCCTCTCCATTCCTCTGCACTGATACGTCTCTTTGTCCCAGCATTGGTGTTGGAGCTTTTGAAGCCCAACAAAGAAACTTCGAATTTACTTGTGAATCTTCAGTGGAATTAAAGACAATCAATATGATGCAGCCAACCCAATTGACTGTATCACTACCCTGTTTCCTGATGATGAGAATAACTGTAAGTCTTGGAAAGAAACCTCTCAATCTTGACTGGGAACAATTCCCATTCTGCTCAAAAAATGGCAAGAAGTTGACATCTGTGACTCCCACCACCCAGGGCGATTTAGCCCATGTGATGGATGAGAAATGAGTAACGGCGTAACCTCTAGAAAATGCAGCCCCCTTCCATTAACCTCTTCCACCTAGCTGGTAGAGAATAAAAAAGAGTTTTCCAGAAGGTGGCAATGTTGCGCAAAACGCCCCAAAACCACTGAGACCCTGCCACTGCATCCAGCCCACACCTATCCTCAACTGGTACAGAGGTGGTTAACCCCTTCCCCGCCAACTGGGCTCATCCCTATGTTGCTTGGCCTTGGGCGCAGCCTGCCATACATCTAAAGCGTCGCTGTCATAGCAAATTCATGCATACAACCAAAAAAATTAAATTTGAGTAATGAGCCCAAAATAAAATTAATAAGCAGTCCGAACACAAGTCAGTTGTAAATTAGGTCCAAGAACCCAATTCAGCCGCTTGGTTCAAATTTATTCTTGATGGCAATTGTGTTCATATCTCAATTTTCCCTGGCGGGCTTATAAGCAGCAGTCCTGACAGGTACCGCTGTCACTCCATTTTCTTACTTTACATCCCTTTGAAATCAATAGATCTTAGAGAAATCAAAAACTCTGGCTTTTAGATATTTATTTTTTGACAAAAAATAAAACGGGTGATGATCCCCAAACTTAGCACCTCATGGCTGGTCCTCATGGCCGTTTTCTTAATATTTACACATCAATTTGGATGGCTATGCCCATGGCATTCTGTCTTGGGTTCTGGGTGATAACTCACCTGGAATCCAGATCAGTCTAAATATTAGTATCAGCACGCTCCATTACATAATGGAGCGACCAGTTACTCTCACCCTCTCCATCTCACCCTTTGGGTGGGGTGTCACGTAGGTTTTACCATATCAGTTTCAAACCCTTTTCCAAACATCCAAGTCCATCCCCGTTCTGGGCTCCACAGATCAGGACGTCCAGGATCCAGTGAGCCACACTGAGTTCATATCAGATTTCTACTCTTTCCATTGGTTACCGCCATTAGTTTGGCAATACCAAAAATCTCACCTACAAGCAGGACCAAAACTAACTCCTGTTACCTGTGGAAATTCATCTGGGCGCAAGCCAGGTGTCATTTGTGGCCTTGATAGTTACCAGAAAAACTGGAAATTACATGAGTTTGAATTTAGCACATAAGTTGGAATTGTACGTAGATTTTAGTCCAGAGATGTTGGTAGCATCTTCCGCCAGGCAGTCATCTTACAATGGTACATCGTCAAGTCCTATTTCAAGTGGGCAATTACAAATTCTGTGACTATTTCTCAGCCATGCCTGACTTGGGATTCCCAGTTATCTTTAATGTGGGTTGATGGAGACTCCAACAAGTGAAAATTAACTTGAATTCAAATATGTTACTCTTTTTGAAAATGCTCAAGGGTGGTGGTGAGCTCCCACTGCTTGACACTTTAGGTAAAGCGTGGAAAAGAGGTACCATTTCCACACTTGTACACCACGGACTTGCCTCCCAATTTTCCTCCATCTCTGTCAGCGTAAAAGAAAATCTTTAATATGGAAAAAAGCCACTCAACTTTCACAACATTCAAAGTATGACTTTAAGTTCCAAATTACAGTACATGTGGTTAACATCAATTGTCCGCTTTACCCTCATACGATGGAAGAAACTGCAGCCCTTGAAACGTGGATTTACAACATGCTTGCAAAGGTTTGTCTCTTTAAGGAGACATAACCAACTGTCTCCCCTAATGTGTTCATGAAAAAGGCGGATGGCACACTGCACCCTTGTGTGGATTATGGTCACCTTAACAGCATCACAGTCCACAACCCCTACCCACTTCCGTTGGAACAAACAATCGCCCAAGCCATTACAAAGTTAAGAGTATTTTCAAAACTTGATCTGGTGAACGACTTAAACCAAATATTGGTAGCCAAAGATCAGGAATGGCTTACCGCTATCCAGATGAGGCAGGGTATATTTCAGTTCTATGTGATGCCTTTCATGTTAAAGAATGCGTCTGCTACGTTCCAGCGGATGATTGAAAACGTGCTAGGTGACTTGCGTAACATCTGCACCATGTATTATATTGATGACATCCCCATCCACTCCCCAATCCCTGAACAGCATGCTTTAGATCTGGAGGGTGTGATCGCCGCTCTGCACAAGGCGGGTCTACCTGTGAAGTTTTCAATATTAGTTCTCCTGTGATGAGGTCACTTTCTTGGGTAACCTGGTACTAAAAGATGGCTATGCTATCCCGCCTTGTAAACTTGATGCCTCGCTCAAGTGGCCTACCCCAATAATCCAGAATCAATTGTGGAGTTTCTTGGGCACCATCATCTTCTTAAAAAAAATTTCCCAACCTCTCACAGCTGGTCTCTCCGCTGCACCCCCTCACGGGCAAAAACTTTTCTTTTCATTGGAAACCAGAATTCAAGCAGGCATTTGTTGCTATCAAACAAGTGTTCATATCCTCACCTGTGCTCAAGCATGCCGATGCAGACAAAGCCTTCATTATTGCATGTGACGCTTCTTCCGCTGCAGTGGGAGCAGTTTTGTTGCAGCAACATAATGTGTAGAGCACCCTATAGCATATTTTTTCATAAGTTTATGTCCACGGAGAAAAACTGGGCTATCTATGACAAGGAGCTAGCGGCTGTTTCATGGGCGTCAACACATTAATGGTACCTCCTGCAGGGCACTTTGCATGAGGTGAAAGTACAGAATGACCATTAAGCCCTCATGTACTTTCGCAAACTGCAGAAGTTGGCACACTTCCAAGCCAATATGTACCGCAATCTATGCAGTTTTAATTTCAAATATGAATTTGCAAAGGGCTCATTGAATGTTCTCCCCAATTTCCTGAGCTGCAACCCCGCCTTATGTCCCACAGAGGAGGAGGAGCAAGTAATCACCACCATCACTCTGCCTTACAAGATTTCTCATTGCCCCACTTGTGATTATCTCAGTGGATCTAGACCCAACTGCTCCCTTGTCTGTCCGCGTTTTAGCCCACCAGATGACTTTTTCAGAAGGATTGGAGCTAGCAGTGCAGCTTATAGATCTGGGACACAAGAGATCCCATTACTTTTTAGGTGCGGAAGGTATTCTGTTTCAGTCACGGTTGTGGGTGCCTCCCCAACTTTTTACTGAAGTAATTCAAGCCCACCATGATCCCCGGCAGTTGGTCACCAAGAAAGAAAAAGTGTCTCAACTTGGTGAAGCGGACTTACAATTGCCTCGGAATCTCTAAAGATATTCCTACATGGATAGCAAGTTGCATTTCTTGCACATATTTGAGATTAGATTGCTTTGGCCAGAATGGTTTTCTTCAACCCCTGCAACAGGCTGAGGGCCATGAAGTCGGTGTCTGTTGACTTCATTGTTGATCTTCATAGCTCAAATGAACATAATGTAATTATGGTTGTGGTATACTGGTTCACCAAATTTGCTTTGTATATCCCCTGCTCAACTTCCATCACCACTAAGGAGACTGCCCATCTGTTTGTCCATCTTTCTTCTCAATGTTTGGTTTTCCCCAGGAAATTGTGAGTGATGGGGTTCACATTCAAATCTCGCTTTTGAATGACTTTCTTATTATCCTGAAAAGTTAACCCTACAGGTCCACAGTGTACCACCCCCAATTGGACAGCCAGACATAGCGAGTTAATCAAATCCTGGAGTAGTACCTCCGGTGTTATGCCACCGCTTCACAGGATACCTGGGCAGACGATCTTCCACTGGATCAGTTTTCTTACAACAATGCCGCACACGCCTCTACAGGGTTTTCACCATATGAAGTGACGTTATGGTACAGTTCTTCCTTCTCTCCTGGACCTTTTCTTTGTCCCAAGGTTCCCAAAACAGCACAGTATGCTAAACAGATCTGGGCCACTCAGTCCCTGGTCCATGAACATCTTACCAAAGAAATTGCTGATTATAAGTGATTCGCTGACCAAAAGTGCCTACCCACTCCCAATTTCAAATTTGGTCTTAAAGTAATCCTTGACACCTGCCACCTGCGCATCAAGGCACCCCCATAGAAGTTTTCATGTAATTGGTCAGGTCCCCATGATGTTGTTGAAGATCTGGGTAGTGGCTTATTCTGTTTGTCACTCCCTTCCCAATGGAAACAACATCCAGTGTTTCACGTTTCCCTGCTATCCCACGTTTGGTACCCCACCCATTGCCCCTGAACCAGTCATTTTGGAGGATTCAGTCAAGTCAGAGGTAGAAGCGTTCTTGGCATTGTTCCAGTCCCGCTTCTTGATTTAGTACCTTGTGGCTTGAATGGCTTCCCTTCTTACAAAAATAGCTGGGTCAGTGCTAATGATTGCGCCAACTGTCATGAGTTGGTCAAAGCATTCCATGTGGCGCACCCCAAAGCCCCTCGCCCTCCCCTAAAATTGCAGCAATCATGGCCATCAAATTCCCAAGGCCTACAAGGATGTTACACTGGCTCATCTCCCCGGTGGCGGTGCTTCTCCCCTTCCTAAAAGAAAGGGTAATGTAATTCTTGGGAAGGAACCTCTCAATCTGAACTGGGATCAATTCAAATTCTGCTAAAAAAAGGCTGGAAGCCGACATCCATGACTCTCACCACCCAAGGCAATTTAGCCCATGTGGTGGATGAGAGATGAGTAACGGCGTAACCTCTAGAATTGCAGCCCCCTTCAACTGGCCTACCATGCTGAGTTGGTGGAGAATATCTGAAGAGTTTGCCAGGAAGCGGCAAAATTGCGCAAAAAGCCCAAAAAATGCCAAGACCCCACCACTACATCCAGCCCACACCCATCCCCAACAGGTACAGAGGTAGTTAACCCCTTCCCCACCAACTGGGCTCAGCCCTATGTGGCTTGGCCTTGGGCGCGACCTGCCATACATCTAAAAGTCCGCTGCTATAGCAAATGCATGCATACAACAAAAAGAATTAAATTTGAGTAATGAGCCCAAAATAATTTTAATAAGCAGTCCGGACACAAGTCAGTTGTAAATTAGGTCCAAGAACCCAATTCAGCCGCTTGGTTCAAATTTATTCTTGATGGCAATTGTGTTCATATCTCAATTTTCCCTGGCGGGCTTATAAGCAGCAGTCCTGACAGGTACCGCTGTCACTCCATTTTCTTACTTTACATCCCTTTGAAATTTTTAGGATCTTGGAGAAATCAAATACTCTGGCTTTAAAATATTTCTTTTGTTGAAAAATAAAACGGGTGGTGATCCCCAATCTTAGCACCTCCTGGCTGGTTTTCGTGATCAGTTTTCTTATATTTCACATGTTAATTTGGACGGCTATGCCCATGGCATTCTGTCTTGAGCTCTGGGTGGTAACTCACCTGGAATTCCAGGCCATTCTAAATATTATTTTCAGCACGCTACATGACACTTACAGCTTCTTTGGCAAGCTAGCCAAAGTTAATGCCTTAGGTGCTACATCAATTAATCTTGGCTGAGGAAACTGAAATCTTGGTAAGCCCCTCGAAATAACCAAGATGAGCGCCCTCAGTACTAAAGCACACTCCCCCACCAATTTATTTTACCCTATGCCAGCTCCTAAAACTTCATTTAACGATAAAACTGGCGATGAGGCCCAGCATGACCAATATTGTTTGCCTAAACTAGATGAGCTAGGGGTTGCTATAACCACTTCACCTTCCTTTGATGAGATTCTTTGTAGTTTGGGGGAGTTGTTCTAGTGACCCAAATGCCCTAGACCAAATTCCCACTATTCACTAATCTGTTTAGTTCTGAAAATCTCACCTATTATTTATTTTTTCTGACTTCTTAAGTTTCCCGCTTAAGTCCAAAAAATCAAACCACCTGACCTCACCAATTAAAAGGACGAGAATTTTTTACTCTATTCAGAAAATATTGCAATATTAAACCACAATTCTCGGCTGAATTGGTGGTTGATCCTCAAAGTTTGATCTGTGTGAGGCCATCACATGAAATTAGGCTTTTATTGAAAATCAAAAAAATTCCCACCAATTCAAGTTTATTCTAATGCTTTAAACCTTCTATATAGTGGGCGAATCCATTTTATATTAATACCTTTTTTGACTCTCAGGCTTCCAAACTGATGATTATGCCGCTTTGATTAAAGCGTTGTAAATTTAGACAAAGTTTATGGCCACCAGTTTATTTTATAAACCTAAACCACCTGATTCCCATGACACTAGTACCCCAACTTATGGACAACTTGCTTAAATTTAAGGACTGTTGAAATATGCCAAATACATTAGTCCAAGAAACAAGTGTATTAATAAACACAATTTAAATAAAGAATTAAGAGTCTAAAATATGAGCTCTGGCGCCACATCACCTTGAAAACTGAACTGCCTGATTTGGACCTTAGACTAACCAAAAAAGATTTTCCCATCAAAAAATGGTCTGAAGCCATTATGCACCAGATCAAGTTGGTGGCTGCCCCATTAAACCTGGGAGATGCAACTGTCCCCCCAGTTGAGGCTTAGAGGTACTATTGAGCTTTGCCCTGATTAGAGGGAAGCCTCAACTTTTGGTTCAAAACGACTCATTATCTTAAACATCCATATTTATATTCAAGAGATAAGTTTATTTATCAATGCTCTGTCGGGCCAAAGGTCTAAAATTATCGCCTTTCAGATACCATACTATTGGTCGATGCTTTTTTGGGCTAAAGAGACAATAAATTACTACTAGTCATAAATTAACTAACCCCAACCAATCCCCAATTCCACAATAAGTCATTTCAATGAAATTACTCAATAGAAATTGCCTTAACATCCCCATTCCAACAAGCTTAGGCAATTTCACACTATTTTCTCCTTGTCCCTTTCATCCCTAGCCCTATTAGAGGGCTAGGATGAATTTAAATAAAGCAGCGCTATTGCTTGTCCAATTTTTGCCTAGTCAACTTATGATTTTCCTGTTTATTATTACAGTGATTTTCCTCAATCCATATAAGCTGCCAAGTGATTTCCCTAGAGAAAGAGTCTCATAGGTGATAGCGCTTGTGCTACTAACAGCTAATAATCATGTAGCCTTTAAAGGACCTGCTTTAGAATATTAAAGTAAAAATCCAACACTGAATAAGAGGATTTGATCTCTAATCTTTGATTGAAATTGAAGAGCAACTATTCTTTTGAGCTTAGATGTATTTGTGACGCTCATGGGTGGTAGCTTATTGGCTAAGTGGGATTGGGTTAATCAATATAATTAAAAAGGGGCAGTTATGACCCTAGGAATTTTTTGCTTAGTTGAACATTAAGAGGGTAATGAAGAGAGTCATGAGAACTTGAGATGATGGTAACAGTGTGCATTATTCCCTATTAGGTAATCTAGAACAGACTTGGAAATTAGTATGGCTGTTATTAACCAAAGGCTAGGAAAGTGATCTGAAGTGTATAACAAAGAATCTAAAGGAGAGATTTTGAGGTGTGAGCCACATCAGGAAGGGCGAATTGTTGAATAGGCCTGGGAAGCAAGATGGTACTTTCCTTTTGGGAATACAAAATCTTACACCAGGTTATATTTGTACATTGACATACTTCTAATAAACTCCTGTTAAAGCACCTCATGGAATAGATGGGTTGAAACTTTAGAAAAGTTGACTCTACCTACATCAGCTGGCAGATGTTAAAGTGGTGAAGATGGGGTCACCTTGCATATCAGATGAATTAAGGCTACAGTGGAAGATCTGTTTAGCAGAAGTAGATGAGGTCAAATTAGACATTGTAAGGGTAAGTGAATGTACCTGGCCATCTCCCTGGAAACCTGTGATAACTTAATGATAACCACGTTTTTGTAATGGAAGAGAGCACATCTAGCATCTTCAGGAAACAGAACATGATAATATAAGCTGAGTATTTTGCTGAGTTTAGCTGGGCTCTTGAACAAAAGCGTTTAGAATCCCAAGGTGGTGCAAAGACCATTTATGTTTTAGGATATAGAGAATTATAAACATGCTTATGAGCAGATAAAATCATTTTTGCAGTTGGTGCACCACTTTACCCACATGAGAGCATCAGAAATAACTGAAGATACCATTTAAAAAAAGACGTGGTACCTATTTTATAAAGATTTTTCTATTATTGATATAATCATTCACAATTAGAAGAAAAGTTTGTGCATATTTTTTGTATCTAAATCTATCATGCTCTATATACTATAAATCTAAGCCTTTGCAATATTATATTATTTATTTTAAGTATTTCATATTCACCAAAATAAAATTCTACAGCTATATCTAATATGTACTGATTTGGCATCAGTTTTGTATCTATTAGACCTTTATTTTAATCAAAAAAATTGTTAGTTATGCATTATCAACGTCATTACTTTCAAGTAAGAGTTAGTCTACTATAAAGTTAATATTAAGATCAACATTTAATAAAAAATGTACAATTATAATATTACAAAAATTAAAAAAGCTTTTATCAAGAGCATTTAACAAACTAATAAATCAAGTTTGCTGTTATAGATCTAAACTTAGTTTAGAACTCTGCTAAACTCTATTTTTATAAGTTCTGCTTGCTTTGCATATCCATTAACACGAAAAACTGTTTAAAACCCTTCAGTGAAAAGTATCTATGCTAAATAGTATAGTTTTTTTATGTGTTGATCTTCAATTAATTTGTTATTTGTTAAAATTTTGTATTTAGTGTTGGGACGCATGAAATATAAACCACCTATCCAAAGGAAGAATAGGGAAACTAAAGCCCCAAGCACAAGGATTTTTTACTTTAGAACTAACAGCTAAGGGCAAAAGCTTTTTTAATTGGTGAATATTATTGGAGCTTTCTATAATGATAGTAGCAAACAAAAATATTGTGGAAAGAATGTAATCCTGTTTATTTTCTAAAACCTATATTCAAGGGAAATAAGGTATATATCAATGGGTAAAATTGCCAGGCGCTTTCAAGCCAAGGTCTATACTGATTTACTATTCAAGCTTTCTATGGCATCACATTATTTGTTTGTAGTAGTAACATTAAAGTTGTCTGGATTAGGTTTAGACTCTGACATTGAGAGTTAGTGAATTTTTTTAGGTCAGTGGATGATCCCTGACAGAGGTATTAATCAATCCTTTGGATTGGGTCAAATCCTACCATCAAAAATGATTCAACTTTCATTTAGGGCTAGAAATCTAACAACGCCACCTTCTAGATCTTGGCGCAGGGGGTAAAGGGTCATAAATATTGACTATGTACTTGATTGATCACCGTTCCCTGGGCGATTTAAACAATCAAATGTTCATTTATCAAATGTAGATGATTTTGTAGGTTCTGGACCAATTAAAACCTAATTTGATGTCTCTTCTAGCCTGGTTGATGATGGTAAAAGAGAACCAAATCACCCGTCTGGAAGGTATTCAAGGTCATTTTTATTGTTAGACCTATTTGTCTTTCTGGAGGTGGTAGCAGACAAATTCTTTAAAGCCAGATCTTGAAGCCAAATGATGTCTTTAGCAATAACTCTTATAGCAACTTCAAGGACATTGGTGGAGACTTGATCTAACATGATTTGTAATTTATAGGGCAATGGGGGATTTCTTCCATATAAGGCTTGAAAGTGGGACACTTTTATAATTTAATGATAACTAATTTGGTAGACTAGAATTGTACTAGGTAAGTAATGTGGCAATGGAAAGGGCAATTCAAGGCCATTTTTTAAGGGTTGAGTTTAATGTAGCGTTCAATCGCTCCACCATCCCATTGGTTTAGGATGGTAAGGAAGGAGAACATTTTCAGTGGACCTCATTAACTTGGTTAATTCTTGAACTAGCAATGACCAAAGAGATTTTCCCATTAATAGAGAGGGCTATGTTAAAACATCCATGTAGGATGTTGATGCAATTATGTTGAATTGGAGAGGTGGCTTTCTCAAAAGCTGAGGAATGGGATATGGCTTAAATTCCCTATGATAGATGATTAACAGCCAGTATGAGGATTTGATGGCCATTAGATTCTCGAGGTAGAGAGCCCATGCCATTGATGCTAACCATATGAAATGGTTCACAGTGAGGAACCACTTAGGTTGGGGTTAAGGAGTAGAAGCAGCTTGATTTTTACATACTAAACAGGACTCCAATATACAATAAAGGGGAGCATCCTCTTCCAGTAGCACTGTGTCTTTAGCCATTTATAGGGTTTTCTATTTCCTCCATGGCTGGCTTGTGAATTTAATTATAAGTAAATATCTGTTTGTGCAGGGGTTAGACATAGGGTAACCATTGATCTAATTTTAGTTAAAATAAGGTACCAGTTAAGATTAAAGTTTTTAACAACCTTTTCTCCACCCCCTTTGTTTTTTGAGAGACGCACCCTTCCACATATAAAGTTGGCCAGGAATTCATAGAGCTGAACTTCCTCAGGTTCAGTTAGAGTTAGGATAGGTAACCTGGACAAACAATCCGCGTTTTGATGAATTGGGCTGGGGCGATGGACAATAGTGAAATCTAATTTTGGAGTTTTAGAGCCCACTAGGCCAAATGACTTTCAAGATATTTCATATTATGGAGCCATCGCAACGAGGCATGATCAGTAGTATAGAGAAGTAGGCCCATATAAACTAGGGTCAGAAGTGTTTGATGGCCATTAAAACCGCCAGACACTCAGGTTTGTAACACTATAGTTACATTCAGCTTTGGATAGAGTCTGCTGTAATATACAATGGTATGGTACACTAAATTTTATACTTTGGTGGGACAGTATAGCTCCTAAAGCAGTATCACTTCCATTTTAAATAGTGAAAATGATTTGTCAAAGTTGGGGTGTATAAGAACAGGGGAAAGTGTCAGTTATACCCATAATAAATTGAGGTACTGTTGCTGCTCTTCTTTCCTCTGGAAGAAAAATTCCTTTATTTAACAAGTAAACAAAGGGATCATATGTGTTTACAAAACGAGGAATGAATTAAAATAATATCTGACCATTCCATGAAAAACTTGCACATCTCAAAGGGACTTATGCGGTTAAATTTTGGAGATGGCTATCACTATGTCATCCTTAGTGGATATTTCTTCTTGATTTAACTTAAGTCATAGAAATAAATTTATTGGATTTTTTATCTTAGAGAAGTTTGCCATAACTGTTGGAAAACCTCCCTGAGGTGAGCTAGGTGGGTGGTAAATATTTGTGAGAAGAAACTAATGTCAACAAGATATACTAACACACAAAATCTTTTTACATCATTTAATAACTCATCCATAGCTATATGGAAAGTGGCAGAGAATTGCATAGTCCTTATGGCATCCAGGTAAGTTTAGACAGCCCTTCACTAGAGTTAAGGGCACATCTTTTGCAATCTAAAATGAATAGGTTTTTTCTGCCAGTAACCGTTAGCAAAATCCATTACTTAAAAAGCTTTGGTCCTAACATTAAACATAAAGAGTTATATATGCGAGGTAGTAAATAACTTTTCTTGTGATTAATATAATTTAACCGCCAATTATCCATAAAAGCTCGGTGTCCTCCATCTTTTTTGAAGATTAATATCAGAGGGGAAGCCTGAGGGCTTTCAAATGGTACAAGTATCCCAGCCTCTAGTAGTTGTTTCAACTCAAGGGCAACTTGAGCTCCTCTACTTTAGACTTTCAATAGGCCTAAGTGTTGTATGGGGGATGTCCTTGGTTTCCACATGGTAAATTACTTCAGACATCTTCTTATAATCTCTAGGTCCTTTGGAGAAAATATCTTCATAAGTTCAATAAAGGTCCTAGATATTAGCGTTAGTCATTTGTGAGGGTGTACACAATTTTAATAAAAACTAGTGGGATGGTTGTTGGGGAATCAATCCCTAAATTTTTAGGGTGCCAAAACTGCTTAATCAGTGATATATTTAATAGGGAAGAATTTTACATAGTGATGACCAGGTAACAAGGAGCTTTAGGACCTGATTTCTAAATTTATTATAAAATGAAATAATTTTTATAGGAAGGGTCCAAGATACTGGGGAAGATCAAGGCTTCCTTGATAGAAGAATTAGGGTGTCCATAAAAGTTTAAAGTATGGGGAATGTTAGAAGTGTGAATTTTGACTTAATAGTCCACCATTACTTGAGAACAAGAAGGTATAATAAAGGAATTGGGGGCATTGAGAGGTATTCAATTCTTGAAATGAACTTCCTTGGGAGGAAACTTTCTTTTAAGCCTCAATATTTTGTAATCTTTTTTGACAGATAAAGGTGGGATACAAAAATGAGGCAGGACCGCTTCTTTGGGACTTCTCATTTTGGATAAAAGTTAGAATAGTAGTGGTATCTGCTATCCTAGGGGAGCAAAGGTATTGTTTCTTATGGTTATTAAATGTTCAAGGTGGGTCAACCTTGGGACAAATATACCACACTGAGAATTTTTCTAGCCAGTACAGGTTTCAAACTCAAAACCTGCATTAGGGTGAAAGCAGTTTTACCTGCCAGGCTAACCACCCTCGTTTCTTATGGTTATTTAATCAGTTAAATTCATACATTATTTGGGACTCCAATGAGTAATCCATATTTATTATTTTTCTGGTATGGTAGTAGAGGCAGTAATCAAAAGTTTCCTAAATCTTATAAAAGCGGATTATGCTCTAATTACTTCAGTGGGCTGAGCTTCTGCTATTCCATATCTAGCCTAATGGATTTAGTCAGGAACCATTTTTTGTCTAAGTTGGGAGAATATAACGTTAACTGGTGGTCTGGTTTCAAATACAGCCAAAACTTTAACTTAAGGAAATACTACTTCCACCTATAAACTGAGGATCCAAACTAAGAATTAATGTCTAGGAGACAGTCAATAGATGCTTGCAGCGAGGCTAGTGGAGATTTTTGTCTAAGCTAGTCTCAGGGTTTCTCAATTTTTTTAAAGTTTCTGTAAATTAAGGCCTGGATCTTACTAGCGGAGCTGACTGTAAAATTCTATTTAGGTAATTGACCAATATAGGTGAGAAAATTGGCGTAGCAGAGTCATATCTCAGTGCTCAGGTTAAACACACACCAAATACAAGCTTTATGAGGACAGTGTCTTTGACTAAAAAACTAACAGAAAAACTATTCACAAAAAATAGGATTTTTATTAAAAAAACTACAAAGCATACTGTAGTATTGGATAATGCCAGTGGCTCAGAGTTTGCTAATGGTATTCTTTTGAGATTAGCTCTCTAAGCTTCTCCAGGATAAGATCCCCTTCCACCTGGCAATTAAGCCCAGATATCCTACATATAACAGAGATCTCATTGGTGTTTCCTGTTGGACAATTGCCATCTCAACTTCAGCAAAAGAATATCTTGGGCAAGAATTGTCCCAATTTATCAAATACCATTGACAAATTACAAGTCCAATATTGTGATGATAACATTTTAGATGAAAAAAGCAACAATATCAGCCAAACGGCCCTGGTCAATTATCGTTGGAACCCCGCAAATTGGGTTAACACTTTTCTATTAATAAACCACAGGAAAATAACACTAATTTGAGCAGTCAGATTGTACCAACTGTGTGGGGGAATCAAGGGAGTCCTTCAGAGATCCCTCCTCATCATACAACGAATTTAGTTCAACACACACCGTGGAGATCTTCCCCATTTATAAGGTTTGGAGGGGGCCTCGCAATGTGAAAATATTTTCCAATTAAATGATTGTAAATATATCAAAAACTTACCTCACAGATCTAAACTACCTATCATCGCCCTCCATTGGCCGTTTCATGAATTAAGGCGAGTTTTAAATGATCTGATAGGCCAACAGCCCATATTACCTAATTCATATGCACATGGCTTATAACGAATTTCTCATCTGAGTCACTTTAAGCCTTGAGACAAATTTAAATACTCACGTTCTGATATAAAGAGGGCTTTTCTCAATCGCCCAGCTATAGCTAATAAAAACCTCTAAAAAACCTGATTTTTACTTTTATTATAAAAGTATCTTTTTCAAAGTGTAAGTTTTTTGTGGATAACCAACTGATTCAGCACCAACGAGCATAAAACTTGCCGGATTTCTCACAAAGTGGGTTTCACTACAGGGGTCACCTGTACACCACAAAAATTCACCTAAAAATGGAGGCTCTTATTATTAGTAACTCTCCAACTCTTCCGTTTCCAACTGAACCAAGAATAATTTCCTTTGAAAAGCAATCAGCAAGCGCTTTATCCCGTCTTAAAGAGCTTGAACTATGCCTTTTTAAACCTTCAATACAAGACAAGTTCACCCCCAGTGAGGGAAGCATTGCTCCGTTTTTTTATGTCTATGAATCTTTAATGCACGGCGCATCTACAAGCAAAAAATTAAACACATACTTCCTTTCTTAAGTCGTCTGGCACAAGAAATGATTGTTCCTTACATAACAATCTGCATATGTGGGCAGAGGTGAAGGAGGCTCTTTTGGCTGAATTCAGTTCAAAGCAGAGTCTAAACAGGGAGAAACAGGCCTTTATGCGCCTTAGCATGTATGAAGGCAAACTGACCGCTGCCTTTGCTGAGCGGCTTTACTTTGATGTGCAGAGGTTGTCAACATCTAACATGCTAACCGTTGATGATGCCATCGCATCCATGTTAACTGGGGTAGCTTTTCAACCCTCTCTAGCCAGGCATATCGTTCATTAATCACAACTTTGAGAACATCTGTGACATAGTAGAGGCTTTATTAGATGTTGCTGATTTCCATACATGTGCGACAACAAATAAAGCTAAGGTTAAACCTCCAGTTCTAACCATTGAGGAGCTTTTGTCTGTAGGCATTTGGGGGTAAGGCCGTCTGTGCCTATTCACCCTGTTAATCCTGCTCCTTCAGTGCTATTTAAAAAGGATATCACTCCCTCATTTAAATCTGAGACCTGTAAGGTAGTTAATACCATACTCCCACAAGATTATTAAAGCTGATGTATCTCCCCTCCAGCCAGCTAGTAGTTTCACGCCCTAAGGGTAACCCCTGTAACAATAAAGGGCTTGCTGAAAAGACGTTTGGTCAGAAGATAGCTACCCAAACTCATGTACCTGTCTCCACTACCACAATTGCGACATTGCAATTGTTGAGAATACCTATGGGGATGAATCTGAGGGGAGTTAAGATGATGTTGGTTACTATATATTGGGAGCACCTACGGAAGTGGAGGTCCCTGATCAATTAAATGTTGAAGGAGTAGACCAGACCATCATACTTGAGAAAACTTACCTTAGCCAAGTTCTAAGGTGTCACAAAGTTATTGACACTACCAGCGATGCTGATCAGTTCTTGGCTGTCTTGATTCAACATCTTCAGCAGGTCCATACCATGAAATCCATCCTGGATAAATACCCTGAGATTTCTTGTAAACTAACCTCCACTTTCCGGTTCAAGGAGGTCTTGGCTTTGTCTCCTAACTTTGGTTTAACACTCACCAAGGAGGAAGTGGTCATTCATAAAGTCTGGGTAATGGCCATACTGGATATTGGCTCCCTAGTTAATGTAATCTCCTCTAAGATCATCAAAAGTTAAAGCTGGCGCCTGACTTGGAGTACAAGCAAGAATTGGAACTGCAGGCCTAAACAACACCTGTGCCATTAGGACATACTCTTCCCTTCCCATTTGCATTGGGAAGCTTATCTTATTGGCCCCTGCAGTGGTCTTGGACAACAACACCTATGATATGCTCATAGGTACCCAATTTATAATCAAAATATGAGGAAATTATAAACATGAAGCAAGGTTTCCTCTTGTTACTCAATTATGAAGTCCCTTTAGTTTTATTCAGAAAAATCTTAGCAAGAACAAATACTCTTTCCTGGTTGAATACCCCTTTTACACTATGACTTTGCATTAACCCACCTCTGGGCGCAACACAAAGAAATTGCCCAATTCAGTGTATGCTAGGGACGGTATATCTTTCTATGCTGCATATGAGGCCTTGATTAAGTCTGGTGAACAACGAATGGTTGACATAAAGATCACGCTCCAAATCCCACACCACTGCCTGTTGCACCTCATAAGTCTTATGGGCGTTAGCCCCTTGGAGCCTTGGGTATCACTTGGTATACTAGAATCAGCCTACCAGAGGCCTATTACTATTCTGTTGAAAACCTCACCGGCAAGGACATGGTTATAAGAAAACATCAGAAGATTGGCAGAGGCTTATTGGTCCCCATAGATGACATTGAACGTATCCACTTCATTGGCTCTATGACAGATTTGGGTTTGCCCATGGATAACCTGGTATATACCTTACCCAGCGTCCATATCTCGGATGAGCTTACCCCAGAGGAGCTGGAAAAGTTTTATATTTTATTGGAAGAATATTGCGACATATTCTCAAAATTGGATAATGACTATGGACATATGAAGGATTGGAGCCACTCCAATGATGTGGGTGATGCCCGTCTTATTTTGTCAAAACCTTACTGTAAGTCAAAGGTGGAAGAATAGCAGATGAGGACGGAGCTCAATAAGTTACTAGACGTTGGGTTACTAGTTCCTTCACAAAGCCCTTGGTCTTTCCCCCTTTTGCTAATCAAAAAGAAGAACGGAGGTCATCTGATAGTCATGGACTACCGCAACTTTTATGACCTCACAAAAAGTATATCTATCCTATCCTCCGCTTTGATGACGCCCTGGAACAACTCTCCATATCTAACTTCTTCTCTGCAATGAACTTGGCTAGCGGTTATTCGCAAATGGACCTTTCTCCCCAAGATCAGGAGAAATGTGCTATTATCTGCAGTGAGGGTCTCTTCCAACTCACCCAATTATTTCAAGGGTTGCGCAACGCACCTGCAACCTTCTAGCGCACTATGAAACATCTTGCAGGATCAAGGCTAAGTTGTGTCATCGTCTATCTTGATGACATCACAGTGTTCTCAAGGCCTTCAACGAACATCTTGATCACCTGAAGGAGGTGTTTCAACGCTTACATGAGTCAAATATCACGTTAAACCCTCAAAGTGTACCTTTCTCTAAAGAAAATTGGAATTCCTTGGACACTCCATTTCTCAAGAGGGAATTCAACCCATACAATATGAGGTCAAAGCAATCTCAAAAATACCTCACCTAAAAATTTACGGTATATTCAGGTATTTCTAGGGATGATAGGTTATTATCATCAGTTCATCCTTAAGTTCGCCCAACCCAGTGAACCCCTTGTCCGCCTACTTACTAAAAACGCCCCTTTTCATTGGATGCTGAATAGAAGTCTGCTTTTGAGACGTTGAAGCAACTTATACAACAACGTCCTATCCTGAAGCACCCCAAATATGAAAAACCATTTATCTTGTTTACCAATGCCTCAATTTACGCCTTTGGGGATATCTTAGCCCAATTGAATGAAAACGGTGTATATCATCATGTATCCTACTTCAGTTAGATGCTGTCAAAGGCAGAACGCAGCTACAGCGTAACAGAAAAGGAGTGTCTTGCCATTTGGTTAGCTGTAAAGCACTTTCTCCCTTTCCTTTATGGGACTATCTTCACTTTGGTTACAGACCACGCTTTGATAAAATGGTTACAGAATATGAAGGATCTGAATGGCCATTTTAGCTCTCTGGGCTATAAAGCTCCAGCATTATGACATGAAAATTAAACACTGTTCTGGAACCTGTTACATGAATGTTGATGGGTTAACTCGGCTGCTAATCCTTCACTTGGGTAATAGTGAGGAGGAGAGGTTATATGACCTCTTAATGACCTCTGATGACTGTGAGGATGAGGATGATCCTGTCCAGAAAATGTTAGCCTGTCACTCCCGCAACATTAAAGTGAAGAGTGATAAATTGTACAAGCAGGTGAAGGCAAAGTGGCTTCCTTAACTTTGGCCCTCATAACGTGTACCTGTTATTTAGAAGATCACTCCACCTTTAGGTCATGGAATGTAATAGAAAACCTATGAGAGGATTAGGGACTAATATCGTTAGGAAGGAATTATAGAAAATATTGCCAAAGTCTTGAATGCCTGCCTCAGATGTAAAAAGCAATCAAATTTCAAGACTAGATACCAATATCAGCCAACTTCCCCTAACAACTATTTCACATCATTAGCCTGGACGTAGTAGATCCCCTCCCACAGACTACTTGTGGAAACAAATTTATCCTATTAGGATTGACCGCTTTACTAATTGGGTTGAAGCCGTAGCTCTTCCTGCACAAATGGCCAAGGTCACAGCCACGTTTTTACATCAAAACATTTACACTCGTCATGGCTGTCCCCAAGAACTACTCTGCGACATGGGTAAGAACTTCTCCTACAGAGTAGTCAAAATCCAGGCTACCTCCATGGGAGCCCAACTTTTCTCAGCTTCATATAATCTCTCTACCAATAGGACCATTGAGAGAGCAAATGGAACTTTGGTTTCCATCTTGCGTAAAATGGCGTCCTCTAATCCACTTCAATGAGATTAAATTCTAACCAGTGCTCTTATGGCATCCTGGATTAGTTATCACCATATCCTGAAAATGTCTTCATTATGTGTTTTGTATGGGAAATAACCAGGGATACCAGCACTTATAGATAAGGATGTCTTATCTAGTGGTGAGGACCTGAAAAAGCCATGAGAAGATTGGCTCGCCATATCATTCAGCTTCAATCTGAGGCTATGACAAACCTAGCTTAAACAGTTACTAAAGAAGGACAAGGTGCCAATGAGCTTCGGGCTCCCCTGCCTTCATTCCAAGTGTCTAATATGGTCCTATACTACCATAATTGCATCACTCCTAGAAGTGGCAAGCATAGATCAATTTGGGAGGGTCCTTTCACCATCACTTACAAGAGAGGAAATGATTACTTTATAAAGTCCTTAGCTACAGAGATTAAAATCAATTTGGGTACATGGCAGCTTCCTATGCCCCTATTCTACCTTAAACATTCTTGAAGGGGGTAATATCAGACAATTGCTGTCTTGACTTCAGAAAAAGAGTGTCTTGGGCAAGAATCGTCCCAATTTATCAAACACTATCGCCCAATTACAAGTCCAATCTTGTAATAATATTTCAGATGAAAATAAAGACAATATCGGCCAAAAAGACCCTGGTCAATTATTGGTGAGACCCTACAAATTAGGGTATCACTTTTATTAATAACCCACAGGCAAATAACACTAATTTGAGAAGTCAGATTGTACTGACTGTTTGGGAAATCAAGGGTGTCCTTCAGAGGTCCCTCCCCATCTTACAACGAATTTAGTTTAACACAAACCGTGGAGATCTTCCCCTTTTATAGGGTTGGAGGGGACCTCGCAAAGTGCAAGTATTTTCAATTAAATGATTGTTAAATATATCAAAGCCTTACCTCACGGATCTAAACTACCTATCTTCACCCTTTATTGGCCGTTTCATGAAGTAAGACGAGTTTTTAATGATCCAATAGGATAACAGCCCATATTACCTAATTTGGATGAACATGGCTTATAATGAATTTCTTTTCCAACTCACTTTGAGCCTTGAGACGATTTAAATAAATAGCATTCTAATATTGATAGGGTTCTTTCTTAATCTCCCAGTGGCAATTTAATAAAACCTTTAAAAACCCTAATTTTTTTAAAAAAGTATTTCTTTTAAGTGTAAGTATTTTGTTGATATCCAGCTGATTCAGCACCAGCGAGCATAAAACTTGCCAGATTTACCACACCCCATGGTTACTAAGAAGCACCCATAAATGGCAGAATAAAGTCATAATATCCAAATCGGGTCAGAAAGTGAATAACTAAGGTTTGAGGCATGTTCATAAAAGATGTGATATGCCAGATGTAATTAAATAACCAGCGTATGGCCTTAATAATATAGTACCCTATTAACAATTACTTTACGCTAGAACAGGCAATGTAGTTTTTTATGTTAAAATAAAATAGGAGGCGATATAGTAATTGAGGCCATGGCATCAGTAGCATTAAAGGAATGAGAAATGGGCCAGAGGGTAATTCAGGGATTTGATAAATAGTAAATTGATAAATTAGGTCGCTACCTATCAAAGCATGGGCCATGATACAAACTAATTACTATGCTGATCAAATACACTACCTTTTATCAGTAAAATTGTAACATTAGGAAGTCAAAATAATAGAATGCAAATGGTTGGTAAAACCAATAACAAATTTCCCCCAATTAACCAAACATTGAGGATTAAAGATGTGTGAGGGGTCAACAAGCTCATTATAATTTGTGGGCTGTCAGCCCAGAACTCTTCTGATTTTTCTTTAAAAATTTAGCATGCACCCATCTGAATAAATGACCTTTAACAGGATCCTTCAGAGTGTAATAAAATATGTAGATGCCTTCTTAATGACCTCAAGAGGCCCCTTCCATATATATGCTCCAGCTTACTAGTTCTTCTGAATCCATAATTATCATAATACAAAGTGATGAGCCTACAGTAAAGTGGGGTAACGGCCACCAGTCTTTAACCTGTTCACGGGACCTTCATTTATCTGGCAGCTTATTGGTTTATACAGCACTTTGTAGCTGGATTAAAGTTTGCGCCAGCTTTTTTCAGATATTTTGTGGGAGACATGGGTTCCTGACTGAATCAAGAATATATAGATTTTGAGGAGGCTCTAGTTGCTTTCCATATAGTAAACCGAATGGGGAATGCCTCATGGCTGAATGATTAGATATAACATAAGCAAAAATGGCGGAAGGCAAGAAAAGGTTCCAGCTGGACGCCTTCAACATAATTATCTTACGTAAAGTCCCAATTAGAGTACCATTCACTCATTTGAAAGTACCATTGGTCCCAGGGTGGTAGGGCGTATACAATACCCTGCTTAAACCCATTAAATCAAGTTTTGAGATGATCTGGGATGTAAAGTTTGTCCCGTTATCCATCAGCATAAACTAAGGCATCCATGCTGATAAATATATCTTCTAATATGAACTTAACCATTGTTGTGCACATAAGCCCCTAACAACTTTGGCCTCAACCCATTTCATAAGGTGATCAATGACCACAACTATATATTCAAATTCCTTACCATATTAGCCAGAGCCTCACAATGTCAATAGAAATGGTATGCCAAGCAAAGTTGGGCTTAACCAGTTGACAGGAGGTTTTTCAATAGGACCACCCACCTAGCATTCTTTACAACAGCGGAGGGTTTCTTTTTCTAGAACTAGTGGGACCCAACCCAAAAAGGGGGAAATCCATGCATCTTATTCGTGGTAAGCCAAATAAAGGAATCATCCTTAGTAGAAAATTCCTAATATGGTACCATACTAGCCTAGAAAGCCATATCATATGGGGAAGAGGCTTTGTGGAAATTTTTACACTGCGCTTGCGTCATATGGAAGACCATGGTGGGCAAAATGGGGTTAGAGCATCAGCAGCATGTCATAAAAGGAGGTATATGCGCTGGCTTTTTATCAATAAGGCCAGCAGTATGCATCGCCTGATGTACTGAACAAGTTGAAGCTCAGTAAATGTAATAAATGCATGCACACAAGTAAAGGGTTTGATGCATTGGCGGATTTGCAGATAGTTGTGATTATAGAGTAGATATTGCCACATGAATGCAAGCGCAGCTTGCAGCAAATGTGAGCTCCTCAATTTCATATTTAGCATCATCAGGGAAATCCTGAGGAAGATAGTTATGGGAATACCTTCACAAAGTAGTTATATCGCCTCATGGAGGGTCTGATGGAGGAGAGTATTGGCCGAGGCAGAAGCTGCTTCATCAGCCATTTTATTTAAATTTTTATATTCAAATACATTTTTAGATATGAAAACAGTGGTGGTGAGTCAAATTGGGAGGATTTTCAATATTCCTCAAAAGAAATCAGGCTTAAACCATAGAGCCCAATCAGCATCATCAATCCATTGAAGAGCCTCAAACAGATTTAATTCAGCCAACAATGGGACAGCAACAGGATTTGTATGTGTAACGGGAACTGATTGGTTATTCACTGTCAATCACAGCAGCTCAGTTGAAGCTTGAGCAGCCATCTGATCAATAATATTTTGACTTAACCTACTCTGATTGGTTGGCGCTTTGCAAGCAGCATAGCATTGGTTGATGTAGGGGCAGAAGAATTGAGCACCATTCAAATTTTGGCAAAGCAACATCAAGGCTGACGCCAGAGGAAGGAGCAATAGAAGTAGCTGCAGCATAAACCGCTTGGCACTTATGTATTAATTGCCAAGTTTGAAGCATAAGGGACAAATGGCGCAGCTATCTTTGACGTTCACCCAAAAGGGATGATCAGGGGCAGATCTAATCACGATGTAGGGGGAATTGCGAGGTGGATGTCACAATAGAAAGGGTGGATAATCACAAAAACATGAGGCTCTGCTAAATGATTTGAACCATTTAGAACCACAAATTGCAGCATAGGGTCAGCGCTATAAATCGCCAAACCCATTGTGATTTTGTGGCTTAGGCGCTCAGTGGAGATATGGGAGAACAATCTGGCAAACTGAAATCACAAGAGTGGCCTCATCCAGGAGCTGCATACAAATAGTGGTAATTGGTATTTTTTATAAATTAAAGGCAGCTTAACTGCTGCCATCACACGGGCTTCAGATGGTAAGCCAAGAATGTGGTACCCTAAAAGGGCTAAAATTAAACCCAGCTGGTATACAAACTGCCATGGCCATAACAATAATGGTTGCACTAGCATAAGGGAAGAGATTCCCATAATTGACCCAAAGATGAAGCACAAGTTGCTTTGAGGGAGCACTAGGGGGACTGCGGAGCACCTCCTGGAGCTTGCAAGATATTAGCTGAATCCTGAGGTGAGACAAAACGCCTAGTAGCATTAGATGGGCCAGCAGAGCCATCCTGGGTGCACTTTGGCAGCAGCCAAAAAATGCCAGAAGGTGGCGCACCACCACCCCACGCTGGGGGCAGCAGGCGTCAATTACATTGACATTGTATTGCAATGGCTCAAAATCAACAGCCAGTTTTTTTGTTTAAAAAAACCACAATTTGCTTTAAATTAAAGTTATTGAAGCAAAATAAATATTTAATAATGGAGGGTCTTGTCAATGTCAAAATTCATATATTTATAATAGTGTGCTTCTTCAAAAACTTCATCTTTTTTGAAACTGCTAAACCTATTACCTTGTGGGCCTCATTAATAATGTTGGTTCACTCCGTTGAAAAGGGTATCCAATATTGCTGATTTTTAAGCACAATATATAGCTTCCCATTTTTGGACAACTGTGTCCTTCCGTAGATGATAAGTGGCAAGGAAATTCTGAAGTTTATTGTCATATTGCTGAATCAGCATCTGATTAAAAAAACATTGGCTGCATCAGCCACTAAGGCCATGGTGGGAAGTCAAGATAACCCTCTAGCGTTTTAATGCTTGACAATATGTCAATGCTGAATTTTGAAATCATAGGCTTTTTATTTTAAAGCCATCTATCCAGCCTCCCTTCCAGCTCCTTTAGATTCTGTGAACATTGAAGAGAAGCATGATCAATCACTACAGTAAAATGTGCTCTGTGGACGTGCGTTCAAAATGTTTACATGTATAAATAACCATCAAGCACTCATTATCAGTTACCATATAGATCCATTAATGAATGTCCAGGGTATGGCTATAATAAACCATGGGATGTTCATTAACTCAGAGTCAATTTGAGTAACATCGCTCTTACAGAAGTAAAAGAAGCTTTCATTTAATAAACAGAAGTTAAAACTTTTTGGTACATTAACAGTGGTGCTTGTGTGAGGTAAAGACTTAATGTATAAAAGGCTAACTGAAACCTCCCTGTCCACTAAAGGGTACACCGTTTTAAGAATGTGATATAGCAGTTCACTTACCTTACTAAGGTTTTCTATAAAAACAGTAATAACCGTGTCAGACTTTTCAAGAATTTAGGTGAAGCCCTAAAATTTAGCATTACAATATCAACTACTTAAATTCAATATTGACTTTACTATTATTATTATCATTGGTTTATAACTGCTATTCAATTACTATTTTAAGGTTAAAGCCCAATATTGCTATAATATTTTCTCTACCTATGTTTTATTGGGCCTAATAGCAATTTCACTAATACTCTTATATTTTCAAGAACTAAGCAATTTCTTATAATAACGCCAAGTTAGGACCTAACTAACTCTAGGTAAATTACTCTGTTAGTGCTCCACTGGCTGATGAGACAGGTATATTGCCTGAGCTGAATTGACATTCATCCTGATATTAGATTAAGGATGTATTTAGTGTATAACTCCTCTTCTCACCTCATTAACCACCTCACGTCAAATATTATACCTTATCACCTATTGGCTTCCTAGTAATAGATAATGGAAACTACTTAAAAAGGTCACTATTATCTGATTTCAGTCCAGCCTTTAACAAAGAATCATGATTTACTTCAAAATTGAACCTGAACTGTGTCATCGCCTCTTGTATTCCCAAATCCACTGCCACTATCACACGTGGTATTCGCCTATCACTCATCACATTCCTGACTTTTCCTTGGTAATTTAAATAGTACAAACCTTTTCCTTAATAAAGTATTTTTTAAACTTATATTTTTTTAGTTTAAAGACCAATTCTTAAGGAATGAAGAAATATTTTCTAGCCAAGTGAATTGTTAGGAACGTCTGAACCTCTATAGAAGGTAGTTCAACTAAGTTGTCCTGCCTGGTACCTCTGAGTATCCAAACAATTAAATATTTACCCTTTGTTTGTTGCCAAGAGAGTGCAAAGCTGAGAATGATATAAGGGGTAACAGGTTTGGTAGCAGTACTATATTGTTCCTATCTAGGCTATGGGTCCTTTCCTGACTCTTGAAAAATTTCCTTCTCTTTAGTCTGTACTAAAGTAACTTGCTCCTTAGGTTTCTTTCTCCAACCTTAAGCGACGAAGTGTTCAGGGTTCCCACATTGGTAGCAGAGGGTCTGAGTCTTGTTCGCTCACTTTTGTCACTTGGGCTTAATTCCTGTCATAGCTCAATTCTTCTACTTTTTAATAGGCTTGGAGAACTTCACTGCAAAATGATTTTTAACAGGAATGACCTAAAAAATTCGATTAGGGGCTTTAAAGGTTGCTTAACATCTTAAGATGATCCAATAACTGTTATGTGGGCATCTGAGTCGCTAGATTGAAGCCATTATACAATGCAAATCTTAGTAGGGTCAAAACGCTTTTTGAATCACAACTTGGTCATCAAAATCTAATAGTATTTTTGCACCAGACAGGTTTGTGATTCCTGGTAGAAGCAGTCAGATAAAGCTGCTAGAGTTTCGTCCTTTCAAGATTTTCCTGCACATAAATTCATGTTTGAAATTGGACATCCCTGTAGGTCTTCTGTAATCTATCATAATTGCTTCTTTGGTTTCATTATAATTCTAATTGCCCCATTTATATGGGAAACACTAAATTCTGGCAATCAGTGTTCAGGCAGGATATTACAGTCACTGCCTTTTCTTGGTCACTTTTCAAACATCATTATTTCAAATAGTCGTAAAAACGCCAGAGCGTTGTCCTGGTGAGTTGTGGGAATTTTCAGGTAATCAAAATTCATATGTGGCTCCATTGTAAGAGGATTTCTGCCCATTGACTCAAATAATAATTGGAGTTTTTGGGAGTCATTTCTGAAATAGCACCAAATGACCCAAGCATATTACTGGGTGATTGAATCTTCCCAGCTGGATTTTCTTGCATATTGTTGTTGGTTAAGTCCGACTCCATTTGAGTGAAATCACACTCATAATTATCAATTCTATCTATGAACTTCAAAATACTTATATCTTTGTTAATCTAATGTAAGCATTTTCTATCCGCTTCTTGCTCTTTTTTATGAATTAATACTTCTTTTATATATTCGCCCTTCTTTTTCTTCAAGGAGTTGATCTTTCCATAGAGGTCATTAACCTTTTCCAATTATCTCTATCTATATGTTAGCTTTAATCACCCATTCCTATAATGCATTTAGATCAGCCTGTGACACCGAGTTGAGAGCGTTAATATTAACAATCTCTAGTCCTGTCTAAATCTTCCTTGATTCATTCTTGTAAGTCATTCTTGATAGCTTATACTATTAAATTTGGATTAAAAACTTAACTACCCCCTGTAATGAGCGCCAAATATTAAAATCTTGAAGCTGTGCACTCTTTCAGGATTGTAGCTCGCTTCAGCTTTCTTGTTTAACTGCACAGGTTCCTGATAAATTGCGTTGATTAAATAAATGAATGAATTGGGTCAATAATATTATGAGGACTATTGTTCCAGTTGAATGCTCTTATAGCCACGTTGCTTACCAGGTTAAGGCTAAGCAGTTGACTTTTCCTCTTGAAGGTATCTCTAAACATATATGGAACTCTTCCCTCTTCTCTTCACGCTGAGCCAGTGGAGATCTAATAAACAAAATAAATTAAAAAATATCCTATCCTTACACTCCTATCCTAAAGAGTAGACTATACAACTAATGTATAAAAAATTAATTTTTAACAATTAGGATCTGCTTTATAAAAAATGCAAGCTGATTTTCAAGGGAAATTGGCGCCCAACTCTTCTGTTAGTGCCCCAATTTGAAACGTCAGCCATCGTCAATGAATTAACCCTCCAGGGTCGCGCTCAACGTTGATCTTTGTCATCATTTTAGTTAGGTTCACTTACAACTTATAATGTGACTCTAATAGGTTGAATAGAAGAACATGTTACAACGTCCTCACTTAACCTTGGCGATTAACTCTTATCAGGTTAGCAACATGCTTAGGTAATGGGATTCTTACCCATAAACAGTAAGTCAAGATACCTGAAAGGCCAAATTGCCAGTTGCTAACAAGGCGTCGTTGATCGCCTAGCAACTCATAAACTCCCTTAGTTGATTGGTGACAAAACCAGATCGACTCCTACAAGTCAATTAAAATATCAATATTATAATTGACAGCTTAAAAACTTGTTTACTATCAAAAACTATTTCTGAAAAAACATTAGTGATCCAACGGATTAAAATCCGACATATCACTCAATTTTTGTTTTAATATTTCTTCAAACAATTTTCTATCATGAGTGATGATAACTCTAACATCCACAAGCTGGATTCACCCCCTAGTGGATAAGCAAAACAATGATATTCTGATTAAGCTAAGTAATGAGGCAAAAATCTCATCCCCATACTAAAGGGGTATTTCTGCAAGTAAGCAAATGAGAGGCTTGGCGAATTAATCAAAATTGGTTTTACAGATGGTAATACCCCAACATTCTAAGAATACTTGTATAACTCTGAGACTCAAAAGTTTAGGAATCTTGAGTTTGCTTCAACTTTATCATATAAAGAGTTGAACACTTTCACACAATATTTCATGTCCTAAAATTTTTTAATAATTGTTGGAAGGTGGTACACTTTACTGGTTTGAGCTTGATGTCATCTCATTGTAATCATTGTAAAACTGGCTTGAGATGACCTAGATGATTGTAAAGGTTTTCAAAGACACCATAATGAATATAAATGATCAATAATGCAGCTCAGTTTGAGATCTTGCATGATATGATCAGATGCCTGTTAGAACAAGGCAGGCACATTACATAGTCCCTGGAGGAGCTGTAATGAATGGAAATCATCTGAAAGGATGAATTTCCAAACATTACATTCTGATTGGTTTGTTGGGTTAATTCAAACTGAACCAATCGGAATTGTTGGGTATGGTGGAGTGGTTGGTCAGACTTGAAGGGCTGGGCTGAGCCACTCTGACCATTCCTTAAGCTCAGCAGGCTTAAGGAATGAATCAGAGAGGCTCCTCAGAAGCGACTTTATAAAAGTCGAACCTGACCTTCTCAAATTCCAAGTTGGAATTCTAAGTCTTGGCCTTGATCCCCTCCAGTTCAGTCTTTTATTATTTATAAAAATAAAAATAAAGTTCTTTCGAGGTGTCACGCCTCGCTTACCTGATATTTTTGGGTTTGGGTTTGTGATAGGGGACCTCATATTAGTGACAGTCTGGCCTCATCACTCCGTTTGCTGCCGCATGGGCATTTCTGAGATTTGATGAGAAAAGGTTCGCCTCGCCTGTGCCTAAGTCTGTCTGGTTAGGTTGCCCGCCTGGAATGCCGCCGCGTGGGCATTTCCAGGATAAAATGGATGGGGTCTGGGATCCCCGCCCATGACATTATTCCAACTTCATTTTGCTTCTGGTTGGAGGTGGTCCTGTCCCTCAGAGGATTTCCATTTTGTCCCAGCTGTTGAGGAAACTGGCGCTGGGCCAACCCAGTGACTGATGGCCAGCCCTGCGACGTCAGTGAACTTTGAGGGTCTGCCAAATTTCAGGTTCCCGCTAATTCCAGCAGCTGTGTCCGAGGGCACCTGTTCCCAGCAGGTTCCCTCAACCCTGGAAAGTCCCAAAAGGGGAGGATATTCACCCCAGCACCAGCGCCATGGGGTCAACCCCACTGCCAGCAGGACTGAGGAAAGTGCCTTCCCAGTCAGGATGGGAAGGCCATTCTCAGGCCTGACAGTGCAAAGGGGATGGCCCATGGCCAGCGCTGTTTCGCGCCTTCTGGGGCTATCGTTGGGGAAAGCCCTTCCCAGTCAGGATGGGAAGGCCATTCCTAGTGGTAGCCTCCAGGAGGTGGTGATTTGGCTAGGTGTTGGGTACAAATGTCCTTACCTGTTGGGGCTTACTCCAACAGCCCAGTTTCCAGTTTCCGTTCCCCCCATTTCCCCTCGAGAGGATCCTTCTTGAGGCTCGAGGTGATTCACCCCAGGAAGACCTCTCACCGATGATTTCCTCCCAAAATGGTGGCTCTCTGCCCTGGAGGGCCGTTTTAGCAGGGGGTGATGTAACGAATGGAAATCATCCAAAAGGATGAATTTCTGAACGTTACATTCCGATTGGTTCATTTGGTTAATTCAAACTGAACCAATCAGAATTGTTGGGTATGGTGGAGTGGGTGGTCAGACTCGGAGGGCTGAGCTGAGCCACTCTGACCATTCCTTAAGCTCAGCAGGCTTAAGGAATGAATTGGAGGGGCTCCTCAGAAGCGACTTTATAAAAGTTGAACCTGACCTTCTCAAATTCCAAGTTGGAATTCTAAGTCTTGGCCTTGGTCCCCTCCAGTTCAGTCTTTTATAATTTTTAAAAATAAAAATAAAGTTTATTTTGAGGTGTCGCACCTCACTTACCTGATATTTTCAGGTTTGGGTTTGTGATAGGGGACCTCATATTAGTGACAGTCTGGCCTCATCACTCCGTTTGCCACCGCATGGGCATTTCCAAGATTTGATGAGAAAAGGTTCGCCTCGCCTGTGCCTAAGTCTTTCTGGTTAGGTTGCCCACCTGGAATGCCGCCACATGGGCATTTCCAGGATGAAATGGATGGGGTCTGGGATCCCCGCCCATGACAGGAGCCAAGTAAGTTGAATTAATCTTTCAGTTAATATCAAGGTGCACTTTTCTTGGTCTTCTGGCGGTAAATCCATCTTCCAGTAACTGCTGGCAAATTCCATCGTGGAGTTAAATTTGAGCTGGATAGTAAGTCCCATAGCATCATCAATTATAGTATCAGTTAGCTTTCATCCTTTGTGTGGCTGTTTAGCTTCCTGAAATCCATCACTATTCTGTAACCATTTTTATCCTTGTAAATAACAGTGGGGAAGACCATGAATCTGGCAGGGCACAAGTAAGCTGGCATTCAATAGTTAATTTAGTTCAGTCTTTATGTTTTAGCTCCTGTCAGACATCTGACATGCCAAGAAAAAAACTTGGTTTCCATTTAGAGTACTCCAATACCCACAGTAGCTTCCAAACTTCACATGGCAATTCCGCTCTGTATATTCTTATTTAGGATCTGTGAGGGTATAAGTGCGGAAAGTATTGGTCAACAAACATCAGCCTCATTTCAACCACTAAACTAAGTGAAGGCAATAGTATTGACCATGGTTCTCACACTGAGGGGAGGCTGGTTGGGTTGGATGGGGCGGCTGGTTGGACCATTTGAGGTGTAGGTTAGAATCAATCTAGGATTTACTTGGGCTCACACTTGGTAGTGAGGAGCAGCAACTACATAATAATTTTAAATCATTGGCATTTTCTTAATATCCCAATCCACTAAATTAATTTTCATAACTTTATCTAATACAGTGGACCAAATCTGTTGATAAAATGCTTGGTTCATGGCGATTGTTTGTGTATACATTTTCTTGAATCAATGGTTGTTGTGACATTTCTCAGGGTTGGTTTCCTGGATTTTCTCTGCTAAGGAACGCTAATGTAGAAAAACCTTAGAAACGGACACTTCCATTACAGAGAAAAATGAGCGTGGCCCTCCATAGGTTGTTGTTGTTTCCTAAAAGATGTCAGAATCTTTTTATAATTTGTTAATTCTAAAAGTTTTGTAGCAGAATTAATTCTTTATTGAAAATGATATAACAAATTTACCCAGAACTCTACTATCAGCAGAGTGCTAGTCTATACTGTCATGGAAGTTAATAGGGTGGCTGTGGAACCTTTATTACAACTGGATGAGCTCATGTTCTCAAAGACGCTAAGAACTTTGTGTAAGACATGGTTTGGAAATTGCAGTTGGGTCTTTTGTGGTTCACTCTGGCAATCTTTGCCAGTCTGTATGGGCGCCAGAATCCTAGCATCGTTCTTAGCATTTTGCATTGTTTGCATAAAGTTTTGATCAGATGCTTGAGGATTTTCCCCCATTATAAACGAGATAAATTCGCCCATTTCAGGCATGTGATTTTTATCTGATAATCCTCGTGCATATTTTTTTGAAAAAATTTTTCTCCAAATAATCTTCAACTGAAATGATGATAATAGCAGAATTGTAACTTTTTCTAGTTCAGGTGGGGTAAACGTAATCTTGGGTGAAGCGTTGGACACCCAGATTTTATCTAGGGTATGCCCTAAGTCTGCCACCTTTAATAGCGGTAATTCACAGGGACACTTCCAAGTCCTTGATTGAAAGGGATATGACGCCCAGTCTAATTTAATGGCCACAGAGGGGACCATAAATTACCCTTTCCTAAAAAACAGGGTCTACTTCCCTTTGCTAACGCTTGTACCAGAGTGTAGTTCTTAGTGCGGTGAGGGAGATAAAAGCCGCTATGGTTGTGGGCTTAACATTGGACGGCACAGGAGCATCAGTTTTGGGCATGGAAGTCCTCAATCAATTTGCGGCAGTTGGTGCAGTCTTTAACAGGGCATCCATCTGTTCTTATATGCCGGATACCAATTTCAAGCCACAAGGTATTGGATTCCCTGCTTAACTCTCTGAAAATCCAGAACTTCATCAACCTAAAATTCCCATGCCACCTCTGTCAATATCAGTTTAATTTTACTAGGTTTTTGACCATGAAAAGGGACATCTCGGAATCATGAAAAGCCTTATGAGTTTCCAATGAGGAAAAAGCTCTATGTGAAAAGATTAAAGTCTATTCCTTACTGATATGGAATAGCTGCCCTCTTTAAAGCCAACTTTTGACATGAAACTTTGAGGTTGAGATTCTTTGTGTCCACCATTACAAAATCGCCCATCTGATAGCTTAAAGCTTCTCTTCATTTTTGATTAACAAATCGCTTGTGTCCTGCGCGGCCTTAGTCAATTGTTTCTGCATTTGTTGGTGTACTTTTCAGATGTTCATCGCAAAGCTTTCCACCGTGTGAATAAATGTGTGTAACTGCAGCCCAATAGCGAAGGCAGGTTTTAGCCCAAGTTGGCAAATATCAGCGACATCTCATTGGAGGCATGTAATGAGCTATTATATGCGAATTGGGCTAGGGGAAGGTAGTCGTCTAAGTGTCCTAGGAGGCAGTAATGTAGTGATGAAGGTACTGTTTAAATTACTGGTTGTTCATTCTATCTATCCATAGAACTAGTGGTAATATTCTGATGGCCAGCAGGGCTTAATTTTTAATGTTTCGCATAGAGCCTCCAGATTTCGAGGTAAATTGGGACCCTCTGTCACTTATCACTTCTTTTGGTACTCCACACAGTGTGAAATTGTGAGATATGAATAACCAAGTCATGTTTTTGTCTGGGTTATCATCAAGCATGAGATAAATAGGGCGTTTTTTAAACCTATCCATGACCACTATGATTGTGTCAAAGCCCTTTGAGGTTGGCAGACCAACAATGAAGTCCACTGATATTGACGTCCATGGTCCTGTCACATTCTGAATTGGATGTAACTGTCCATTTCAGCCCATTCTGTCAGACTTCAATTGTGCACATACAAGGCATAGTTCCACCAAGGCTGGTACATAATTCATAAACTAGTCCCTTCATACGCTCTCTTTACTAGGCTAATGCTCTTCTTGACTCTGAGGTGTCCCATGGTCAGTAAATAATAGTGTTCCCCTATGACCCATGAGCGTAGAGTTCTTGGTACCCATATTCAAATGATGAAGTATGTCTTATCCTTTTTAAAGACCAACTAGATGGGATTTCTCACACCTAAATCTTATCTCTTAGGAAATGTCCTTCCTGGTTTTCTGACTGAGCGTTTAGTACAGCATCTATGAGGTAACCCTCTTTATTGACTGTTAAATTGTTTTAAGGGTATGAGGCTGAGCGGGGGGCTTTGATGTTGGTGGTGGGTTCAACTATGGGCTTAACAGGTGGGGTTTTGGATTGTTTTAAGGGTTGTGGTAGCAGCGATGGTAGCTGCCTCTGCTGGTGGTCTGGCCAAGACTTGTTGGAGATTCACTATAACCAACTCTACGACCTATACAGGATCAGGTCCAGTAGACAGGCTCCTGCTCAGGATATCTGTTAATATTTAAGTTGGCCCTTGAAAATTCGTATTTAAAATTGAATTTGTTGAGGTCACAGTATGTCCTGGTTTTACAGTTCACCAGTTTCTTCAGTTTGCAGTAATATTATTGAATTTTGATCTGTGCACACAGTTACCGTGTACTTTGAGCCTGCAGAGAATTATCACCAGTGCATCATTAACCAGTTGACAGCGGGCAGTTCTTTGTCATATATTACAAAAAGCATTCTGCGCCAGTATACTTTCTGATAAAACATGATACTTGATTTTCAAAACCATCGTGCTCTTGTAGCAGTACTGTCCTAAGGCTGTCCTACAGGCATCACATGCTACTATGAACGGTTTGTCTTCATAAGCATGGTGCAAAACAGGCGTGGAGGTAAAAACTTCCTTGATGGCGTCAAAAGCCCATTGACATTCTTCTGACCAGATGTAAAGCATATTCTTGCCCATTAGGGGGTAGAGGGTAACTAGTTCTAAGATTGCAGGGGAGATTTTTCAAGAAAGTAATTGATCTTAGGTAACTGTGAAGCTTTTTCTGAGTGGTGGAAGCTGCCCACACCTTTATTTCTTTTAATTTTGAAGAGGTGAGGACATGTCCATTTTTTTCCTACAAGGTTTCCAAAGAGTTAGACTCCATCTTTAAAATTTACATTTTATTGGCTTTGCATGCAGGCCCGCTCTATAAGGTAGCGGTCACTGCTACCAAGTCCTTTTAGTGTTGTTCTGGAATGGGGTAAAGAACAAAAATGTTTTCATTTATGACACTGCACAATGGAAGTGGAGGTTACCTAGCGCGTGGCAAAGACCCTCTGGAATATGGCAGGGGCATTTTTTAGATTGAACAGCATGACCTTAAATTGGTAGATTCCCAGGCATGTTCAGATGGCTATTAGCCATCTTTGCCCTTCTTTTTTACCCAGAACTGGTGTAACGCATTTAACAGATCTAATTTAAAAAATACTTTCAATTTTGTGACTGCTTATAAATTATAACCTCGAGTGGTAGCTTATAAGGGTCAAGATTGGTGTTGCAATTGGCACAAGGGCGTCATATTCCAAGAACACAGGTCAATACACCAAAATTACAAGGTACTGTGTGAGGACAGTAACTTAGACCAAAGACACAAAAGAAAACATTATATAAAGTAATAGGGTTCTTAGTAAAAAGGAGCACACTTTGGTTTCAAATACTGCCAGAGGATCATAGGCTCGCTCAGATAATCTTTTAGGTAAATTAATACAGGTTTTCCCAGAAAAACCCCTCTCATTGACAATCATCCTCAGATAAGTCTTCTTTACTAAAATCTCATACGCATTCCATGGTTAATAAGCAGCCTTCAAAATGATATACTAAAATGATGCTATTTAAATTGGGTTGGAATTCATATTTCTTGGGCTTAAATCATTTTCATAAAAAGGTGCAAGTTGCTATATAATTGAAATACTGGAGAGTAGTCATAATAAATATATGACTTGTTACTTATGATTTTATGCTGGCTGGGACAATGTAAAATAGTATGCTAATATAAGTTAGAAAGTGCTAAAGCAATAGAGGCCACATCAACGATGGCTGACAATACAAGAGGATGAGAGATGTATTAGCGGGGATTTAGGGACTTAGTAAAAATAAACCTACATGTTAGGTCCTACTTATAAAAACGTGGGCTGCGCGCTGAGATAATAACTATGGCTAATAAAATCCGCTATCTACATATTAGATAACTATAAAGTTAATTATACAAAAATAATATTACATAGATGATTAGTAAAACCATTTACAACATTCTCCGCTTGAACAAACATCATGTTGCAAAGATTTGAGGGGGTCAACTAACTTATTGAGAACTTATGCCTTTGGACCCAAACTCTGCTGTTTTTTTAGAATTTTGGCATGCACCCAGTTAATAAGTTGACTATTAACAATATCCTTCAGAGTGTAGGCATCCATGGATGTCTTCTTAATGATCTCAAAATGCTCTTCCATATGAGCTCCAAATTACTAATTCTTCTGAATCCATATTTACATAGTATAAAACTAGTTCCCCTACAGTAAAGTGGGGTAAAGGATGCCAGGATTCATTATCCCACTCATACTGATATTCTTTTTCAAACCAGCGCATTAGATTATGCATTACTTTGTAGTTAAATTAAATTCTTTGCCAGCGTTTCCACATATCTAAAGGAAGACATGTTCTTAGTTAACACAAGAATATAAAATTGATGGAAGCTCCGGTTGCTTCCCATGAAGTAATGCAAACTGGGAGCCCTATGGCCAAATGATAAGATATATATAAGCAAAAATTGTGGAAGGCAAACTTGTTCCAAATGGACGCCTTCACTGTAATTATCTTACTAAAATTCCCGTGAGCATTCCATTCACCTGTTCAATGCTGCCGTTGGTCTTGGGGTGATAGGGCGTAGTTAATAACCTGCATATACCCATCAAAGCATCAAGCTTAGAAATCATCTGGGATGAGAAATTAGTTTCATTGTCCATCAACATTAACTGTGGAAATCCATGCTGATATCTAAGATCCTCCAGATCAAAATTAGCCATCATTGTGGCGCCTAAGTCTCTGACTGCTCTGGCCTCCACCCATTTTTTGAGATTATTGTTGGCCATAATTATATATTTAAATTGACCAGATGTGTTAGCCAGAGGCCCGCAACGTTCATTGATTTGGTATGACAAGAAAAGTTGGGTTTAACTAACTGATAAGTGGTGGCTTTTTGATAAGGCCCATTCACTTGACATTCCTGCAACAGCGAAAGGTCTAATGGATCTAAAACTGCATGGATTCCCAATATTGATGCCGTTCTAACAGTTCAAATGTCTTCCAATACTCCCATGACCCATCGCCTTGTGGGACTGATAATAATATCAGTCTGTGCCATTGGTCAGGGTACCCAAAGTTGCTGATTGTTAGTGGGGATATTAAGTTTACAACTTTTAACTGCTGTATTTAAACTTAATTTTCTAAGGAGCGCTGAACATCTAGTGGTTCATTACCATAATTTTGGGCTAGAACTTTATTGAATAAATCATTGGCAACATCAGCCGCTAAGGCCACAGTGGGCAGACAGGATAGCTCGTCAGCGTTTTGATTCTTGATGTCAGGTCAATGCTGAATTTAAAAAATGCAAGCCTAAAGTTTCAAGGAACAGCAGGCTAATCACCCTTTGGACTCTTTCAAATTTGGTAATCAGTGAATGGAGGCGTGATCAGTAACTACGGTGAAGTGCACTCAGTGGATGTAAACCCTAAGCTACTTACATTTATAAATGACTTCCAGACACTCTTTCTCATTTAATGTATACTTTAGTTCATGAACCTCAAACTTTTGACTGAAGTAAGTCACAGGGTGCTAAATTCTGAAAGAATTGAATTGAGATAACATCATATTGGTGGTGAGAGAAGCTTCCATTTTCTTTTATAGATAATTCTTCAAAATTGGGGTACATCAACAGCGGCACTTGGGTGAGGTAAAGCCTGATTATATCAAAGACCGGCTGATGGTTCCTAGTCTAATCAAATAGGACTCCATTCTTAAGGAGGTGAAATAGCAGTTTTTTTACTTTTGCTGAAGTTTTCTGTAAACTGGTGGTAATATTTTATCGATCTAAGGAAAACTTAAAGATGCTGCGCTTGCTACTAAGTCGCGCCATGAATCCAATTGCTTCAACATTTGCCAGCTGTGGCTGCAATCCATGCTATCAATGGCAAACCCCAAATTTTCCATCTTCTCAAAGAAAAGTTACACTTACATAACTTGATCTTATGATCAGCCTTAGTGAGCCAGCAGAAAGCTTCTTCAAGGTGTTGTAGGTGATCTTTAAAGTTCTGGAAATAACTCTGATATCATCCAATAAAATAGGATGCAGAAAGTTTTAAATAGCTGAGGATGCTATAAATAGTTCGCTGAAAAGTCGTGGGGCATTGTATAGACTCTAAGGCATTCTAATAGGTTGGTAGAGGCCCTGGGCTTTAAAATATGGCGCTTTTTTCCTGTTCCTCTTTGGGCAGTTCTATCTGCCAATAGCTACAAATTAGATCCAAGGCCAAAAAATATCGTTTGCTTCCCAAGTAGTCTAACGCATCATCCATCTGCAGTAAAAGTTAGGATTTTTTAGTGATGCTATTAAGCTTGCAGTAGTCTATTATCATGCAGTTTGAACCTTCTTTTTTTAATCATCAATACTGGGGAGGCCCACGGAATATTGGAGAGCACTTACATCCCTTGTTGCACCAGCTAATTAATATTTGTAATATTGATTTCATCCAATAATTTCGAACATCTAATCAGATGGAGGCAAGCCAGAGGATGATTTATGGTGTCAATATGATGAACCACATCATATGCACGACCCAGATCACAGTCATACATAGCAAAAATAACGGTGTGCTTTTCAAAAAGATCCAGTGCTTGTTTCTTCTTCTCCTTCATTAGCCCAATAGTTTTCTAAGGTACTAGAGAGCAAAATAGTGCTCAATATCGCCACCAAGGCCTAGTTCATAAAAGTAACTAAAATCAAAATATTCTGGACTTCTTGAACTGATAGCATATGCACAAAAGCGATAATCTGGTATCATTTTATCTGAATATAGTACTCATACAAGTTAGCTAAAAGCACCTGAATTTCTCCACGGTTAAAGAGGATAATTTCAGACACAGTGACAAAATTTAAGATTTAGAATGAAAGAACAGCATGAATATCTCACCATATAATCCTTAGGGAATTTCAAATTAAATTTATGTCCCCACTATTACTTAATGGCCCACAAAAATAGTTTAGTTACAATTAGCATGTAATGGAATCCCTGTAGATTATGAAAACCTGGTTGGGTAATTTCTACGTATGGGCCTCAATATTCTAATAACCCATGGGCACTATACCATTTTTAAACACCAGGCGACAACTCCATGATTTCAAACTGGTGGGCCCTCATTCATATGAGTATATAATAAAAAAAGGGTTTTACAAGTATTTACAAAGTATTATTAAAATCAAACGTGACTCCATGAGCTCTCATAAAGGAGATCTCAATAAGTAAACTATAATTTTGATTTGGGAGAATGATAGCGGGAGCAGAGATCACTTTTGAGACAAATTGCAGCGGTAATGCAATGTATGCTCCTTCAGAAGTTGTAGTCTGAGGGCCTGCGGTACCATAGAATTTTATGATCTATGTCCGGGGCAAGGCCCAGTTTTTTACCAGTTTAGTGGACACAATATTAGCAGGTGACCTACCGTCCACAATTGCACAAACTTTAATTCTTATCTACTGCTATTAATATAAGTGCATCCAGAAAAATAAGTGTTAGCTGGATTTTTTGCTAGGACATCAAAATTGTCCGCTTGACTTATAAAATGTTTGAATCTCCATGCCTAGCTGGGGTATGGATTCTATCAGAATCTCAATTGACATCACCACTTGGACCCCGCTCAATTAAAGAATATAACCAGAAGTAATTGGAAGCTCTTATGATACAAACTGTTGAGTGTACAGCTTTGATACTATTTTTGGTGCCAACCTGGCTTTACATTTCTTTGGAGGCCAGTGGGTCACAACAACCCTTTCTTCATCTATTACTCACTGAATCTCCAGAGGCGAGGCAACGTTGTTATCTTTTCACCAGATGGAAGGTGGAGTCAGAGGTTTTTATTACTTGGGATTTTTTAGAGAAAAAAAGATGTAGAAATTACCTGTTATACTCCATCTTGAGTTTTCCAAGTCTTCCTCTTTCATAGGGTTCATCAAATGAACCCTAAGCTTAGAACTTGACTTATGGCAATGATTGGCATAATGCCCCAATTTCTTGAAAAGACAACATATGACCTGATTATTATCAAGCTTCATGAATTAAGGGCCATATGGCTGAGTTGATTCTTTAGTTAGGGAGATTTCCCCATTGGGATGGGTCACATGGCTCCTACGGACTTGGGTTAGGTTCTTTAAAAGTGACAGCTCAATGACAGAGATAATTTACCATGTGTGTAATATCATTCTACTTATTCAAAACCTATATCAAAACCAAATATAACTCTATATAGGGCTCTTGGGCATGGCGAAGAGCAATCTGGGCGTCAAAATCATTTCTATCACATTAGCCCTCAGATAATGTATGCGCCTCTAGATAAAAATATTTGTCAAATACTTGAATAGTTTCATATTCTAAAATAGATACTAAGATATTATCTTATGAGTTGTCTTCTTTGCAGCTCTGATGAGCTCCTTGATAGAATGTCCTTGGCATTGAGGTAGAGCATGCCAACCTTCTTTATTTTTGGCATAACAAACTCCTGACTTCTGGAGTCCAAAGATTTCATTACAACTGCCAAATTAGCAGTCTCACGCTCCAGCCATACTAATCTTATATAGTACCAAAAACTTATGCAAATCTGCCATCTTATTGAACTTTGGTAAAATATTGGGTTAACCAAAATTGATATCATGGTTGCAAGGCTGAGGGCCATGTGATGTCCATATCTGACTTTCTTCATTACTAATTTTTAGAGGGGAAGGGACACTACTGTGAGCCGCCATATTGTCAGGGTGCGCGGAATCTCCAATAGTCAGAATTGATGGCAAGACAAAAGGCCAAACAAATACCCTGTGCCCTATCACCCTCACTATCAAGTTCTGTCAGCAGAGGTCCCAAGCAACTTGACCTGGATGTCACTGATAAAATTTTGAAGAATCTATAAACTAATCTGGTTTTTTTCTTTCAGAAAAATGGCGGCGTTCAACATGTAACATAATTTTCAATTAACAATTGTTTGTTTATTAATCCAAAAGTCCGCTTTCAAGGCAGTATTTTCCCATATAAAGAGTCGAGCTCCTGTCAATTTGGTAATGGAGCAAACAGCTCCATCTATAATTTTTTGCTAAGTCTTTCATTTTGATGATCATGACCTAGTATGATAAAGTAAAGTAGGCCAATGTGACTATTTTAATCCACTCATAAATGTTCAATCTCGGTGGAATGATTTGGCAATGACTCATGACTAGGCCCTTCAACGTCAAAAAGTCATGCTATATCTACCAGGAAAGTATATCTCCAATAAGTGACCATAATCCATACTTTTCAACATGATACACGGAAAAACAGGGCTTGGCCCCTGTATTGAGCACCAAGTGTTGAAATTGGCATGGGGCGTCATATTTCAAGTGTGCAGGTCAATACACTAAATTACAAGTTACTGTATGATTACAGTAACTTTGGCCAAAGATACAAAAGAAACCATTATATACAGTAGTCGATTTTTTATATAGTAAATAAGAGAGAAAACTGTAGTATTAAATTCTTCCAAAAGTTCACAGGATCGCTCAGGTAATCTTCTAGGTGGCTAGTACAGCTTTCTCCAGAAAAATATCCTCCTCTCATTGACAAACCTTCTCACATATGTGTTCTCTAACAATGATCTCATAGTGCTTTCCATGGTTACTAAGAAGCCCTAAAAAATGGTAGGATAAAATCGTGCTATCTAAACTGAGTCAGAATTTGAATAACTAGGGAATAAGAATTTTAATAAAAAGGTGCAACATGTTGGATATAATTAAATTACCAGTGAGTGGCCATAATAAATATAGGAACCTATTATTGATAATTTTATGTCAGCATGGGGCAACATAAAATAGTACGCTAATATAAGTTAGGAGGTGCTAAAGCTATTGAGACCATGGTGTCAATGGCTGAAAATTAAGGGAAAGGGAGATGTGCTAGTGGGGATTTAAGGATTTGTTAAATAGTAACCCTATATGTTAGGACCTACTTATAAAAATGTGGCCACGCTCTGAGATAAATACTATTACTAATTTAATCTGCTATCTATATACTAGAAAACTATAAAATTAAGTATATAATAAATAATATCCCACAGATGGTTGGTCAACCCATTTACAACGCATAGTTTTGATCTTATCACCAATATTTAGAAAATGATTGTTCAGTGTCTTGAGGGGTAAAGCCACTTTAACTCCCTTCAAAAGGGGTAGATCGTCTTAATCATCTGACTCTACAAACTTGGCTCTTTCAGTGAGTTTCATAGCATTTAGTTTAAAAATGACTTCATGGCCTTCCTTCTCAATCTTGGCATCTTGGCTTTGGGTTATTTTTAGTAATTGATGGGGTGAAATTGTCCTGTTTTCTGACATGATATAAATAAATATTTAAAAAAAAGTATCCCTCCTCTATTGTTGACTGCCTTCTCCATAGTCCTCAGCGTCCACAGGCAAAGTGATATAGATATATATTGAGCCATTTCTTGGGGAATCTAGCAGCATAATGACTTTTGGAGTTGCAGGTCCATAAAGTCACATCAAAGGCTCCCCACCAAGGCCCAGTATTTCCACATCATGGATAGCTATTCCCTACTGTATTTTTTGTGTTACCTTGTCATTTATTAGAGCAGTTGTCCTGTATCCCAACGTTGAGTGAACCATAGTGATCTCACATTGCTTCAAGTGCTCAATCATTGCTGTTGTGTCTATGTCCTTGACTAATGCATAAATTAGTGGTTGGTGAAGCTCATGATAATCCTTAGTAGTATTTTATAGTGCAATTTTTGTACCAAATCTAGCCATTGCCTTTGCCCCCAATAGAACCTGAGCCTTCTGAATAAAATCAGTCAGCAAACTCAGTGACGGCCTCATTCTTTAAGAACCGGATAGTCTTTAATAAAACCTTGAGAGTGTCCATTTTCTCTTGTCTGCCAAATTCTTGTAACACAGCATTCTCAATGCCAGTAAAAATCCAGTTTTCCTTCAGAAGGTAAGGCATGATCAAGTCCTGACGTTGATTATCCAGACAATGAATCATAGCGGTAGCTTTAAATAGATCTTCATCTCCATGCATGGTCATCCTAAACATCTCTATAAGAGAAATTACATTCCCATTTTGATCAAACTTTGGATGGTTAATATGGTGAACCGCTGAATAGGTTGTAATGGCATTCCAGGAGCAGCAGTACTGAAGCCAGTTGAGAAGATCCAACATAAGCCTGGGATTACTAGGTTTTTAAAGTTACTCCAATTCTATCTGGAGCTTCGGAGTACCGAGTTTAGGCTATTATTGCAGCTGACATAGGGCTTTGGGGTTGGCTTGTTGGGATGGATATGGATCCCACCTCTAAAGTTTCATCTTCTGTTGATTCAGGTCTGACTTGAGATGAAACATGAGTTTTCACTGGCAGCGTCTTACATTAAAGTTAGCTTTGGTGAGTTATTCTAATGTTAATTGTTCCTCTCTGCCTTTTTTTATTGCTGTTTAATTTTTTTGGCAAAGCAATATCAGTTATCAACTAGCATATCGATTTTCTGAGTTTGACATCTTCAGTTTTTGGTCTTTGTTGGCATCTCTAAGCTCTTAAACATTATGTTAAAGGTCATCCTTGGCATTCAGTACATCTCACAAATCATTTTGAAAAGTGAGGCAGGCGTCCTTGAATGACTTAACATCCTGACGCATGGAGACCTGTTGATGCAGAGGAAGTATATACTCTTCCTGTAAAGAACTAATAGCTTTGGCAGTACTGAAGATATGTTGTGCCACAATTTGCATCTCCTGCTGGGTGTACTGGCTAAGTTCTACATATTCATCTTGGTGTTCCTCAGCTTAATCAGTGGTAATAGCGTTTTAGCCTCTGATTGTAACCAGTTTATTCCTTAGACCCAATCAGGGTAATGCCTCTCATTCATGGTTTGCTGGCTGATCTCAATCACATTGTGGTTCAGCTGGTTTATGAGCTAATCCAACCATTAAGAAATTTGTTAGCTAAGTTCAGGTTGAAGTCCACTGCTTGTTGTACACCATGAAAACTATTCTCAAGATGACTATGTAGGAACTAAAAGAATCTACATTTTTCTGGTTTCAGTTAAATACTTCCATGATCAATTTATGGTGTCAGATAATAGTCATCTAGGAGTTATGCACAAATGGTTGGAGATATCCATTAATGTATTGCTCAAGCTTGTTGGTCAGCTTTGATGAAGGAGAATAACAGCTGGCTATGATTCATAGTGAAATATTGTTTATAAGCCAGAGGCAACTATATTCTTAGTTATTCCAAAGTAGAATAATTAGGGTATAATATCAAGGTTCTCATGAATGAAGAATCTTGATCCACAAAATAGAATTTATATAATCTGTCATATCTGTTGCTGGTGAAGGAGTAGACATCAGACTTCAAAATGGGGTGTGTAGTTCCATCCTACTTCTGATCATGCTAATTGATAAGGATGGTCAGATTGACATAGAATAAAGGCAATTAGTTATTTCTTGGATTCTCTTCTTGCAAGTTAAATTACATATTTTAATAGATTAATTTTTTAGATTAAGAGTAATAAATTGTGGCAGCCTCCTGTAGTGAGCACCGCGATGTAGTGCAGCATATAAAAACTACTGCACAAGTTTATAGTTCCTCCTTGGAACTTTTTTCCCTGATTGCACCACCTCTGACACCTAACAAGGTCAATTTTTCAAAATATTTTATAGAAAGGCTATACAGTAATCTATTTCTCCAATTCCTGTTATAGTGAATATCTAATCCAGGAATGACTTCCAATAAACTAGATAAAAATTGTTTGAAAGGTGATTCTTTATAAGGATAAACATGAGAAATACTTATAGCTAATCTCCTAGCCACAGAACAGCTATGTACTAGTTTTAGTATTGTTGGCTTATCAGTAATTTAGAATGCAAGTTGAGGTTCAAAGGAGGTTTAAAGCTTTACATAAAAAGTTCTGTTGAAGCAGAAAGAGGAGTGTATGAGCTATATTCTTTACTTAGATCAAGAAGTTTCAATATTTATAGGATGTGTCAGGACGCATCACCAAGAGGATCTTCTTAATCCATTCAGTCAGGAACTTCCAAGTTATTCCAGATTAACTGATTGGTCAAAGTCTTCATTGTTCTCCATCATCAAAGGTTTTAATACTGCATTTATTTGAGGCGCCCATTATGAGGTGTATGGAGTTGGAAAGCCAATCCAGAAGGCATCTCAACGGGTTCTAGTGCATTTGAGGATTCCAGATTATATTTTCTCATTACATCCTGTAAAGGTCCAAGATGCGACCAAAAAAATTTAATATCTGAATCATCAATACTTGATTTGGAAGTTAAAATCACAACTTATTCTTTATCTCAGATTTTATCAAAGCCTCTTAATATCCTGCTAGAGGTAAGTATAGGGCCATAGGAAATGGTCATGAAATTGGTTGACCACCATACTCTGATTGGCATCAGCAATAAAATAATCAAATTTTACCTTATATACCATGGTAGGGACCTGACCATAGGACATTGAGTTTGTTTTGTTGACCTCCTGGTCAAAGGTGATCAAACAAGATTAGATCTCTTAACTGGAAAGTCAGCAAGGCAGGCCTACTAGTTTAGAGTGGGCCATCTCTTTAGTTGTAGTTGAGGTAATCCCTTGAGAAAGGGCTTGAAGCAAGATACTTTTATCCACCAAAGCCCACATAGTTAGTTTGGAGTTTTTTAGCATCAATGAGTTTAACAAAGGTTGTTACTTCTTGGGAAATAGGTTCAAGTATGTAAAGGGATTTGAAGGGAACATCTTGATTATTAAATGGTAGCTTATTTGTTACTCCAATAGGGTTTTGGGCAAAAAAGTGGTTCCAAAACTTAGTATTAGAGGGCTATCTTTTAAAAAGATAGAAATTAAGGTCATAATCTTGTTCTACCGCCCTACTGGTAGATGAAAAAGAATGCAGTAAAGTTTTCATTAGTTTATTATAGAGAAGTTAGCTATTAGTCCACCTGGGAGGTGAAGTTGAGTCCATTGTCTGAAAGTAAAATCTGTGAGCATTTTTTCTGATTAAAAATGGATAAGAAAGAAATAAAATTGTAGTTTTGGCAGTCTCAGTGGCACAAAATCGCCTCTACCCATTGATTCAATTTGTCTATGGCTTAAAGGATATATTAGTTATCTAGGCTGGTGGTTAATGGCTCATAAAATTAATACAGATAACATTGAAGGTGCTCAACAGAGGCACGACTTAATGTTGATATTTTGGTCAACCCAGTATTGTGTTTAATAAGTTAATCAGTAGTATGGTACTTCATGGATAGTCTTAACCATCCAATCCCAGTAGCAACGTTTTCTTATCCACTCATGAATCTTCTTCACTGCTCCATTCCCATAGTTGTGTGTCCCTCAAGGATGACTTTGGTGCATGGAGAAGATCATATATATGAGAGCCAATTTCCATCTAATTTCTTGTATAGCATCTACTCTCAGATTTAAGTGTCTCTGGTCATGTTTCTCAACTATGCTAAATCTCAGGGGCTTCAAACTCCTACCTCTCAGGCTCAATTAGATAATACAACTGAACTTCTTCGGATGTTAATATGGCAAGTAAGGGTTTTTTTGAGAGCCTATCAGCGTTTTGATGAATTGCCCAGAGTGATTGATGTTGGTAGTGTCTTAATTTTGTAAGCGTAAAGATCATCTTGCCAATTTGTTGATGGTTTCCTTTATTTGTTGCAAACATTGGAGCAAAGAGTGATTAATGATGACTGAGAAACTGGTATCATAAAGTTATGGGGTTATAAATGCTTTATCATCAGTAGTACCACTAGGCATTCTCATCTGGTAACAATAGTTTCATTCAGTTTACTTAGGGTATGGATTTATTGGGCAATAGGATGGTCAACTTAATTTACATCATGTTGAGATAAAATAGTTTCTAATGTTATGTAACTAGCGTCAGTGAATAACAGAAATGAGTGATTAAAGTGCAGGTGAACTAGGATAGAATTTGTATAGAGGGTGGTTCTTAACATTTCAAAAGTCTGTTCCAGCTCAGATTGCCTTTCAAAAGGAACCTCTTTTTGTAAAATATGAATGATAAGCTAAGCTAGGTCAGCAAACCAAAAAAAACTGGCAATAGTAATCCACCATTCTGAGGAATATTTGGATAGCCCTCAGGCTTTGGGGGCGTGGAATCATCTTAATGGTTACAAATTTATCAGGCAATGTCTGGATGCTCTGCTTCAAGACCTTATGTCTAAGGAATTTCATTTTAAAGTGGAATAAGAAATATCTTGAAGGATAAAAGCTTATGAGAGTTCTTTTAGAGGCAATTAAACAGTTCCTGGAGGTGATTAAAGTGACTATTAGATCTCTCAAGAATAACATATTGTCATCCAGAAACACAAGGACATAGTATAATTTAAAGTCTCCCAGGATCCTGTCCATGGACCATTAAAAACATTTTGGGAACACTATAAACCCTTGGGGCATCCTGGTTAGTTAAAACAGTTCTGCATTTGCAATAAGATTGCACTTTGATTAATCCTTGTGTACCAGCTATACTTGCCAGTAGCCAATTGACAAGATTCATCGTAGGAAAGGGACCAAGCAAGTAAGAAGAGCTAGTATAATCTTGAAGCAGTGGGTAGCTATCTCTTTTAGTGATTTAGTTAATCCTTTGATAATCCATCACCACCCAATGACTACCATCTTTCTTACTGACTAGTAAGAGAGGGATGGCCCAGGGTTTATGGGAAGGCGCCAGCAGTCAGCATCTTTTAACTTATTTTAATCAACCAGCCATTTGAGCTTCTTTGGCTTTAATCTTCTAATGGGGATGTGACCAGATATGTTTATCATATCCAGTCTCAACATGATGTAGGGCTTCTTTCATCTTTCTGAAATCATAAGTAGAGGCTGAGAAAAGATCAGAGTATTCTTCTATCAACAGCAAATTTGTTTTGATGTTCACTGGTCAACTCGCCACCAATAGATGCCTCTACCAGGGCTACCACAGGAGAGGTCTCCAGTCTAGAATCTCATAAACTCCAAAAGCTACTCAATCATCAATCTTTTCCACAGTCATCAAGCAAACATAAGTGGAAAGCGTATTGGGGTCCACAGTCTTAGGTTTATAAGTCAAATTCGCTAACAACACTGATATGGGCCCAGCATAAGTGGGATCCAAGATCCCTGGCCAGGTATGAACTTCCTTTACTGAGTGATTCTCCATCCCTTAAATCTCTATCTGGTGCCCTGGCAGAATATTAACATGGACCTTGGTGTTGGATATACCCTGAGACTTGGGTGGCATGACAGTCAACCTGAGTATATAAAGAGGCATGCTCTCAATTCCATCTACAATAAAAGGAGATATTTTCACATGCAACTCCTCACATGATACTCTATCCGATTAGTCCAATATACATTTTATAAAAGTCAAGCTTGAGCTTTGATCTCCATTTTAATATCTCTAGTGGTCTCAAACACCAGTGGTACTCTATGTCCCAAGAGGGATAAAAATCCACTGTTATAATGTATTATGGCAGAGTAGTCACGGAGAAACTGGGTCCCTAGGAGGAGTTCATAGCTGGGGTTATAAGGAGAAAAGCTGAAGAATATAACGCCAATTTACTAAATTGGATAGTCAATGATGAGAGGCTCTATTAGATTGATTACATTATGGTCCAACAATGATGTACGGCATATATTGAGGCAAATCAGGAAAGCCTTAATGTATTTCATTAACTTTGATGAAGTAAGTTTTACAGGAGAAATTCTGCCAATAATAGCTTGAACAGGAACTTATGAGATTAGTCAGCAACTCGAGTTATCATGCTCCCAAACTGTAGGGCAGGGTCAGAAGCATAGGACAGACATCAGAAGAAGAGTAAACAGTATCAGGTTTTTTGTTATGTGGTACCAATTTGTATCCCATAGGTACCTTAGAGTCAGATTCAGTATGAATGGTAAAGGTATTTTGAGGCTTTATAGAAGCATCAGCATGGAGTGCCTCATCTTTCATGCTAACTGCCCTTTTCCCACCCTTCTCATAAAGTCTCTTCCGCAGTTATTGGCATTATGGCATAATCATTGCAATAAGAGCATTAAAGATTTAAATTTTTTGCTTATTAAAATGTGAACATAAGGTCAGCTGGTGGATGCTGAGATAGAGGCCTGATAGATTAGAGTTATAGCTATTATCTCGTTAAGTGTTTCTTTGATCTCAAAAATGCAGTTAAAGTTAATCTTGCATCTGATCATATGTAGTTATACTTCAGGTTAAGATCTCAGGGTGTAGATCACTGTGGTTATAGCACCATTTTAGTTGATTTGGCTTGTGGAAATAAAGGGCTGAGTCAGGGCATAGGACCAACAAGAAAATTCTGTAAGGCTCTCTCTTGTTCAAGCATATAGCAATGAATGCCTGTTTTTATTGGCAAGGGTCTGATTGCTGATAAGTTCCTGAGTTTAGACTGTACTGCCTTGATCCCACGTTTGGCAATCCTTCAGATGAGAATTCATGAATTTATGAGCTGTTCTATGAAGGCAAGAGTGAATATGCTTCACCTTCTGGCAGTCAATTGCTTTCTCCATAGAGCTCTCAAAGCATATAGGAAGGGGGCTATACTTCATTACCTGAGGTGATTCTCACTTTAAAACTAGTGTAAGTTAACTTTAATAAACGTAGAGAGAATATTGATGGAAGGAATAGGAGCAGGCTCAGAAGTCTTAATCTCTGCATAGTTCCAAGTATCATGCTGATCCCATAATTGGTGCAACCCTTTCAAGTCATCTTATACTTCTCCATGATGTTGATTTAGGAAAGCAACGGAAGCCAAGAGATTAGTTGCTCCTTCAGGGCTTGAATTTCAGCATGTTGAAGAAGGAGTTGGTTCTCACAACTTCTCAGATAAGTTTTATAACTATGACAGGTGCGTTCAAGTTGAGTGAAGCAGTCATTAGTCACCCCTAGTAAATGCACTAAAGTTGTCCATCTCATCTGACAAGGCATTGAGAATGACTATGGGATCTAAAGAGTTTTCATCTATGTGGATCTTAAAATTGGCTACATTTCTTATATGAGCTAATAAAGATGCAATTGCATTTGGTCATCTTTCTTCCAAGACTCATTTGGATCATTGGGAGCCAAAATCAAGGAACCAGATGTCCCTGCGGGCCGTTTGGACCTTCTGGCCCTCTAGTCCCTTCTGACCCTTCTAGTCCTTCAATCCTCAAGGCACTTTCATGAGAGTCTAATTCTTGATAGTGTTGTTGTAGTGCCCAAAGAAGGGCTTTAATTTGATAAAGATGACAACCCCAAGAAGATTTGAAATGTAGTACATTCTGGAGGAGCTGGTCCTCAAAGTAACCAGAAATCTAGTTGCCAACATAATGAGCTGGCTCCAGACTTCATTGAATAATTGTCAAATTTTCTATTATTAAATCCTGGTTATTATTGACAAATGAGGAGGCGGCGTTGTAGAAATCTACAACATCTGTATGCAAGGCTTGAGTAAGTCTTATCTGTCAAGCTACTTCATGATGATGTATCCTTAATACTTGTAGGATATAATGGATGTTCAAATGGATAAAAAACACTGGAGGTATCATTTAACTCCATGGGTCAATTCTCCTGAAGACAGTTGGTCCAAGAAAAATAAATTCCTGAATTTTAAAAAGGTATGGTAGTAGCTCAATTTCAACTGAATGTCCTTCCACAGAGTAGATCCCATTTAGTAATTGTTGTATAATTTGTTGATATTTTCATGATGAATTTGATACTTGGTTTGATCAACAGAAGGCAAGGTAAACTCAAATGTGGCCCAAAGTTTTGAGCTTACAGGCTTTAAGGGAGTCACCTCACAATAAAATTTCGATCTATCAAGCTGCACTCATTACTCAATCTGCATGTTGGTTCTCTTGACTGGAATTATTTTCCACCTTTCATGATAGACAAAACATTATACAGCTCAGAGCCCCTGGTGTGAACTCCACTTTTGTTGGCTTATAATTACTCTAGACTCTAGGATGAGGTTCAGAGGGGCTTGAAGCTGTAAATATATAGAACTCTCAAAGCAGCTGGAAAGGAACAGTGTATAGACTATACTTTTTTATTAGATCAATAAAGTTTTAATATATATATTATAGGTCAGGATGTATTTCTAAGAAGATCTCCTTGGTTCCCCTTGATTAGGATCTTCCAAATCATTCCATATTAGCTGTTTGGTCGAGGTATTCATTGTTCTCCATCCTCAATGACCTCATGACCACATTGATCAGAGGCTCCCATTGTGAGTTGTAGGGAGCCAGGAAGCCAATCCAGAAGGCATCTTTACGAGATCTTGTGAACAAGAGGATTACTATTTGGACCTTTCCAATCCATCTCATGTAGAAGGTCCAAGATTCAAGAGATTATATTAGATATCTGTATGTCATACTCAATTCACAATAGGGAAACTTGACTCAGTTGTTACATTGAATACCAACAAGGATTACAATAAATAGGAAGTACAATGAGTATAATAAGTAGAATAAGCATATGTAACCATTTATGTAAAAAGATTGATTAAAGGATGAGAATTGATACAAGACAATTCTAGAATGCCTGGGAGTCCTAAAAGATGGGACAGATAGCAATATAGTTTTATGTCTTGGATGATTGCATCTGTTCTTGTTACATCCAAACTAATAAAAAGGATTGAAAAGTTAGTTATCCAAAGTTAAGTCAACATTTTGAAAACACTAATTAATATAATAAAGGTCATTTACTAGCATTCAGTACATTCCCCAAATCAGTGTAGAGTGAGGCAGGTGTCCTTCAATTCCTTGATATCCTGATGCATAAAGACATGACGCTGAAGAATTTTTAGTTCTTCCTGTAAGTAATTAGTAGCTTTAACGTTACTGCCATTATGTTTCACCAAATATGAAACTTTTTCTGGGTTTACTGGCTGAGTTCTCTTACAAATATAACTTAGTTTGCCTCATCTCATGCAGTGGTGATAGCATTTTAGCCTCTAATTGGAACAGTTTACTCCTTAGACCCAATCAGGGTAACGCCTCTCTCATTAATGGCTTGTAGGATGATCTTGATTGAAATGTGGTTCATCTGGCTGATAAGTTCATCCAGTCATTGGGAAATTTGCTGGATAATTTCGTAGCTAAAGTCCAGTGTTTGTCATACACCCTTAAAACTATTCCCAGTTGGGTATGTAGGGATTTCAGGGCATCTACATTTTGCTGATTTTTACTAAATAAAGCTATAATCAATGCATGTTGTTGGATAATAGTCATCTGGGAGTGCTCAAGATGGTTATAGAATCTAGTAATGTGCTGCTCATGGTTCTCAGTGTTGCTGATGAAGGATAGTTCTGCTATGATTCATGCCGTGATATCACTCGTTTTCCTGAAGCAACTGTTCTTGTAATTCAAACAATATAATAAAGAGGACATAAGATCAATAGTCATAAGATTAAAGAGTTGGAATCAAATCAATAGCATTCTTCCAATCTTCTATATCTTCTTGATGGTGAGGGAGAAGGAATTAATTCCTTCAAACTGGGGCATATAGTTCCACTCTACTTTAGCTCATGCTAATTGAGAAGGACTGGGCGGATTGATGCATAACACAATTAATTGTTCATTTACAGTATTCGCTTCTTATGGTTTGGGTTCTGTTAAATAGTGTTAACCAGATTATGGTTCTTAAATATCAGCTATCATGATTGATTAATTGGATGCCACTTCTAATTAATGAATTTATTATGAGGGTTTTGACTTTTAATATTATGATGAGATCTGGAAGATCAAATTATATCAGTCACCCTTACCAACTAGATTTATTTAATTTAAAATTTCAACTTTTGGTGTTCAGTCCCAATTTAGCTCTTTAAAATGAGCTCATTTGATGCATGGTGGTTCTAAGGCATCAATCCAAATTGCCAATAGTTTTTAAGTATGATTTTATATTTCAATTCTGAGTTGTGCTCTCTACTTGATTGGGTTAATCTATTTTGATGAAACATTTATTTTCAAAAGTAAAAGGGATGAACCTTAGTAGAATTTATTATTTGATTTACTGGTGACCAATTGTGAGGTAAAATTGACAGACTACTATTTTAAATTTACAAAGATTATCAGTAACTAAAGCTGAGGATTAATTTATATAAAATAATTATTAAGATTTACCAATGGATGAGACTGGTAGCTTGCTATTTATGATTGCATTAGACAATGCTGAGGTTTCTTAATCTGTAGCTACTTTAGGATGATGCAGAGGACTTTTGCAAGGTAGATTTAGAGGTTCTGGTAGGTGATACTGAGGACAGTTAAGGTTGTAGCTTTCTTGATGTAATATGCCTTGTCCTACACCAGAATCCAATATGACCTCAGATACTGTGAGAAATAATTAGGTAGGCTGATCAGCTATAAAAACCCCACCTTTATATCAAATAAAAATCTCCTTTTACCTATTTTTATCTTTTTTAGTTAAATCACTCATGTAAATTCTGAATAATCAAAAAGATTCTTAAAAAATATATGCTGGGAGAAACATCTAGGGGATAGTTGCCACAACCACTTCCCACCTGGAGCTACAAGAAATCCCTGAGTGGACTTACCAGATTAGCTAGCTAATGATGAGGGATAAAGGGAGACTAACTATAAAAAACTAGAATTGATTAAGACAGAGCTGGGCTGCCCAGGCTAAGAGGACCATATGGGTGTTGGTGCACTCATATCAAGAGGTCCATATGGGTTAAGAGTGACAGCTCTGGGCTATAGTGAGGTTGTTAATCAACTGATAGTGAAGTTGTCAGCTATGCTAAGATAGAGAGTTACTGCTGTAAGCTATGTAGCAGAAAGGTTGCCAATGATGTCAGCAAAGAAAGGGGTTAACAGTCTTCATATTGTTGATTCTGGCACACTAGCCAAGTTCCTGAAACGTTGAAAAATGTAAATTTTCAACAGAGTCTATATTTATTTTGAATTATTTATCGCTTTTGAATGGGTTAAATGTGGAAGCCCACTGTAGTAAGTACCATGATGTAGTTTGTGGAAAATGCACACTATTTTACAATTTAAAGTTCCTATTTTAGACTTTTAAAATCTTTCTTACTTGCATGCTTTGTCCTCTGATAAGGTCTGTTCACTGAATTTCTAATAGAGGAGCTTCACAGTAAGCATTTACTACTTTTACTAATATAGTAAGACTACTTCAGAAATGACTTCTAAAGTGCTAGATAAGTCTAGGAAAAAGGTTATCCTTTATTAGGATAAGAATGAGAAATATTTATAATCAGTTTTCTAGCCACTGAACAATGACGTCCTGATTTTATTTGGCTTGATCAACATGGATTACAATGGATAAAATGGATAAAATGGGAATAATAGTACCCATTAAAATGAAAAAGGTTTACTAAAGAATGGAAAACACCGCGTGTCAATTCTGGAATGGCTGGGGGTTCAAACTATGGGATGGATAGCAAAAAGGGTTGACAACTTAAATGTTTTCAACTTTTCTGTTTATGCCTGGATGTAAAAAGAGCGTAAAGTTTTTTATCTTAAATTGTGTCAACATTTCTTGACATTGGGATTCAAGAAGATATATGAGCAGCTGAAACAATATAATTAGAGGTTTATTCACTTTGATGTTATTATGCTATCAGTTGTTTTAAAGATTGTCAATCACAAGCGCTTACCACAAGAGCAACCTTGTACCATTTAGTTAAGCCTTATTAATTCTTTGACATTGTTTCAAATTTACATCATAGGCTGCTGCCCACTAGTGATTACCAGGTCAATTATTATTGTAGTTGTCAAACATCTTTCTAGAATGGGTTAAATCCAAACTGATCTGGGACTTGGGGACCGCAACAACTGCTTAACTTATTTTAGAATATAATCTATAAGAATGGGTACCATGCATTGTTGGTTTAGTGGTATAATGGCCGCCTGCCACGCAACCAACCTAGGTTTGATTCCCTGACAGTGCAAATTCTTTTTTCGACCTTCCTCAAATAAATAAAAAAGAATGGGTACTCTCAATTTGTACTGACATAGAATGACACCAACTTTACCTCCCATGTGATTACAAATCTCAACAAAATTATTGAGGTTCAAGGGGTCTTGTTGACACCCTATCACCCTAAACCCAATAACGCGGTAGAGCATATGAAGGTACCCTAATCAGCATCCTTCAGGAATTACCATTAATAAGGCCATCCAGTTGGACCACTTCTTACCCTCCATAATCTTCACATAAAACATTGCATTCCACTTGTCCATGAGGAGGTCACTATTCCAATTACTGTATGTAAGGCAACCCGCCCAGCCTCTGATTTTATACTCCTATATCCATGAAGAGAAAATGAGTTCCACCAATAATTATAAAATCTCAAATGAATATTAATTCAGCTCAGGCTGAGGCATACTCCAATGCATTGGCCCAGAAGATGAGTGCAGGGAGAGTGACAACCAGAGCCAAACCCTTTATCCTGCCTTGTCATGGGAGAGTGGGTGCTTTATTATGATAAGCATGGGTTTTTAAAAAGTAATAGTGTATAACACAATTGGAAGGGACCTTTTAATTATTAAAAAAGTCAACAGACACCTAAAAGTTGAGTGCTACTATTAAGGGGCTTATCATAATAGAGTACATGCCAAGTTTCTGCCTAATTTCAACAGGGCGATGAGGTATCAACCTCTAATAATCATTAGCCCAGCTCACCATTTCCAGGAAAATTGTTGACCTTCTTTTTTTGCTTAAGTGTGGGGGAATGTTGATAATTGGTGTTGAACAACCATACAAGACTGACCTTTAGCATATTCTAATATCACAAATATCTCTCCACTTTACTGCCTGCATCTATTGTTAAACCATTAGATTACATAAATTCACTGCCACACCACCTGCATTTTTTGGTAGATTGATTAACATTAATCTGTTATTAGATATTTCTCCAGTACTATCCAAGTCAAACCCTAATATTACATTAATCTCACTGCTGCACTTCCTGCATTCTTTGGTAGATCAATTCCTATAATTCTTTAATCAAAATTTTATGAAAAACTGTCTTTCAATTGGTTATGATCGCCCTTGTGCCTTGAGCCCCATTCCATTCCTATTCCTTCCAAGTTATAGTTTAGTGTATCTAGACATTCCATTCTAATTGTTTCATCAATCAACCACCATCCCTATTATAAGGAAGCTGTACCAAATCAGTCTACTATCAGTTTCTGACTTATTGCAAATCAAGCCTTCAAGTCTGGGTCAAAAGCCTATTAACAGACCAAAAATAGGCTTAAACTAGAAGTTATAGGCGCTGCAGAGAAGACCAATAAATAGAATTTATTCCAGATACCAAAGGGCATATATTGGGGGTCATACAATGGAAACAGGGACTAGGGGTCATGATAGAAACTAACTGGTAACAAAAAAGTATGGTATTCTACAATTTCTTTTAAAATCTAGAGTCTTATAATATTACAATGTATCTTAAATATCAAGATTACTAACCAATATTACACTGATGCTGAAGACATAATACTAAATGATTTAATGTATTTTTTTCTAATTTTAAGTTTTACTTTAGGTATTCTGTCTTCATACAGTTATACTTGTTGAGTGCTTTACCTGTTTATATCTTGCCCTGTTGTAACCCCAGTTGCAACACCCTTGTCACAGGTGGGTGCCAGTTTATTATCTATAATAAAAGTTCTTTGTTTTATAAAGGACCTTGCTCTACAGACCATCTACTGCCTTTACACAACATTGTGTTATGGTCTCTATCAGTTGAAAAGCACCAATTGTAGAATTAAACAATATCATACATGTATTGAAACAAGCACTTTTCTTAATAAATACCTTTCTAACATGTCTGCTAATAAAGTTGTCTCACTTGTTTGTTGTCATTTTAACTTCTTTATGGTGGCTAATCAGTCCCACTTGTCAATTTTACATAAATTATCCTGGTTTGTTGCAGTAATAGTAACAAATCATACCACTTCCCCATAACAACAGATGTTAACTAAACCATTGTACCCATAGCCTTTACCTCCTCCTGATGCTGCACAAGCTATACCTGTAGTTGCTCCACTTCAGTCATGTGTTTTCTTGTGAGGTTCTTTGGTATGCTTTAATAACTACTTCCCTCACGTCATCTCTAGGTCTTTTCTTAACTTGCATTGTATATATGGTTATCCCCTGAGAATCTGGGCCCTCTTATGGTTGGTGGAGAACCCAAGTTGGAAGCTCAGCCTCAAAGGTTTAGTCATTTGAATGGCATCTGCAATCATACTGTGGTGCAATCTGTGAATTTATTTAAAGGAAAATAATTGAGATAGTCAAAATTTACTATAAAAATTTAGATAACCCAATATATTTTAAAGTGATTATAAAAGTTCTATTTATCCAAAGTTTTGCCCATAAAATTTTATGCAATCTCTTAATTTATTGTTTTTTTTAGTACTAGATGGTCTCTTAATTTATTGTTGATCTAGTATTCTTCATCCCCTGGTAAGCCTAATTTGAATAGAATTATATAAATTAAGGTTAAGTTTTAATGATATAAAGTAAACCCAAAATTTTGGGGCAAAATTAAAGAAAGGAAGAACATTCCAATTTCTTAGCTTGAGATGTTTCCCTTTCTATAGCCATCTATGTAGCATAAATCATACTAAGAGTAGAACGTAGTGCTTTTAGTCTTTTACCTCTGCCATTATATAAAGAAATTTTATTAATTGTTCCTGACTTATCAGATTTAGAAACCTATGATTGTTGGAGATTTATCAACCAATTTGAAATAAATTCAATCAAACTTTGTTAGACTTCTCTAGAATTATCTACTCTTTTGATTGCAATTAGTTCTAACATATTGAAATAAAATTAAATGAACATTGAGCAGAAATTGTATGTTAACATAAAATAAGATGAGTATAAAATCAAATTATTAGGCTTATGCCTATTAAAATTACTCTAGTAGGTTTAGCCCAATGTAAATATATGACCTTTAGATTAATTTTTTAGTTATATTTGGAAATAACAATACTGGGTATGTAGGTCTGACTATTAAACTATCTTACATTTTAACAACTTTTCTTTGCATCTACAATGTTAATCCCTATAGCCATTTTCTTAGGAATGTTTAGATTATAAGCAAGCTCTTGTAGGCTTAGGATATAATGTATGTACAGATAAAGTTACTTTTTATATCCCATATCTATTTAATTATTTTATCTAAAAACTTGTCTTAGTGCAGCTTTATACTTTATTTTTGCTTTTTTCTGTTTTTTGGTTAAAGTATAAATGGCAATAATAAAAGAGCCAGGCTATGACTTCTATGATCTGTGGCAGGTTGAGAAGGATCTTTCTGGAATAACTTATGTATTGTTACTTTACTGTTACTATGTAGTACCACTTATACTTATTCAATTTATATTATGCTGAAAGTAACCTTTTAGCCAATGTTAAACAGATAATTAATCTAAAAGAATTTATATGACTTGTTATACTATCCTATACAAATGATTTAGTATAAGATAGAATTTTTGCTTATATCATAATACTTGGCTTAAAATTAATTATATGATAAGTAATCCCATATAAAAATTGAATCTTTGAACAAAACTTTTTTTATATAATTAAAGAAATTAAAGTTTGATGTCAAATATGTATCAAGTATGACAACAAGTAATCTATAGGAAAATGCTCATTTTATAATATTTTATAATCTTCTCTATACTGTGCCTTAAATATTTTTATCATTAATCTTTATTTTACTAATCTGTACATAGATTTACTTTATAGGTAACTTAATCATTAAGAAAAAAGTTGATATCTTTTTAGTGAGTGCAAGCTAATAACAGTTTCTTGTTAAACCTATACTTACTAACTAGTAAACACATGCAAAATTTTTTCATATTGAAATCTTCAAATAATTCAGTATTTTTTTGATTTTTGAAATTAATACTTAGCAAATCTTATAAACAAAATATCAGAGTCTATTAAAAAGTGAACATATTTACAATTTATAAATTCTTTGTATACAATATTTGATGTTAGAATGTAATTATCTTAAATTTTTGTTTGTCATTTTCAGTTATTGATACAAAAATGTTATCAGATTTAGTGACTCTTGAAAAGGCTACATAGAGTTGTCCATGAGTAAATATAGCATTTGGCAAGTATAATCCAGCTCTTTGAAGCATTTGTCCCTGAGACTTATTGATAGTCATTGCAAAGGCAACTTTCAGTGGAAACTGTCTTCTGGTCATTTGAAAAGGCATAGTTAGGTTAGATGGGGTGAGGTTAATTTGTGGTATGACTACAGGCATTCCAGAGTCAATTAACTTAACAGTAACAGTGTATTTATGGAGGTGCATGACAAGCATTCTTGTCCTATTGATTAGGCTCTATTTAGCATTTATATTTTTTATCAAAATGATAATAGTAACTTAAATTTTAAATAAATGTTGCTTTTTAATGTAAACTGGGTATGCTATATCAGAAGTTGATAAAAAAATCCTATCCACTGATACCTGATTCATTACTATATGCTTCATATTAGTTGAGGAAAAGGGATATTGATAATAAAAATAATATATACAATACTAACTATTTAAATCAAGCATTAAAGCTAAATAAATACTTTATTAATTTTCACTTTTATTTGGCATGATAGAGTTTATCTTATAATACCAGAGATTTCATTTATAATACTAATATAGTGTATTAGCTCCTCATTGTGCTTTCTGATTGAAAATTATACTACTGCAAACTATATTAGTTACTATTTAATTTATAAATAAATCTATAAACCAAAGTAAAAATGGAGCTGAAGAATATAGATTTGTACAGTTTAGATTTTATTTTAGTACTAGTAGTATACCTGTGCTTTGCTACGGTGTTTATAACTTGCCAGACTTTTTTTAATTCTTTTAACTCTATATCATTAATTGAATAATGATAGGAATGATTGAAAAAATTATATTCATCCTAGCTATAGGAGGTTTTGAACCTGTTACAGCATTTATACCCCCTTAGCTTGTGGTTACAGGTTGTGCAACACCTGGCTTAAAACTTATCAAGTGATTCTAAGTTATTTTAGTTTTTATATTTTTAGATAGCTATCAATAAGTTCAGAAACTATTAAACCTATCAAATATTCCAACCTCCAACCATTTAGTCAAAATTAATTAAGCCTGCCAAATTAACTAAACCATCAATCACTTACCTGAAACTATTGAGCCTATTGAATCAATCAAAAATGAGCCACTACTCAGCAAAAACTAATTGTTAAACTTACAAAACAGCAAAAAATTAACATTCATTTATCAAAAACTATAAAACTATCGAATAAAATGAATATTAAAATGCTCAGCCAAATTGCTACATAATTACAATTAGAGACATATATGTTTTAGATCTTATATAAAACTGATATTAACTTTTATATGAGTTTTAATAAAAAATAGCATATTAATATTCCAAAACTTTATATAGTACTTGTGCAAAGTTTGGCAATTTTTGGTTATTTTTTTAGTACTAGATGGTCCCAACCCAAGGGGGCAATTTTTGGTTATTTGTTCATGTGATAATGCATCCTATATAAACAAAATAAACAGAATGATACTTTTGAAAGAAATGTTTAGGCTAATTCTTGTTGATACCCAGTTTAACACAGATTTGTTTGTGGGTTTAAAATTTACCAGATAATCCTAATCGATTCTTTTTTAGATTGGTAGATGGCTATCAATAAAGTTAAAAAATCAAATTATATTGATTAAATATGAAATTACTAACCACCATCTAGCCAAAACCAATTGGCCTTTTGAATCAACCAACAACCAAAATCCAAAAACAATTTACCAAAACCAATTATTTTATTGATTCAACCAATCGCTAATTGCTTACTAAAACTATCAAGCTTATTAATCAACCCAAACCCAACTGCTTGCCAAAACCAATTAAACTATCGAAGCAACCGAATATCAAACTGCTCAGCTGTAACAATATACCTATTTTCAATAAAAACATAATATTTCCATATCTTACACTTAAAAATTTCATTTTACTAAAAAAATAAAATCAGGCTTTGAGGTGCACACGGATCCCCTCCCGTCCACCTATATCCAAAATTTCAAACCTCTACATGCTATAGGTTTGGCTGGGTATCGCGCACACACATATACACGCACTTGCTTTTATTATTATAGACTAGTTGGTCACGAAAAAAACGATTTGAGGTGGGACAACCTAAGGACAAACATAACATGCCAAGGTTTTAGCTGTGCAGGACTTACCCTCTGCACATCTGAGTATAGTGGTAAGTTTTTAGCTTTAGGCTAACTACCCTGATTTATACACTTTATTGATTATTTTCTCGAGTTTTTATAGTGCAATAAAAATATTATCTGCTGTAAATTAAATAAAAAATGAATTTAATCCTTTAAGCTACAACCACGAGTCTCACATGTGGTCAGTTATTCAAGCCCAAACTGATTATCACGTGTGAGATTCGGGGAAATAGCTCGAAGGGAGAGCTTTTTTAGTTGTTTCAGGTCCACACTTTTGGAACTTAAATCGTAGCGCAAGGGGTTAACTTTAATGTAAACAACAATCTATAGATTTTACATAGATTGATAACATTAGAATTCTCGCTATTAGTAATGGATTTAGTTAACTTGGATTCTAGATCTATTGCATAATCAAAAAAGAATTGTAAAGAGACATCCAGGCTAATTATGTTATTAAAAATAACAATTCACAAAAATATTGTCAAGCTAAAATTATAGACAAAGCCTTGAATTACGTAGTAATTTGCCTAATAAAGAATTTACAAAGTGAGCTTCTTGGTCATGAGATATATATGTTGTCATTTATCAAAACTTTATTAAATTATAAACAGAATCATAAATTATTAGTCTATCTAAGGCTAAAAAGCTATTAATAGATAAAATAAGAGAGAATTTTGGTAACTATTATAGGTTACGTTGACTTACGTAAATTACAGATTATATACCTATAATTATAGTACAAGTACAAGCGTCAATAACTATAAAACAATATGGTTCTTTGAATTTAACCAACTGAATACAATTGTCTCTTGCATCTGGTTTTTGTTTAAAATTCAAACAAAACTTTAGTGAGATAAACTATAAGCAAGTTACAAGAAAGATCAATTGTGTATTTTAATACTAATTTCAGATATTATAATTTGCATAAGAGCTCGGTTTATGCAAAAATGTAATAAAATTAACCGGCTTCTTATTCAAATCAGCCGTAAAAACGTCTGTTAAAACTGAGCAACTATAATTCTATGATTTTGATATATTTAAATAGAACAAAAATTACAAAAAAATGACGGTTGTTATATATATATATATCTTATGTCATATTATGAGATTATATGAACTTAGGCTTTTATTTAAGAACCTTAATTTGAACACAAATACCATAAAAAATTACCCAAAACTACAGAAAAACTACTCGTTAGAAGATATAAAATAAATAAAGAATAAAATCCAAAGCTTAAATATATCGTAAAATTTGGAACTTAATATTAGACTTAATATAATACAAGCTGTCTTCCTATTCCGAATAAGATAAAATTCTCGTCAAGAATATAATATAAAACGCACAAAAACTTTATAGTATAATTACTTCCAAAAATTATCGCAAAAGAAGTATGAGCTAACATGTCTGCCATCTAAGAAATATAGAAGTTTGAAATGCTCAGGGAGATGTACTTAGACTAAGGGCAACTTGAATAGAATAATATATCAAAGGTTCTTAATTTGACTATTACAAAGGTTAATATTAGATTAAAGTGTAAATATCAAGATTGTTCGACTTGTGGTTTTTTTAGTACTAGATGGTCCCAACCCGAGGGGGATTCATCGATGTTCGACTTGTGGTTTTATTAATACAAAATAGGCTTGTTGACGTTTCAAGGTTGGCATGTTTTACTATATGTTGTTTTAATCTGAGATTGTGACTTGTTTATTTTAGTTAAATGATTCATTTGCTAAAAAGGAATAGGCACCGCCGCTCCTTTACGCTAATCACTGTGAAGCATACTTAAACTAAAAATTATCAAGAATCCTGGAATGACTTTTTTGGTAATTTAAGTAATCGGGTGTTAATTTAAGTCACATGATTTACGCAAAGTGGATTTTAACAAGCCGTTTTTAGTCGACCCAATTCAATCTATTTGCTCGCGTCTAGAACGTGACTGGAGTGGCTACCCTAATTTGCTCATGTCTAGAACTTAATTAGAGTGACCGTTTAGTGATACAATCTAGGAGAATTCTCAAGGTCAGTTAAATTAAAAACGAAACGTAAATAAACCTAATTAGTTATCAGGTTAAACAGAACTACCATATTTTGGAACTAGTTGTGGATAGTGTTTATATAGTAGACATCTGAGAATACAACATTACGCAGGGGCAAAACCACAATCATAATTAAACACATGTTTAAGGGTGGGTTTTTCAAATCTACCCTTACTAGCTAGCAGATTAGTGAAGGATTAGGTATCAAGTTATACTTATGTTCAATTAACCTTAAAATAGGCAATGAGGTTTGTCAAAAGGTTTATTCAAAATATAGCTATTTCATATATATATATATTCACAGCTAGCTTTCATATAAATCTCAGTTCATAACTTTTATCACGCTTACGTACAGTTCTTGTATTGAGTTTATAGTTTTTTTCGCTGATTTTACCTGTATTGAGTAGCATACTAATTTTTTAGTGCTAGTGGGGTCCAATTGAGTAGCATACTAATTAATTTTACTATAGGTTTAGCCTAGTTATTTCTAAGCCTGACCTCAAAAGTAAAACATATGGTAAAACTTATATATCTATCAGCTTGACCTTAACGACTAACTTTTACTCAGAATTTTAACCTGCAGACTTTAGCAGCATAGTAAAGCAATTCTATTGGCTGCTTCTCCAGGAAAGTTCTTATTGGCTAATTTTTAAACTAGAATTTATTAAAGATTCCTATATTGCCTTTTGGTATAGTTCCAACTAAGTTTATTTTTACTATTATCACCAGAGTTCTTACCTTTACTATAGTTAAAAATCTAAAATTCTTTTGTGACGTCAATTCAATAGTGAAAAGTTTTTATACCAATTTCACTTTTATCTGCAATTAAGTTCTGTTACCAAGTAGACTTTTACTTCCAGTTACCCCTTGTAAACTTCAAGCTTATCTATATGAAACGCAAAGCAATTCCAATCTTTCTTTCCAAACTATACAAGTAATGGCTTTGCTTTTTTGTATTTTACAATCCTTTTATACCTTAGGATACTTTCAGATAACTTATATGATGAAGTTATTTCCTGGGACGCCACTGGCACTGAGATAGTCATCCATCATATTGGGAACTTTGAAACACTTGTACTCCTGGAGAACTTTAAGAATAAGAATGCCAAGTCCTTTTTCAGACAATTATTGGTAATCCCTTCTTTTATTGTACATATCTCTACCATTTACTGACAACCTGTTTAGCTCTACCAATTTACAAGGACTTCTGATGGGAGAAAATTAAGGGGAAAGGGCCTTAATGCATACTGTAGTTTCACACATGTCTACTTTACAAAGCTGAAGCCACAAGACATCTATCTTATACACCGCTGCAAAAGCAAATCAAACTATGTACCTGTTGTAACAAGAAAACCTAGAACAGCCAAGCATAAACCTGATACTAATCTAGGGGTACTAGCTTGTCATAATATGGGCTTGTTACAAGCTGTGCCTTTGATTGACAGCTTAGCCTTAGATATAAACTTAATGGCTTGTATCCAAAGCTTTTATGGAAGCTTCTGATACTTTTTATTTTAATGGCCTATATCATAATTTTTGCTTTTTGCTTTTACCATTTTGTTTTATTGAGCTTTGAGCTATAGTTATACTCTGTATGCATCTAGTGGTACTAATACTATAACACCTGCTTATATATAATATAATTGTTTTTATGCATAAATATAAGTGATTCAAAGCATTAATGTAACACTGTCATAAAACTTAACTATCTGGCATATAGTATAGCTAGCATACTCTCTTTATGATTTAGCTAAAATATACATCCAAGTTATTACCTAAAATAGGCACACAACTAAACTCTTTAAGAAGGTATATTGAAACATTGTAAAATGCTAAGTATGCAGCGTCTTAAGAGTTATTAATACTTGATATCTTAAGTACCTATAAGAAAGAGTATACATATGTTATGCTTTAACAGTATACTTAGCTTTGATCAATATATATATTACTTTATAACTTCTTTCTCTATATTTTTTGTGTGACTTAAATTTATACATTCTAATAGCCAAGATAAGATGTGAGATAAACGTACTATATAATCTCAGTACTTTAATTAACTATATAGCTTTGATTAATACACTCATATCCTATTCAGAGTAAACATCTTATTATTAAACACTGGATCTACTTTATAACATGTCAAGATTCTTTATTATGTATCAAAAGCTTTTACTACTTTTACTAGTGAGAAACTGACACTTCTATTAATAGCAAAATTACATGTATTAAATAAGGCTCTTAATATTAACCTAATATAGCTATGGTAGCTCTCTCTTTCCGCTTGGACCCACTTTCAAGAAAATTTAAATTATTAAACTGATTAGCAATCCAATTAAATGCAACACCAACCCAATGATATCCACAGCCCCACCACCTTCTGCTCCCATGTGGGGCTCAGAGAAACCCACCCAGCATTTTCCATCTGGTGGGAAAATGTGCTCAGACTGGTTCATCAGTCCTAAAAAATCCTTGGGTTGTTTGTTCTGCCCAAGGATCTTGCCATCTACCTCACATGATCCCAGGCTATGCCTCACTGCCCTCTTGTACTTCCCCACTCTCACATGCATTTGGCCTTTGGGCCAAACGAGAGAAATTTTTCCCATACACAGACAAAGACATGATTGAAGAGCACAGGCAGTGATGCAACCTGCTGGGTTTATCAATTTATGCCACTATATGGGGTACTTCACCCTGAGTTTCATGTGCAAAACTGATGCTGCCACTGCAGCAACTGTGTTACTTCTCTTTAAGGGCACCACAATTCCTACAGCGTGCACCCAGCTCCCCACTGACTCCACATTTGTGGTTCAGTTTACTGGGCTGCCCTCTCACCTTTCCCCTGCGGTGCTCCATGAGGAGCTGAGGGAAGGTTTGGCAGTCTACACTTCTGACTCCATCCTTCAATTTGTGGTCCACAATGGAGACACATGCCTTTCTGGGCCTCAGGTATTTGCCACAATCAGCCCTGAATTTATTAACATTGCTGAGCAGATTCCCCCTTATGTTCTCTTTCTTCTATCCCTGACCATCCATTCTGGGCCTGCATCAAGGGCAGGCAGACTGTCTGTCCATCCTGCTTTAAGTTGGATCATTCAAAGTGTAAATGCCCCTACCTCACTGCTTCTGCTGCCTCTGCAGTCTTGGCATCCAGCTACCTGTTTGCTGACCACCCTACAGGCATCTGAAAATGGGGTACAATTATACCCCCCTCCTCCAAAACCCGCTGCTGCTGCGTCCACAGCAGCTAATTAGGCCCCTTTTAAGTCTGGTGCCACCAATGCTCCCGCCAATCATGAAGCATCTTGAACAATGATTTGCTCCTGAGCCCCCACCCAATCGCCAGCCTCAGCCTTCCCTATTGAAAAGAACATAGACTTGTATAACATAAACCCATGGACCACATTGGATGAAACCAATGAATTGGGTAATGAGATTGAAGACTCTGAAATTGATATAAAAAAATTTATCCTTCTATTAACTCTCATTGAGATCCCTCAGCACTTTTATGCCCACAGCCAAATGACAGTTTGTTATGCACCCAACATCAATTTGCTATGGCAGCTGCTGCACAATCTGACACATGTTTCCTCTGCAATGCTGTTGCTCACACAGCGGTGATGCTTGCCAAAGGTCTCCCCCTTTCATTATTGTCCCAAACCTGACTCCACAGAGCAAAAAAAGCCATTCTCCAGTTGCATAAACATTCCAAAGATGCCGTTCATAAAATCATTGCTGCTTCAAAACTCAAAGCAAAGGTAACCTGCGCTAGCGCCACTTTATTCTCAAACATTCTGCTACCCACATTCAGGTGGAAAAATGCTTGTCCACTTACCTAGGTGCAATTTTTGCTGATCATAATTTCTACAACCAATGAATCCTCTGAAAACTCGCCCCACATATTGCTGATAACCCCACACCCTTGCTCTCTGCCTTGGCCTGCACTGTGTATGATGAGGAACCTGCAGACGAGCCCCCTGGTCCCCCTTCCCCTTCTGCCTGTCAGGAAAACAGCAAGTTAAATTTAGACCAGCCTACCAGTTAGAGTGCTGAAGCACCCAAATGGCAAATCCTAATGCCAGTGGCACTGCTTCTGGTATGACAATTATGAAGCTAGGAAGAAATTCCGCCATTAAGTACCCATGAGCCATAATCGTGTATAGGCACTTAGCAAAGTACCCAATGACCATGGCCATAAACCCAAAGGGTTGTTGGAGTGTAGGCGGAAAGGGCAGTTTAGTTTTCAACATGTAAACTGGAATTTGGGTTAAGTGTTTTTATTGAAAAGATAAATAAAGAAAATTGACCAACAATTTTCTCAGTGCAATGCAACTGATTAAATAGTGTTTGATTGGTCGTGGGTCAAAGCAGGGATCAGGTCCCTTAAATTTGACCTAACTTGGCAAATTTTTTAGGGGAGGGGGTAGATAATTTTACTCGGAACTGACATCAAAGGATTTGGCAGTAGTCTGAGTCACTATCAGTTCATCCACAAACACCTGAACTGATGCTGAACTGCATTTACATCAGTTAACATGAAGGCATCTGGCCCAATGGGCAATGGAAATTACCTGGGGCCACCCTACATAGGGGCAGTCCCAATTGGTTGGAAAGGGGTTCAGGATGGCCAACCTGCCAATACCCAGTCGCTGGGGTGTTCATTTGGCCAATTAAGTTGTGCCAAGCGCAATTTCCAATTCTTGAACTGGGGGTTTCGAATTATTGCAACAATCCCTGATGATTTTGAAGGGAATTTGGAAATGGCGATCATATCACTTGATGGCTCAGTGTCATCTGTGATTCCAGCCAATAATTCTCTTATTGTCTCTTTCCAAATATTGGTTCTCTAATTGTTGGGCTTTATTCTTATTAGTTTTGGACCTTTCATCTTCAAATTGGTAATCTCAGCACATATTTCCTCAATTCAGCAGATGAGTTCAGCGGGGGTGAGTGCGGGTACTGGGGGAGAAATCCTTAGAGGGAGTGCTGTTACCCAGCGCTCATCTACCATGTGAGCAAGGTCGCCCTGGGTTATGAGGGGTACAGCCGCCCTCTTAGAACCCTTTTTTTTAGAATGGGAAAGTCGCCTGATCTACGCAAAGGGGAATTTCCCCTGAACTTACATTACTCTTTCATTTTTCCAAAGGAGGGGCGCCACCTCTGGGAAACTGCATGAAAGATAAACCTTTGCATGCCTTGGGCAACTTGATCGCCATCAAAGGCACAACTTTCTTTGGGGAGGGACAGAGAGCATCAGGATGGGACTCATAGAATGCCTTGATCAGTTCCATGCAATTTGTGCAATTTCAGGTCTTGACCCAACTGTTCTTGTAAGCCAGATAACCCTTCCAGGAGATGAGATACTGAACTAACCTCTGATATTTATGGGATGCTAAGATGTTTTCCACCTCAGTTCCTCCACATTCTCAATTACTATTGGCTTGGGATCAGCGGGAACGGTCCTCTTGAATGGGGACAACTGAGATACGTGGAAGATGGGTTGCTGTTTCCAATGAGCTGGCAACTTTAACTGGAAAGCACCATTGCCCAAGTTTTCTCCACCAAGTGGAGACCCAAACGCTTGCTTGCAAACTTTTGGGAAGGAACCTGTGTCTGCAAATGGTATGTATATAGCATAAAATATGAACCTACCACTATGTTGTGGTCAGGAAGTCGTTTTTGATCCACAAACCACTTGTAATCATCGATAACTATAGTAAGATGCTCCCATACTAAGGACTGGGTAGACTGAATGTGATCAACATAATCTGTGGCAGCAGTGACCTTGAGACGCAGACAGGGACTGACTGAAAATTAGGAATATACCCCAACGTTGCTTCTTAGGGAGAAAACCCCATAAAAGCGTGAGATATGTTATTATAGGCAAATTGAGCAAGGGGAGGTCATTGGCCCAGGTATCCTGTGCAGCGCAAATACTGTTTCAAATTTGGTTAACCCGCTCAGTTTGTCTGTCAGACTGAGGATGATATACTGTGGAATGTCAGGGGGTGATTTTTAAGATGGATAAAAGCTCATTCCAGAAACACGCTGTAAACTGGGGCCCACAGTCACTTATGATCTCCTGCGGGAGACCAAACATAGAAAATACGTTCCATACAAAGAGATGAGCAGTATCTTCTGATGTAATTGTGGAAGAGCATGGAATAAATAAGGAAAACTTAGTAAAACAATTAACCACCACCATCACCGCCGTAAATCCATTGGAACAGGGAATTTCAACAATAAAGTCCACGGACACCAATGTCCATGGACCCTCCATCTGTTGTAAAAGATGAAGGAGACCCTTCCTTCTTATTTAATCCAACTTGGCCTGTGCACAAGTAACACAATCAGCAATCCAGGATGGTACTTCTTTTGATAAACCCGCCCAATTAAAAGTCTGTTTTATCAAATAAGTACATCTCTTATTACCCAGATGGCCGATTGTAGAGGGTCGTGATGTGCCCAAAACACCTCAGCTCTGAAGTTAGGGTAAATTCAAACCCGCGACCAAAAATAAATGAGACCCTCAACCAGGGAATATAGGGAATGTTTGTGAGTTTGAAGGGAAAATTGGTCTAATAACTCCACTCCTTTGGGGCAGGTCATTTGAGCTGCTAAAACCTGTAAAATAAGTGGAGTATCGGGAGCTTAGTCTACTGACATGACCACAGGTGGTGCAATAAATAAAATTTGGGTGGTGGGAATCACAGTACCCAGGTCCACTTCATCCAAGTCTGTGGGGCAATGAGCTGGGTTGCAGCTAAGGAAATTGGGAAGCACGTTTAATGCACCTTTCATGAACTTGTATTTAAAATTGAAGCTTCATAAGTCCCAATAGATATGAGCTTGCCTATGTGCCAATTTTTGTAATTTGCAGAAATACAGAAGAGCTTAGTGATCCATATACACAGAAAACTCATGCTGGGCACCCTATAACAGATACCTCCAATGAGTCAACGCCCATGCTACGGCTGCCAACTCCTTATTGTAGATGGCCCATGATTGTTCAGTAGAGGGAAATTCTTGGAAAAGCAGGCAACCGGATGATCTAAACTATTGTGCTCCTGGAGCAGAACTTCCCCAAAGAATGCTGATAAAGCATCGCATATGATGATATATGGTTTGGAGGGGTCTGCATGTTTTAGGATGGGGGGAGATAAGAACACTTCTTTTATTGACTTGAACGCCTGCTGGCACTCAGGCGTCCAACAAAAAGGTACATTCTTACCCGTGAGGGGGTGAAGTGGAGCGGCTAACTGGGAAAGGGCCAGGGAAAATTTCTTCAGTAAATGGTGCCTAAGAAATTTCTTAATTGTTTTTGGGTTGTTGGAGTTGGCCATTTGCGGATGGCATCCAACTTGTTGGGGGGATTTGCATAACTATCTTTTAGGAGAAGGTTCCTGAGAAAGTTACCTTCCTCCCTATAAAACTTGAATTTTGAAGGCTTAAAAAATAGGCCCGCCTTGTGCAAAGCAGCCACAACTGCTTCCAAGTCTTATGAGTGTTGTTCAGTAGTTGGGGAGTGAACCTAATGTCATCAATATATGTGACCACACAAGTGAAACAAAGGTCACCCAGCACACTATCAATCATTCTTTGAAATGTGGCTGGCTCATTCTTCAACCTGAAGGGCATTACGCAGAATTAAAAAATGCCTCATTTTATATGAATTGCGGTAAGCCATTCTTGACCTTCCATCACCAAAATCTGATTAAAGGCATTAACGAAATCCAGATTAGAGAACACACAAGATTTAATGATCTCTTAACTGATAGTTTGTTCTAGGGGCAGAGGGTAGGGATCGCTCACTGTAATTTTGTTTAGGTGTCCATAATCCATGCAGGGACGGAGGGAACCATCAGCCTTCTTGGCAAAAACGATAGGGAAAGCAACTGGTGACATCTCTTTAATAACCATCTTTTCTTAAGCATATCATCTGACCAGGTGTTAAGTGCAACCTCCTCCGCTGTGTGTGGATACATGGGACAGTTGATGTTCACCAACTGTACTGTTGTTCAGAATCCTAAGTCAAATTTAATGTGGAAGGAAGACGTTTCCACTTTCTCAGAATCAAAAATACTTCTATAGCGCAATAATTTTTTTGGGTAAATTGGATGGGAGGCCCACAGGGGAAACAAGGGAAGTGATGGAGCTGCAACCTTGAGTTTTCTTATGGGTATCAACAAAAAAATTCTCCCTCCATTTAATTATTAATAAATGACAACATATTTGTCTCCAGGTGAATTCTAACATGTTGCCGGCGCCACCATCTGACCCCCAAGATTACAAGAAACACCAAGTTTGGCATTGCTGAGAACCAATTGCAAAAGCTAAACTGATGTGCTTAGAAAGGTACCAGCTGACGGACTAGATATGAGGTCTGGGAGGCTGATGAAGCAACCATCACTGAGGGACCTAGGTCCAGGTCAAGCTCCAATTGTTGGGCTAGCTCAACACTCATATAATTACCTGTGGCTCCCATATCCACCAAAGCCTCAAAGGAGACATGATGAGACCCAATACTAATCTTCATAGGCAATAAAAAGTAGGAATAACTCTCTTCATTGGCAGCTGTATTTGAACCTGTAGAAATGGAAGAGATGGTACTAGGATTAGAAGAAACTACTAGGTTCATAGCAGGAGTAAGCCCTCTGTAAGTCGGAATGCCAGAACATACTAACATGGGCATGATGGCCGTGGCAACTATGTGAAGTGTTTGGACAATTTGAGAGGTGCTAGGCTATTATGGCCATATTAAATTTCTTCACAACTTGATTCAGCTGAGAAAAAAGGACCATTGCTACACCCATATCAACGAGAAAGGTGGAAATGGTTAGGAATAATGTTTGGTCAATTATTTCAGGCAAACAGAAAGTTAAATTTAGACCAGCCTTCCTTTTTAAGTGCTGATGCACCCAAATGGCAAATCCTAATTCCAGTGGCACCGCTGCTGGTATGACAGTTGTAGAACTAGGAAGAAATTCCGCCATTAAGTACCCATGAGCCATAACCGTGTATAGACACTTAGAAAAAACCAATGACTATGGCCAAAACCCCCAAGGGTTGTTGAAGTATAGGTGGAAAGGGCAGTTTAGTTTTCAACATGCAAACTGGAATTTGGGTTAAGGGTTTTTATTGTAAAGATAGATAAAGAAAATTAACCAACAATTTTCTCAGTGCAATGCAACTGATTAAATAGTGTTTGATTGGTCGTGGGTCAAAGCAGGGATCAGGTCCCTTAAATTTGACCTAACTTGGCAAATTTTTAGGGGAGGGGGTAGATAATTTTACTTGGAACTGACATCAAAGGATTTGGCAGTAGGCTGAGTCACTATCAGTTCATCCACAAACACCTGAACTGATGCTTGACTGCATTTACATCAGTTCACATGAAGGCATCTGGCCCAATGGGCAATGGGAATTCCCCAAGGCCACCCCACATGGGGCAGTCCCAATTGGTTGGAAATGGGTTTGGGATGGCCAACCCACCTGTACCTGGTCACTGGAGCATTCATTTAGCCAACTGAGTTGTGTCAGGTGCAATTTCCAATCCTTGAACTGGAGGTTTTGAATTATTGGTAACAATACCTGACAATTTTGAAGGGAATTTGGCAATGAAAATCATATCACTTGATGGCTCAGTGTCATCTGTGATTCCAGCCAATAACTCTTATTGTCTCTTTCTGAATATTGGGTTTCCAATTGTTGGGCTTTATTCTTATTAGTTTTGGACCTTTCATCTTTGATTTGGTAATCTCAGCGCAGATTTTCTCAATTCAGCGGACAAGTTCAGCTGAGGTGAGTGCGGGTACTGGGGGAGGAATCCTTAGAGGGAGTGCTGTTACCCAGCGCTCATCTACAATGTGAGCAAGGTCGCCCTGGGTTATGAGGGGTACAGCCGCCCTCTTAGAACCATTTTTTTGAGTGGAAAAATCGCTTGATCTACGCAAAGGGGACGTTCCCCTGGACTTACACTGCCATGGTGGGTAAGTGGCTTGCTGCTTTACCACCTGGTTGGTTGTGTTCTCATTTTGTGTGTCTTGACGCTCATTTTGGGCGGCTGTTTCATGTTGTTTTGGTTTTGTTGGTTTTTAGTTTTTCTGTTTTGGTACTGTCCATCCCCAGTTGGCATACCTTTAATAAGTACAAATAATAAAGCTATGTTGATACTTTTTTGTGTTATATATGGGTGATGCTCATACAAGAAAAATTTAGAATTTATCATTTTTATAATAAGCCTGGTTTCTCAAATGCTCCATTACAAGAGATTATAAATTTCCAGAGTGGATAGAGTCTTCTTTTGCCATTTATTAAAATGTTACTTTTTTGTCACTTAGAAGTATCTAGCTACTAAATTTTTAATTTTAATTTTATAGTTATATATTTATTATGTCACTGTCTTATTGTCCTATTCAAGTTTTCCTCTATAACTTTATTTCAGTATAACACTAGAGCAATGTGTGGTAATTCTACTCAAAGTGTAACAAGATGTCAATTATCAAAATTTTAAATGGGTTACTATGTATCTATAATTTTCTGATATATAAAGGTATATAATTGGACAAATTTGTTATTTGGGTATCTTCAAATTCATAGTAAAGATACTTCATATTACTCTTTATATTATAAACTTTTTCATCAATCTCCAGATGTAGTTCTAGTATATGATTTGGCCAGGCTACCCTATGATCAAACACCCAATAATTTAGTTACATATAATTAATTTAAGAAGTACTAGATTTTAGATTAATTTATCTCCTTGAAACTAAAATTACATTTTTTACAGATCTTGCTAGCTTATTATACAGATGCACTTTTTAAGGATAGTTTTATATGGTTTTTAAAGAATGAGCAGCCTTTAATCTATGTAAGCCAACAATAATATAGGTAACTTTACTACAGTTTAATCTGGCTCAGAGTTTTGCATTTATACAAGATGAATAGATGATTAGGTTTGGTCACTCAAGCACCCACAATGACATCTACAAGGCTTAATCACAGTTATACAAAGATGCCAATTATATTATCATTATAGTAAAGATAAGCGAGAAATAAAGCTGTTACATAATAAGTTGTCAATTAATCCCTGATCACAATGAACAGGTGTTTAAGGCCACTACATAGAGATTTAAAAAATTTCTGATTTGATGGAAATAGTTTAAAACGTATATTGTAAGATATAGAACCTTTTAGCTTCATATTCCATTTTTAATCCTTAAGTCAAAAAATAATTCACTTCCCTGTCTTTTAAAAGTCTTAGATATCACTTGTAAACATAAAGGCTAAGGTATATAAACTGTCTAATTTTTATCCTCTACTAGCATTACTCAAAACTTTATAATATATAGCCCAAAATAATGAAAGTTCAACAAGGAATTGGGAGTTAGACTACTTTACAATATAAGATAATTTCTTCTTACCCTTTCATTTTTAATTAATACATTTTTGGGCAACTACTAGCATTACAAGTCTACAAATATTTTTGTTAACTAATGTCAAAAGCCTTTAGAGCTTATCACTAAATGTAGGTCATTTAGACAATATTTTTTCTAATTATCTTCAAATCGTTTATAAGATCTTTAAAACCCAAACCAGACTACCATATCTTAAAACTGGTCTTTCTAAAACTTAACTTAGCAAGGCTTTCCTCCAGAAGCAGAGTTTATAGTCTGAACTAGATGTTATAGCTTTATGATACAAGTTTTTTATCTATATTATATACTAAGGTGTAGCAAAACATCTGATATAATGTAAAGTGCGCTGTTTAACTTGAGTTGAGGTGTTATTAATTGTGTACTTGACATATTTTAAAGGCACTAAATTTAGCACATTTTTTATGAAGACATGATACTTGTTCAAAGATAACATGACTAAGAATGTAATAGAGTCATCAAACACAATAGGTCCCACAGCTAACTGTGATCTTGTTTATACTGCTAGTGGTAATGGGTTCACCTGTTTATTTAATATACTCTATTTTCCATGTAGTTTTACTTGTACTCTCAGGTAAGATAGATCTTCTAAAGTTTTTCATTTTATCAATGTTTAATTACAAATTAATTTCCTGATTCAACTATAAGTCCTTTTTGGGCTGTTAGTTGCCTGGCTTTAAAATACTAATCTTAATGAGTTCCAAAAGTTGCCATGGTTTAACATCACCTTTAATTTATTTAAATTGACTTCAAGATTTTGGTGATGAGGAGTGTTGGCTGGTCTATGGATTCTATGGTTGAATGAATAATCTTGAAGGATTTTAATAGGATTATCATGCAAAAAGCTTTGGTATATTGCAATTATGGCAATTTTATTGCTTCTAAAATAAATTCATATAAAGGCAAAGAAGTCTATATTGTTAAATTTTTGATTATAGGTGATGTCAGTTCACTTAATGGTAATTATATACAAGTAATTCATATGAGTTGGCTCTGACATGCTTGCTGGTTGTTTACAATAGCTTTTATGTTAATAAATCACTATATAACTGTAGATAACTTTAGGGTCAATCACTTATAATGGATTAAATAAAATTTAGCAATACCAAACCATTATAAACATAAGGAAGCAGCAAAAGTATTGGTGACTAGCATGAAGCTGTGTCATTTTTTTAGTAACTGCCAAATTGTTGCTTTTCTGAAGCCACATAAGGAACTTAGTATGTACTTTATTTATGATATATACACCTATGGGTTGCTTCAAAGTGTACGCGTCTGTTGATGTTTTATCTTTAATATTAAAGGTTAACTTATATATATTATCTAATTTGTTAGTTTTAATAAATCCACGGCTATCAAGTTATACCAACAGCTATTCTACCTTGAATCTGGTAATTTACATCAATCCTCATTATCCTGCTCTCTATATTTTATTATGTCAACTCATCAGATTATGCTCTAATATGCACTTGAGTTACTGTTCACATGAAATTTCCAAATACCATTGGAGCTCATATTCTCCTCATGGACACATAAATTAAGATAGAGGAAGCATGGGATGCTTCCTGTTAGAAACTGGTTGACTGAACAATAAGCCTAAAAAAGACCATTAGTTAATTCAATACTTTTTATTATTGCCACTGTTTAGATTTGATTTTCCCAAATCAACTGCCAAATCAGATAGTTAAACTTATATAAAATGAAACTGATATCCTTAGAGCAATTTTAAATTGATACAAATAAAAAGAATTGATTACTTCTGCTTAAACAGTCCTTAGAAATTTGGAAAATCCAAGGAGAACAAATTGAGTGAGAACTTGTCTTGAAATTTCTTGTCATCTCTACCCAAAGAATTGGTACCTTAGACTCAATATATTGCTCCCACTAATTAAGTGATTGTCAGAAAAGGCTGAAATTGAGTCAGTTCAGACAAATATCAAACTTTATCTGAAACTCCCTCAAAACTTTGAAAGATGCTGATCCATGAAATCTTGATAAGACCATTGTCCCAAAAAAATCAAAGGACCAAAGTGACGCTGAAACCCACTGGGAGAGTGACAAAAAGTTCTTTCCTCATCAATCATTGGCTTTGGCTCCTCTGAGACTTCAAGAAGATTTTGACAATTATGAGGGGCAATGCCCATGCTGAGACCGCGTCCTCTAAGACTATAACTATTCCCTTGTTTGATTAAGTAAGGTAAGTTGTTTATTACATTTTCACGCCTTTAATTACTGCCAAAGTGCATAGATCCCAGTGAAAAAAATCCCATTAGAATGAACTCTATAGCTAATTTAATTCACTATCTATTAGTAACAAAGAAACTGGCAATCAAAATTGGATTTCCTGAAACTGGTGCTCCCTGCCAGGTCCTTCCTAAGAAACCAAGCAATTATGTAACTTCCCAAAGATGGAATATCCCAGCGAAGAAAATGACCCTCAACAGGAGGAAAAATTGAGTGTGTTGAGATGGGGTTTCTCTGCCCAACAAGATGTACCTATTTACAGTGTGAGAACTTTACAAACCAATGTACCCATGGTTTTTATTATTCCAGCCTCTGATGAAGCAACCTATTAAATGCAATCAAATGAGGGTGCCTAAACAGTAGAAGCCCTACTTTAAGGAACTTTTAACCTGGTCAAAAATCTAAAAGGACTTTTTCTACCAAGGGTGATATTAAATTTATGCATCTGTACACCATGGCTATCATTCCAAGTATTGCAGTGGGTTACTCAAACCAACGTTTATCTCCGGCTATTTGTTCATCCAGCTCTTCATCATTAACTATAACTGTTAGGGCTGCATCACATGGAGACTCAGAGACAATTTAGCCTCACCCCCCAACCTCACTCTCGACTCCTTGAACTATATGAAACTGCCTCTAACTTTGGTCAAGAAAATTATGAGGCTATTGTTGACAATCAAAGAGAAATTAATAAACTTTAAAATCATCTCGTCCATCTTGATCACAAATTAGATGAATACCTGAGCAATGAGATTTCCTAGAAGCTCGCTGATGCTACTGTGACTATAGACGCACAATTTGACTAATTTGCGTTTGATTTTTCAGCTCAATTATCTAAACAATGGCAGCTATATGAAACTAAGATTGAAAGCTTAACAGGACAGATTAGCCAGCTTAGCAAAGTGACCCACACTCAGGTCACTGCAGAAACAGCCGTCTCCAAAGGGGCTCGTGAGTTTATAGGTCTGCAAGGTCCCAAAGGCCCTAGAGGCCCAGAAGGTCCTAGCCCCTCGCCAATATGAGATGAGGACCAAGAAGCATAGATTGCCAATTTTACGCAAAAATTGTGGGAGTAGCTCAGGGAGGTTGGATGGATATCAAAAGAAATTACCTTAACTATAATCTGACTCTTACTACTCTTCATGATAAAATTCTAACCTTTAACTAGCTTGTTTTTTTGTGGCTGCCCAACAGCAGGATAGTCAAGCTGCCATAAAGAACCAGATCAAATGCCTTACCTTACAGATTCAGAGTTTGGAAGCTCAGAATTAAGTGACTTTACAACAATTTTTAACCAAGCTATTTAAAACAATAGCTCCAAAAAATTCTTAACTCTACAGCCAGTACTAACTAAGTAAAGAACTTGGGCCATAACGTACTAGATGATCACATCTTTTGGCAGCAGATGGACCAATTTTAGAATAGCAAATCCTTTTGATACAGAACCTTATGAAATTGGCAGACCTTTGGCCCCTTCTATCCATGTCCTATCTGAGCTTATTAGCTCTTTTAAGCCCATCTTCAAGGAAAAGTAATTAAAGGGAATGGAGAGCATCAGATTTTCCTTTTTGTCTATGAGGGAGCTATGGAATTAGCCACAGACTGGCAAAAGGTGCAACACACCTAAGTCTGCCTCAATTATAGTGCTTGCAAGATCAGATGCCCTATTTTAAAAAAACACCTCTTGAGAGCAGATTAAAGAAGAACTCATTAAGGAGCTCAGGAGAACTTTAACACTACTAATTGCAAGCATGAATAAATGCGTACAGAAAAAAAGTAGAGTTATCTATATTGAACTAGTTAACTGTTTCACTTTGAAGCTCAGGCTGTATTCTCTTACAACTAAATCTCTTTGAATGATGCTTTTCTTCTGTGGTGTCCGAATTCTTTTACCACATCAACTTTGAGCCACATTTCACAGCTATAAAGAAGAAGTTCAAAATAATCCTTGATATTAAGGAAGCAGCTATGGAAATACCTGAATCTGAGAGCCACTATACCACTTTGACCAAGGGATTAAGACCTCATATTCAAGATGTAGGTCAAAAAATAAAATTTAAATCCAAGCAGGATCCCTTTCCTAACTGTGGCTTCTACAACCAACAGGAAAATCAGTGTTGGAAGAAGAAATCAGAAGAGGTGGAAAAAGAGGCGTCAGCCTAGGGCTTGAGGCTCCCTAGCTGACAAACCTGCAACTCAACCATATACTCATATTTCTCCTCCCAAATGTTTCACTGTGTTTGCTCCTGACATCTTTAATGTCCATGACAGTCTAGCTGAAAATAATGGTTATTATTCTTCTTATCCTGTTGTGAAATCCATATATTCCATACCACATTTTGGATCAGAAGTCATCCAAATGAAGGTAGAACTACACAAGGTGAAAGTCAAGGCACTATTGACACTTGCTCCCCTGTAAATGTCATTTCATCCTGTTTAATGAGACAGATCAAGAGCGCTCCTGTTTGGGATAATTCTCTGGAATAGAACTGCCAATCCTGATTGCACTTTACCCCTGTATAAACTGGGGAACTGAAAGCGCTCAACTGAGCACTAATTGTTATATGTTCAGGATCTGTTCACTCTTTTTTTATAGTAACTCGCTTCAGCTCCCTTGTTCAGCTGCACAGGTTCCTTATATGTGAGTTTTTGGAATAATTGATTATTAATTATAATGGGCAGTGATAGTATGAAGATTACTACTCTAGTTGAGCTTCTTTTAGCCAAGATGTTTATCAGGTCCAACGCCAACCTGGTGCTTGTCCTAATCTTAAATGGTATTCTAGAAAATCTGTAGGAACTTCTTCCCTCTTTGGTAGAACTTAAACTTGTGCTCAGGTTCAGAGGCTCTTCCCATCACTTCTCGTCATGCAAAGTCTGCAAAAATTACAATCATTTAGACAAATGATCACTTTGTCCTACCAACCCTAAATACAAGAGCAAACATTCTAAATTATAACTTTATTGGTAAATGTTTTTTTGACCAGATCTACTTTATTAAGTTAAAAGCAAAGGAATTTATTAGGAATTCAGTCCCAACTCTTCAGTTGGCGCCTCAATTGGGAACGGCAGCTGTTGCCAATATAATACCCCTCCAGGGTCACGCAAATTGATGAACTTCCTCATCAGATTAATTAGGTTCTTTTCCCTACTAAAAAACCTCTTCATGGTTGAGATGAAGAGTGGGTCTTAACGCTTTTCTCAATCCCATATAATTACCCTTATTAGGTTACAACCTTTTTAGGTAATGGGACTCTTACCCATAAACAGCAGGTTCTGATCCTAAAATGCTAACTTAAAATTTGCTCTATCACAGGAGGTATCACTCTCCTAGCAACTCATAAACCCCTTAGTTGATCAGAGACCAACCCAATCAACTCCTACAAGTCAATTATGTTATTGATGATAAAATCTGACTCTCTAATCACTTGTCTATTGTTGGGGATTATACCTGACAAAACACTCATCAATCCAGAAGATATATTCCAGCGGATAAATAAATATTTACTGAGAATATTACTCCATATAGTAGTTATCATATACAATTGACAACTCCTGCATCTACTAGAGGGTTAAATTATCTAGTGGACAAGCAGATGAATCATGTTTGATAAAACTGAGTAATGTGGGCAAAAATCCCAAAACATCCCTCCACTTAACCAGATTATCCAGCGATTAAGATTTACAAGGCTACGCTGCTTCAATTCTGATTGAGTCCGCCAGAATTGTTTTTATTTTGGAATTCTCTTGGTCCATCCCCAATTCCTTTCTCAATGCATCTCTGGGTATCCTTCTTCTTAGCATGTTTCTATTCCATGTTCTCCTCACTGCCACCTCCACAGAGCGCGGTTCCCACAGCCACATGACATGACATTTTAATTTCGGTTGTTCTTGCCAATAAAAGGTCTGTAAAACTTATTTTTCCCCAGATCAGGGTATTAGAAATCTTATTGTTTAAAAAATCTTATCAGGAGGCTTGTCCAATTCCTTGTTCCCTGTAATCCCTCAGGCTGTGCTTCATTTCTTTAGTGATTACTCTTGCTGTTGGGATTTTTGCCCACCTTTCCAGTCATCTAGATTACTTTGAATTGATAGGGGATAATTCTCTATAGTGAGTGAACTGGATATTGGTTGACCCTGATTTTGGGTTAATAATGTTTGAGGACTTTAGACAATTCGCCTGGTTTGGATCTGTCAGGGATTGACCTGGGTGAAAGCTTAATATCTCTTTGAGCAGAGTTGACAACAAAATGTAGGCATCTGATAGTTTATTAATGATTAATTATCAGGTGTACCAATTGGGATTGGTCAGGTTTCATCACCAACTAATTGGGAATTTAAAAAAGCAAGTTGCAAGGCAAGTGATGCCAACTGCAACTAGCAAATCAATCAGTTGGTTCATGACCTGCCATAATGGGTAACAAGTACCATTACCTAAGCAGGTCGCTTGCAAAATATGGTTGGTTCACTGGGAGTGAGTGGAAAACGCCAGGGACATATTTTCTGACTCTTTCTGTTTTAGGTCTCAAGGATGTCCAATGAAGGAATTCTAACCAGGATGGGGAAGACCATCACTGGTGAGACAACAAAGGGTAATTTAATGCCAACAGCTGCCGTTTCATTGCTGAGGCTCCAACTGAGGGTTGGGCGCTAAATTCCCACTATAATTTTTCATGAGAATTTTTATTAAAAAAATTTGAAGTCAATTAGCAGCTTTTATTAGTATTAGTTCTGTTTATCTTCAAGAAGATTACTGCTGTGCGCTTTAATTGGGAGCTCTTTAATAGGATAAAGCGTAAGGATTGAGGATCCCAAGAAGAGAAGCTGAGCTGATATGGGAATTGCTGCTGACTTCATGTCATCAGAGGAAAAGCCATAAACTAGGATCTAAGCGTGGATCAAGTTAGCCGGATAAGGGAATAAATCACTACTGAGGACATCTAGAGTATTTCAAGGAGGAATACCAGTCAAGCGTTGGACCAGAAACTTGTTTTGTTCAACTATGGATAATAGTCTTCATACTATTATCAGTCATATATCATATATCATATATCATCAGACAACGCAAGGATTGCACAAGATAAACCTGTGCAGATTATCAATTATGGGTTGATATTCATGAATGAGCAGTGAAGACACTAGAATTTTTTAACAATTGGTGCTCACTACAGGGGCTGTAGTTGAGTAGGATGCACTAAGACAAAATGTCATACAAGGATGAGTTAAGAAACCTTTGGATAGAGTTGGCAACCATCAACAAGAACACCTTGAATTCTGCAAATCATTGAGAATTTGCTGCCTTGGAGGATAGAGTTACTAAGATTGAGCAAGGAGTCGAAGATGTCTCTAGTTTCAGCAATGAGTTACTAGGACAAGTATCGTCATTAGAAAATTGAATGAGACATACTTCAAGAAGTTTTATTCTTGAAAACAGAATGTGAAGTGGATTGCATTTGATTACGGGCATTCAGCGCAGATATAGAGTGGTTGATTAAGCAACTCAAGGAGTTGAAGACTCACAAATGTGAATGTGTGCCCTATGTGGTGACCAATGCTGAAGCAAGGACCCCAAGAACTCCAGTGGGGAAGGCGACTATCCCACAAAATATGCTGACCGCATTCACAGCCATTTTGGAGATGACTCCTAAAATTACTCCTCAAGTTAGTCGAATAGCTGAACCAAGAGTGGTGGCTAGAGAAACTTTGAGAGAATTTAAGGCTATTCCAAAATTACCTACTTCTTATTGGGATGATGCCCCTACGTTTTTCCAATCATTTGATATGACCATGTTTGGTTGGCAATTGTCAAAAGGCTTTGATGGTGATTAACTGTTTAGACACCAATTGTCAGAATTTAGTGTTACCCCATCTAGAGGGGGACAGCTGGTTGTATTCAGAGGCTAAGGCGGCCATTATGAAAGAATTTGGAAGTTCCACACATATGTTGAAGCACAAGTAAGAATCCATGGAGGTCCAATTTCAGAAGGATGAGTCCTTAATGAGTTTTGCCAATTGTTTCTACCAAGAATCACAGATTTTGGTCAGAGCAAAAGTGCTGGATAATTTTGATGCACGGATTGTGCTGCAAGTAGCCCTTTGGACCTATCACAATTACATAGAATGATGTATTCTGTGTTTGCTACCAAGATTACTATCTTGCAGATGGTAGATCATTTGAAAATATCAGGAGCTACATTTGATGCTCTGAATAAAAGGTAAACCAAATATGGTAAAGAATTTGAATCCTACAAAGGGGACTGAGGGCGCTAAGGAATACAATAATTTGAACCGTACTGGGGATTAAGCCCAAAGAGTTTGAGTGGATTGATAAGAAAAAAAACGCTGTTACAAGTTCAGAGGAAGAGGACACTTTGCTGTTCACTGCAAGAAGTCTAAGGAACAGATCAATGTGTTCAAAGTGAAAGAGTCTAAACCCACACAGGAGTTGAGAAAAGGGCCTGCAGCCTAGATGGAGAACAGTCTAGGGCTGTGGAAAAACACCGTTCCCCCTGATATCATACACAAAGAGTTTGATGTAAGTGATCTGTTTGTCGATGATGATTCTCAGGATCAAATATATTTAGTGGTCAATTTGGGTGTGAATGCAGTAACCATATTTGGAGTGAAGAGGATTGACCCTGATATAATTAAGAAAGTTTCTCAGCCATATGCGCAACAACTGGTAGACAAGATTTGAGCTGCGGAGAATCCAGAAAAATTGACTGAAGTCAAATTAGATGAGGCAAACCTGTCTATCCCCCTAGCGTGATCAAATAATTATTTTCTGATCTATCAGAGCAAATAATTAACACCCTCAATTCAGCAAATAATGCCGCTATACACTCAATAAATACAATTTTATAATACCCTGAGTGTATGTATATAGATATACTGGTTAACAGAGTATGGGTGTGGGTGATAGTTGACAGTGGAGCGCCTATCAATATTTTCTTGACCAAACTGATTAAGAAGATGAGAATCTTGACAGATTTAGAACACAAGAAAGAATATGGGACATCTGGGCTAAATACCACCATCTCTTTGTGGAGCATATATCACTCTACCACTAAATTTGGATCCTTAGTGGTATCCACCCCAGCAATAGTTTTGGCCAACCAAAATTATGATATGCTTATCAGGACGGAGTTTCTACAAAGATATGGAGTTAAATGTAACTTCAAGGATAATACTTTGACCATATTGGGTCAGACGTTACCATCGGTTTATCAGAAAGATGGGGAAGCTTGACTGACTAGGAGAAATAACTTCATCAATCTGATCTACAATGACAGCATTGTCCCGATTTGTTACCAATTAGTTGGATGAAAGCAACGAGAAATGACAACGGAAAACCTGGAAAATTGGGGATTCCATTGAGGATTAGAATTTGAGTACCATGCCACTGGATTGCAGATCATAGTTAACACGGGGTTGACATTGGAGATACCTGAGCTGCTGTATGGAGAAGTCAGAAGTCCATGGAAGAAGTCCAGAGTAGAACTAAGGTGGCTTCTGGAATATTTATGCCAGGCCATGGAGAAATTTGAGTTCTCATGCAAATTTGAGTGAAAAACTGATGAAGGTTGAAAGGAATTAGACCATTGCATCTGTTCATCTAATCCTAATGGCTGAATTGAGGAAATTCCAAAATTTTAGGACCTTCAATGAAAGGGGATTACTGTCAGGGTTGACTGAAAGTATCAATATACTGGTTGATAGAGAGCAACTTGCTGATTTGATGGACAGACAGCAGGAGGATGTGCTCAAATTATTTGATAAGTATTGGGAAGTATTCAATAAAGATGACCATGATATGGGATGCGTGAGAAATGTAATCCACAAAGTTGACACTGGGAAAATTTGCCAATAAGAATGAAACCAATATGATGGTCAAAGGTGGCCAAAGCAGTAGTGGAGGAAGAAATTAGTAAACTAGTGAAGCGTGGGCTTCTAGTTCCATCATTGAGTCCCTGGGTGAGCCCTATCATAATTGTGAAGAAGAAGGACGGCTATATTGGGTGGTGATTAATTATTGGAAGCTGAATAAGATTATGAAGAAGGATTCATATCTTGAACTCTTTCTGCTAAGCATCACTTTTCGAAAATCAATTCAGCCTTGAAATTTAGCTCCATTAAAAAGATTTACGAAAACTATTAGCAAATATGGCGGGAAACCCTGCAAAAAAACCCGCGGGCTCAGCCAAACGAGCCAGCACCACCCCAAATGAAGCAACCCTCGGTTACCCACCTCAGGGTCAACCAGAATCAAACGCTCTCAAGCAGCAGCCAGGAAAGCAGGCACCACCCCCAACCTGGAGCTACTTCAACTAGCGCCAGTTCACCTGATCGCACTTCTGCAGCCTGCACGCCCAACAGCTCTGCGTGCGCTACCTCCCACCAACCCGCTGGGCCCCCTCCAACCAAGGAGGCCATCACCCACGCTGTTTTAATGGCGTCTGCTCAGTTGAATGCAACTCAGCCCATCCAGGCATTCACCTCCCCCATTGTGTCAGCTAATTCAGCCCCATCTATTATTGCTGACGCCGTGTTTCTGGCTCCCCCCATGAGGGGCGATACCCAGCTACCTGGCCCCAAACTCTCAGATGTAAGGTTTGATTAGCCGCACATTCTGGTTCACTAAGCACCAAATTGGGACAATCTACTCTTCCCAATGGGGATTCAAATGGTTTGGATTTCAGAACTTCACACCAGTTCCAATCTCACCCATCCCATTTAAACCCCGTAATTGGCACTTCTCAAGTCAGCACTTTATCTCCATATGCTGAAAACGACCAATTCACCAATCAGCCAGTGAGTTTTGCCCACGAAATCACAGCAAATACTCAGGCTGAATTTACCCAAATAGATTGGGATGGTGATGAAACATCGCCCTCCTCCCAATCGGCTGGAGTTAATTCCAATCTGGATGGGCCCCCCCAATTTAGCGAGGCACAACAATCCGCCCCTCAATTAAATATGCCGCCAGCAACTGCTCAAAAATTTCAGCAACAGGTGAACTCCGCAAACTTGTCCAAACCACCAGCTCGCGTTCAACCTGTTATTGCAGCCCAAAGCAAACACAAACGTACCAAAGGAGCCACTGGGGCGGGAGCAAAAACCTCTGGCACCAACGCTACCCAAAGCTGATCCCCGTGAAGTGGCGTTTATTGCTGATGTTAAGAAGAAATGGGCCAAAACTAGAGCTCAAAAAGCTCTACCTCGCTCAACCCTCTCCCACACGATTCGCCTTTATTATGGGCATAACCCTGTTGAATTCTATATGGAGGATTACTTCTCATACTTTGCAGCGATCGCGGAGACATTCCCAATTAACACCACCATCCATGAATCAGTGGAGGGCCACTACATTGATGTGGGCTTCACTGAAGCTGCCCTTGCTGACCATGCTGCCATCCTCCAGATCATTATTCCGCGTGGATCTCTTTGCATCTCCTGCACACGCTCTCACCTGGAGAAAATTTCATGGTTACTTTTTCCAACCTACCAACGACTGTTGATCCTGAGTCTCTTAAACTGGCGCTCCATTGTGGTTTAATGGAGTTTGGGTCTGTTCTTTCAGTGGACTTTAGCGTCCCCTCTTACTATGCTCCCACTCAAAGAGCTCGCATTGCTAGGGCGTCATTCATACCCTCCCCCACTGTATCCCGCAACATTGAGGTATTCCTCATGTGGCGGTAGTTGGGGCATGCCCTGAGATTTTTTTTGTCGACCCTGATCAGGTGTGCCTCCGGTGTTCATGGTGTAACGCCCTTGGACACTTGTATAGTGGCTGCACAGCTCGAAAACAAGCCCTCTTAGCCACCACCCAGGGGCCTAAACCAGGCCAAAAACGATCCCACGTGGCCGCAGCAGCAATTCCACAACCCACACAATGGGTTCCCGTTCAAGACCTGTCCCCTGAGGCCTTACGCCTAGAAGTTGAAACAGCAAACCCCACTATTGGTATAGGATACCTTCGCGCTCATGCCCCCTTCCAGTAAACACCCCCTCCAATTTCCCAGAGTCAACTCCCTCTCTCACCAAGCGCAAGGCATCTCCCACAGGGCGCCCCTCGTCAGCCACCCCCACTCAGGACTCCGCGGCACCCCCACCAACCTCCACCAGTGATTTATCGCATCAACCCTCATCTCCCAATGGAGTTATGCCCACCAGCATGGACTGGCAACCCGCGGCCTGCGGTAGAAGTGCCACCTCAAAGAGTCCTAGCCCCAACCCCACAGTCCATTTCGCGCAGCTCCTTTGCAGTGTTGGAGAAAGTAAATATGGACTCATACTCATCAAATGGGGACACCGCTGAGGTCGCCGTTGAGCACCCTCAGGTCCTTCCCCTGTAACGGAGCGGGGGCAGCATCCTAGGATGGCTTACTGGGTCCTCCGCCCCCACCCTCTCCTTCCCCTCAGAACCCTCGACGCTCCTCATGGATTGCAGCTAATAGTCAAGCTAAAGGACTCAAAATTAGCCGCCTTACAGCAGCAGGTTTAAGCGCTGGCAACCCCCAGGACATGAAGGGGAACAGCTATGAGTCCCCATGGCAGCACCCTGGACCTGCAATCCATCAACGCGAATGGGTTGTGGGACTTTAAGCGGAGAGCCCGCCTCCTCCACAACTTCAGGTCAGCACAAATTGACATCGCTGCTGTCCAGGAGCCCCATATCCTCCCCCCACGAACAATCTGCATGGAATGAACAGTTTGGAGGCAACTCCTTCTGGACAAACCATGCCGCTCTTATTTTTGAATCCCCGGGTTAAAACCCATTCTTTTTCACAATATCTAGGTGGCCGCTTCATACTGGCTAAACTCACCATTCCTGACTTCTCTTTCTTCGCTGCAAGCATCTACCTGCCTAATGCAGGTCAGGAGAAAAACCGGCTCTTGAAAGAGCTCGTTCAACTCAATCTCTCACGGAATACAGTCCTCTTGGGAGATTTCAACACAACCATAATTCGCGTCCGTGACTCTTACCCCCCTGCAGCAAAGGAACGCCCTGGATCAAGATGCTTCCAGGATTTCCTTCGCCTGAGTGGCTTTATGGATGCGCTTCCACCCTCCGCGTCTGGCCTAGGTTGCATGACTAGGATCCAGTATGATGGAGGAGCTTTCCAGTCAGCGTCACGCATAGATATGGCACTGATTGGCCTCCTGCTAATTGGCCACGTCTCCTCTCCCATCTCTCGTGACAACCATCTGAGTAATCACAGGTCACTCACTGTTGTCCTCACCACCACGCTTAGACTGTCGCGTAGGTTCTGACCTAGGGCTGCCCCAGCTCTTCTCAACAACCCCTTCACTAAGGAGAAGCTGTCTATGACCATCCAGGAGACTCTCACCTCCCCCCACCCCACCCGCTTGACCACAAGGCTAGATGGGCGGTGACCAAGGAGGGCATTACCCGCGTTGCTTACAACTGTGCCAAAGCCCAGATGACCGCAGCTCGCGCCAGAGTAAAAAGGGCGGAAACCAGAATCAGACATTTGGAGCGAAAATGCCAGCCTTCGCCCTCTCCCAGTTGGTTGGAAGACTGGGAAGCGGCGCAGGAAGCACTCCGCTTGGAGCTCACACTGCAGGAAGAACGGGCAGCAAACTTTACAACATCTTGTACTATGCTCAATGGGAATGCCCCACCCGCTTCTTCTTTCAGAAACAGAAAGCCCGGTCAACAGCGCAGGATATTACTGCACTGAAGATTGGCACTAAAACCACTTCGGATAAGGAGGAAATCATGCAGGAACTACACCGCTTCTACTCCAGCCTCTTCCATGCCACCCAGGTGGACCCTTCGGACATCCAAGACTTCCTGTGGCGGGCTCCAGAGCCGCCCATTGACCCACGGGCTGATGAGGCTCTACTGGCGCCTATTTCCATCCAGGAGGTGATGGAAACCCTTTTGAAATCCCCACGGCTTAAAGCCCCAAGCCCAGACGGAAAACCCTTTGAGGTGTACCTTCTGGAACCTGCGGTGATAGCCAGAACCCTCTGCGACCTCTTCGCTGCACTCTTGGTGAATAGCGAGGTCCTCCCCGACTCCAGAGGCTCAATCACGACCCTCATTCACAAGAAGTCAGACTGTGAGAACCTGGCGAACTGGCGCCCCATAGCGTTGATCAACACAGACCACAAGCTCTTCACAAAGCTTCTGGCCAACCGCATCACCAAATGAGAGTCACCTCGCCTCTCCCCATCCCAGCACAGTTTTATTCCGGGGAGGTCGTTATGGGACAGCTATAATGACCTTCACGTGACTTTGACTGCTAACTCTCATAAGGTGAATGGATTTGTGGCTCTCCTGGAAATGGAGAAAGCATATGATCGGGTGGCCTGAAATTATATTGATGCTTCCCTGGCCCGCTTCCATCTCTCCCCGCAGCTAGGCGCTGGATATCAGCGCTCTATGACCAGCTCCACACCAGAGTCCTGGCGCCAATGGGTTTTACATTGGCAGTACCAGTTGGAAAAGGTCTCCGGCAAGGGGACCCCCTGAGCCCTATCCTTTTTAACATCACCCTCGACCCCCTCTTGGCCTCCTTACAGGACAAGCTAACAGGAATTCTGGTCCCAGGTAAAGCCCCCACCCGCACCATGGCATTTGCAGATGACACCGCCATTGCATTTGGCTGCCCTGGGGATGTTGCCCTTGCTGCTGTGACCATTGAGAGGTACACCAAGGCGTCCAACGCCATGGTCAACACCTCCAAGACAAAAGTTGTACAGGTCGGCTCCCCCACCTTCCCCCCACCATTTGGTATTGAACCTGAGCGCGGTACCTTCCGTCACCTGGGCATTCTCACCAACCAACAAGGAGTTGCGCTAAAAGACAATGAGGACTTGCTTCTCACAGCAGTTAACTCCAGGATTACCAGCTGGAACCTGCGGCACATCACCCCCCAGGGTCAAGCTCTGATGGCCAATATGTTCCTCCTCTCCAAAGTCTGGTTCCTAGCGCACGTCTGCCCATTCACAGATACCTTTTATACGCGGCTCAATGTACTCCTCCGCTGTTGGATCTGGGGCTCAAACCATCCACCAATGTCCCTCTCAACCATTGCCCAACCCTGCAATGAAGGGGGCCTAGGGCTTCTGGACACGCGATCCCACGCCACCACAATCTTCCTGAAGTTCCTATGGCCAATTGTCTGCTGGGACGCGACCCCCATGCCCTAATGAGCGCCCGCCCTCCGCCAGTCAGTGTCAGCAGCTCTGGGTCTTCCTAGAGCATCTCTGACCTCATTAGGGGAGTGGCTCACAAACCACCCAGGCCATCTCCTGAAACCATCCTCATCCCCCTACTGGAACCAGGCTCTCCTTGCCCTGAAACGAGTAGGCGCGCGGATCCACCATGCCTTCCTGTACAGAAGGGAAGGCCCTGGCCTCAGCCCCCATCGCCATGCAATTGTGCAAGATGGACAAGTTGTCACAACTCGCCTCAACCTCCAAGATCGTCCTCCCATCTGCCCAAGACTCCTTGAGCTCCTCCCTCCCTCCGTGAGATTCAACCTTAAGGAATGTGTGGAAGGACGTCTATCACCCCATCCTGTCAGCAAAGGTGCCCAGCACCTTATGGAGGGTGCTCCACTTTTCATACAGGACAGGGGACCAGACTGGCCCTACCTTCCAGCACCAAAGCTGCCCCTGCTGTGCGGAGCCTATTGACTCCCACCTCCATCATTTTTTCACCTGTCCAGGTGTCGCTTCATTTTGGCCAAAGGCCCGCGCGCTCCTCCATGCTCAGCCCTGGTCTGGACACCCTGTGCAAGACCTCATGTTCGAGAAGACGTTGCCTGGCTGCCATTAACCCCTCCGTGTCCTCACCTATGCCACAGCCATCAGGACCATCCATAACTCCTTCCTTCATGCTGCCTTTGACCAGCAGGTGTGGACCCTTCCACACATGATTACTCACTTTCAGGTACACTTTGAGATGGCCCTGAAGGTCTGCACTATGTCGCCAACCCTCCACCGCTCAGTTGTCACTGCAGCATGGCTCTGGCGCGCAAACCCCCTCCCTTTCTCAATGACTCCTCCTCCCTCCCCTTCCCTTGCCTCAGGCTCTTAGGAGCCCAGGCGTAATTTAATAAACATTGATGAATCCCCCTTGAGTTGGGACCATCTAGTACTAAAAAAAGAAGGATTCATATCCACTACCATGAATCAGCAATGTGCTAGATTGATTGGGAGAAGTGAAGTATTTCTCCGCATTGGATCTTTTATTGGGATATTGGCAAATCAATTTGCCAACAGAAGACCAAGAGAAATGCATGATCATCACCGCACAGGGGATGTATCAACCAATGAGGATGTCTCAAGGTCTATGCAATGCGCCTGAGACGTTCCAGAGGGCCATGGATGCCATATTGAATGACCTGAAGTTGTCATGCGTCCTGGTGTACTTAAACAATACTAATGTGTTCATTAGGACATTTACTGACCATATACACCACTTGAAAGAAGTTTTCAAGTGACTATCCATGGCTAAACTGAATATTAAGCCTAGGAAGTGCCACTTCTTTAAGAAAGAGTTGGAATAACTGTGATTTTTAATAAACTCTAGTGGACTGCAGCTGCGAGCTCAGAAAATTGAGGCCATAGAGCAAAGGGCTGTGACAAAAAGTGTCCAAGGTATCCAAGTGTTCTTTAAAATAATCAGATACTATCAAAGATTCATTTGGGATTTTTCAAGAATTGCCAAGTCCTTCTTCCATTTGCTGAAGGATCCAAAAAAGGGTTAGTTTGAGTGAAGAGGCCCAGATTTCTTTTGATGAATTATGGCAGTATTTTATAGATTTTCCAATAATGAAATATCCAAATTTCAATTAAGAATTTATAACATAGTCCGATGCTTTGTTAACGGCAATTGACGCCATTCTGAGTCAAATGAATGAACTTGGGATGAACATCCAGTAGCATATTTGAGCTGGACACTCTCAGCAGCTGAGAGAAATTATACCTTGACTGAGTGTGAATGCCTTGCAGTAATTTACGCTTGTAAACATTTCTGGTGTATATTCATGGAACGCACTTCAAAGTGATGATAGACCACTCCTTTTTCATTGGCTGCAAAATTTAAAAAGAACTGGAAGGATGACTGGCCTGATGGACATTATAGATACCGGATTACAATTATAAAATAGTCCACTGAGCTGTAGCTTCTCATCAGAATGCGGATGGCTTATTAAGGTTACCAATGGTCCAAGTGGTATAACAGAAAGAAGATGAGCTATTCCAGAGAATGATCAAAGGAGAAATAAGGAACAAGCCCTAAGAAATCCAAGGTGCACTTTAGAAAGCGATGAAAAACACTGAGACCATGGATGGACAAGTTTATAAGATGATTGATGGGAAACAATTACTAACTCCAAAGCTGTCATAACAAGTGGCTATTGTTCAAGTCGCTAATAAGGTTGTCAGGCATGGAGGCCTACGGATGATGACCAAGCACATTCACCAGTATTATTACTGGGAGTCTATCAACTATGATGTAGCGGATTATCTGAATTGTTGTGTGGAGTGCCAGTCGCAAAAACCTCACAAGAACACAACTACATACTGACTGGTCTACCCCGGATTTTCTTGGCATAATGTGTCCAATGATGTGATAGGACCATTGACCATGAGTACTGGGGGAGTCAAATACGTCATAGTTTAATTGAACATCTGAAGAGATGGGTTGAGATGAAGGCCCTGGCGAAAGTAGATGCTACAAGCACTGCACAGTTTATCCTAGATCAAGTAGTATACTGACATGGATGCCTGCAGTTCTTGTTGAGCGATAATGGAACGAATTTCACATCTCATGTGATCCCACAATTGAGTAAAATAATGGGGATTTGAGGAGTCATGTCTGTACCATACTGGCTGGAGATAAAAGGACTGGTAAAATGGGTCAATGGAATGCTGGCCATGACGCTGAGAAAGCTGGTCGCAGGGAAAACTTCTACATGAGGAACGCACCTAGTTCATTGATGTTTTTGTACAACATAATTCATCACACGGTGACAGGAAAAATGCCATTTGAGTTGCTATATGGAAGGAAGGCCGCATTGCTGCCAATTTTCTATTTGGTGGTGGAACCTACATCAGGGATGAATGCCAAGAAGTACCTGATCTGATTGTCAAATATTTGATCAAGGTGCAATCATAAGCATCTGATGCAACCTTGAAGAAAAGGACCAAGGCAAAAACAATGGATGATAAGAACCAACTGGCCTTATTAGAATATCAACTTAGGCGAAAGAGTTTCCTATTGCAATATGCATGGTTTTGGGAGAAGGAACAAGCTAGATGTGTTGTGATTGGTTCAGTTCAAGTTTATTGCCAAGATGGTTATGGTCGCTTATTCTATCAAGAACCTCTTGGATGGAAGGATAGTGAATCAAGTCCATTCTAAGTTTTTAAAGCAGTGGATTAAAGAAAAAAATAATGGAAAAAGTGTTCCCAAAGGACTGCTGAACCATTGATATGGTTATGTCCTGATAATTTATTTAAGTTCAAAAAAGGACTGCTGAACCAAATTAGATGGTTAAGTCTTAAAAAATAAGACCTTTGAACCATAGAAAACTGGCAGGTCAAAGTATAGCTTGGAACCAGTTTGGGGGAATAAATAAAAAAGATGGACCGCTGAACTGAGTGAAGGTCATGTCCCATATAAAAATTAAGAGAAAAATAAAAAATGATAAAAATATAGCAGAATTTTTTTAAAAAAGCATATAAAAAGATATATTTTTATAGTTTTTTATTGGTTATACTAAACTTGGGGATGATTAATCCTATGCCGCCTCTTTGATGAGGGAGGATGGATCACAGTAGGAGTAAATAAACCGTCAAAATCTATGTGATATAAGATGCTAGCTAGGGCTAGACCTACTCAAAGCCAATTTGTTGAGTGGATGATGATCCCTGTGAGAATGCGACTAGGGGAAGAGAGATGGAAATGTCATTACTTGCCAAACGTAATACCCTGGATTAAGAAGGGAAGCAACAGAACAAGAAGAGGCAGTTGGGGAATAACCCCAAGTAATCTTGATATAGCACAAAATCAGAAGACTGGTCTTGAGCACTTACCAACGGGATTCATTAAGAACATCGGACATATGGACCAGCATTGAGCATGGGATGCTAGGTGGGGTTGCTGAATCATGCCCCAAACAAAGCCATTAGGGGAAGGTACCAATGGGACACATCAGAAACAAGATAGGCATGCAGGGAATGGATGGCATCCTGCAGACGTTGACTACAAGCTTCTTAAAGGTGAAAGCAGAATAAGTGATGGAAGCCAGGAGAGACAGGAAGCTTTGTGGCCCAACTTCAAAGACTTTGCCAGCAAAGAAAAGAGCATAGGCTACAATGTCTTGATCTAGGATGCTTTCAAGGTCGGAGGGATTCAGCACTATGGATAAAGCCTTGGTGACTTGGGCCCTCAATTCTGTGCAGGGGAGCTCATAATAATTGCTGTTTCCAATGACCAGTTCAGTTGACAGAACAACTGGTTTGTAATATTGAGTGAGTTGGGAAAGGAACTCCAGAAGAAAGTAAAATCTGGCATGGAAACATCAAATGAGAGTGGAGGGCATTGCTTCAGGAGGTTCAACAATGATTGTAGAAGTATCCACAAATGGAGCTGAATCCGGGAGAGTTTCAAAGTCTAACCTGGAAGTTGATGATAGAGGGAGGATTAGTAACTAGTTGTTTGAGATGATCGCTAACCTGGATTTGTTGGGGTTGGATGTAGGAATCCAGCTTATGAGTGCTCGCTGGTGCTTATGCTGCTGGATCCCACAAAAGTTTTAAAAAATACAATAAATATATACTAATAAAAACTTGGGTTTTTAAGGTTTTTATTAGAAGAGAGGGGGTAAAAGAGAAAAGTGATCCCTCTTGATATCTGACTGATCAGTATTTAAACTGTTCTGAGGGTTGGGGGGAATTTTGAGGATAGCTTTGAAATAGCTTTGATGCAAACTGAATTAGGAAATATTAGATACACTCCTATCAGATCTTGGGATATTTGTATTACTTTTTGGTGAAACAATGATTGGGATGGGGTTTAGGGGCAAAATGCACCCATGCGGTAATGTTTTGATGTATTTTACCCAATCACCATTAGATAAAATACTTTCACCTTGGGGGACCTCTGCCACGCTTATAAAAGGGGGTGGTCCCCGCGTAGGTGCTTGGAAGGACCTGGTTGTGGCTGGGGGCGTGCCTTCTGATGGTCGCCCCATGGTCCATCATGTGGTCAGAGTAATATGACTGCTCAATTTGACGCTTATTGCCAATGCAGGTTTCAAAATGGTGTTACCCCAATTAATGGGGTTCCACCGTGATTCAGCCAGGGTCTTTTGGCCAATATTATCCAACATTATTGTTATCTTTATTGTTAAAATTGCTCTTATTAGCATTGCATAATCACAAATGGATGACATTTCCCCTTTTTTACAGAATTCAACCCAAAACATTCTTATTTTTTAGCTGTGAGGGCAAATGTCTGACATCACCCCCCTCAAGAATGTTGGTGGGAGAATACAGCCATAGGAAAAAGCCATGTACGCGATTAATAGTAATACCAGTAGCTAGAGATTTGATAGAATACTCGTTTCCTCTCTTGTAAGTGATGCTAAAGGGACCCTCCCAAATTGATCCAAGCTTACCGCTTCTAGGAGTGATGCAGTTATGGTAGTACAACACCATGTCAAACACTTGGAATGTAGGTAGGGGTTTCTGAACTCATTGGCAGCCTGCCCTTCTTTTATCACTGTTTTTCTAAACCGGTCATAGCTTCAGATTGGAGTTAGATTATGCGCTGAGCCAATCTTCTCATGACTTTCTCTGGTTCCTCAACTCTAGAAGAGAATACATCCTTAGCTAAGAGGGCAGGTATGCCTGGTTCCCGCCCATACAAGACACAGAATGGATAAATTTTTAAAATCTGGTGATAGCTAATCCGGTATGCCATAAGAGCACTGGGTATATATTCATCCCAGTGAAGAGGATCAGAAGAGGCCTTTTTTTATAGAATGGAGACCAAGGTTCCATTTGCTCTTTCCACTGTCCCTTTGGTGGAGGGTTATACAGAGCTGAGAAAATTTGTTGTGTTCCCATAGATGTGGCCAGGATTTTGACTACTATGGAAGTGAAGTTCTTATCATTATTGAAGAGTAGTACTTGGGGGCAGCCATGACGTGTGAAGATGTGTTGATGTAAAAGGTGGCGGTGGCATTGGCCATTTGGGCAGGGAGAGCCATGGCTTCAACCCATCTAATAAAGTGGTCAATGGCTACTAGGATAAATTTATTTCCACTAGTAGACTGAGGAAGGGGACCTACTACATCCAAACTGATGGTGTGGAATGGTTGTTAGGGGTAGTTGGTTGATACTTGTATCTAGTCTTGAAACCGGATTGCTTCTTACATGTAAGGCAGGCTTCCAAGACGTCAACAATAGATTCCATCATAAATCCCAATAAAACCGATCCTTAATCCACTCATAAGTTTTCTTTGCCCTTCCATGACCTAGGGTGGAATGAGCTTCTAAGATAGCAAGTACGCGTTCCAAGGGTCAAATGTAAGGTAGCCATTTTGTCCCCACCTGCTTATATAACTTCCCATTTTCAACTTTGGCGTTACAGGAGTGCAGGGCTAACATTTTTTTCAACAGGCTCATCCTCATCCTCCCATTCTGGGGGTTATTAAGAGTCATGTAACCTCTCCACCTCACTATTATCCAAGTGAAGGACTGGTAGCCAAGTCAACCCATCAACATTCATATGATGGGTTCCAGCACGGTCTTCAATCTTCATGTCGTAAGGCTGGAGCTTTAAAGCCCAGAAAGCTAACCGGCCAGTAGGATCTTTCATGTTTTGTAACCATTTTAGGGATGCGTGGTCAGTAACCACAGTGAAGGTAGTTCCATATAGAAAAGGGTGATAGAACTATACAGCTAATAGAACAGCAAGGCAATCCTTCTCCATTACACTGTAGTTACGTTCAGCCTTTGACAGCATTTTACTAAAATAGGATACAGGTTTATCTACACCATTTTCATCCATTTGGGCTAAGATGGCCCCAACGGCGTAGTCAGAGGCATCAGTGAATAAGATGAATGGTTTATAATAATCTGGGTGCCGTAGGATAGGACGTTGTTGCAGCAGTTGCTTCATTGTCTCGTAAAAAGAGGCTTTTTGTTCAGCACCCCAATAAAAGGGGGTATACTTGGTTAATAGCTGGACAAGGGTCTCACTGAGTTTGGCGAACTTAGATGAACTGATGGTAATATACCATCATCCCTAGAAATACCTGAATATCTCATAGATTTTTAGGGGGCGGTATTGGGATTGGGTAGCTGAGGGCAATAGTTCCTCCTAAGCGTACCAAAATGGATGGGTTAAAAGGTCCCGCAGTGAGCAGACAGTGGGGAGAGCCAGGAATCCTAATGGTAGGTGCCGGTAACTTAAAATAAGCTTGAGAATAGGTGATGAGGGACCTATTGTATTAAATTGGGAAGTTGACAGCCGGAGAGTAGCTTGCTAAACAGAGGCTCTAGAAATAAATAAAACTAAAAACGAGTTAGAGATAAAAACGTAACTTTATTTAAGAAAAGGCCAAATATTTATAGGTGAGGTTTTCCTCTAATCCTTTCAGGATAGCAACGTCCTCCACTGGCAAGGTCTTCAGCATCCTGATGTTGATCAGGTGGGGAGTTGACGATAGGCTTCCTTTTAACATTTTTATTAGGGGGCGGAAAATAAGGCTCCATTGAAGGAAGATTTGAAAGGTATTGGAAGTAGGTAAATTTGAAATAGATTGATTGGGAGCAGGTCGAATCCCAACAACACCCCCTCAAGATCTTGCTGAGGGGATAGTATTTGTGCAGAAAACATCTGTGAATGCGATCAACTACCGTGCCAGTACCAGTAGCAGTGATAGAGTATTCAGGGCCCCTATGGTGTATCACCCAATAGGGACCAGACCAAGTGGTGGCAAACTTATGGGTCCTGCCCCCAAGGCGATGGTGATAGAACAAGACTAGATCTCCTAAAGAGTATTCAGGGAGCGCAGGACGGTGCTCATTGGTTCGAGCTCCTTCTCTAAAATTGGTAGTTTTGATAGATCCATTGGCCATAGCTTGGAGACATATGATCTCATCAGTTAGCCATCGCAGGGTAAGCTCTACATTACTTAGATTAGCTGATTCGAGGATATGTTGAAGACTGGAAGGCAAAAGTGGCTCGTGCCCATATAGGGCTTGGAAAGGGGACATCTTAATCATCCTGTGATAGCTAAATCGGTAGGCCAATAAGGCACTAGGGAGAAAATCATTCCAATGAACAGGGTCTGAAGCAGCTAATTTTTGTAGAATGGAAATTAAAGTACCATTAGCACGCTCTACCACGCCATTGGTGGCGGGGTGATATGGTGTAGTGAAGAGGTGCTTTATACCTAGCAAAGAAGTTAATTACTGGACTATAGAGAGATAAAATTTTGCTATTGTCTGATAAAAGTACCCGAGGGCAACCATGACGGGAAAATACATGTTGGTACAGGAAGAGGGCAGTAGCTCTAGCAGTAGCATGAGGGACTGAAGTGGTCTCATCCCACTTGGTTAGGTGGTCAATGGCAAGGATAATATAGAGATGGCCATAGACACCCAAAGGTAGTGGACCTACAACATCGATGCTAACAGTATCAAAAGGGGCCCCAGGGGCTACGAGCTCAAATTTAAAGTAAGTTTTAGACTTTCCTGGGAACGGCAGGTGAAGCAACTTTCCAAAACACCATGAATGGACTCAGCCATATTCTCCTAATAGCATTTGGTTTTTAGCCACATAAGGGTTTTCTTAACAGCCCCATGCCCAAGGGTCTTATGGGCTTCCATGATAGTTTCAGTCCAAAGAGAAGGGCAGAGATAGAGCAGAAAAGCGGAACCAACCTGTTTTACCAAGACACCATCAACGACTTTAGTATTAGCAGCCATCTTCTTTAGTCTGGCTTGAATGTCTGAAGATTTCTGAGACCACAATCTAGGGTTGAGGAGAAGCTCAAAAAGTTGATCTTCTTCAGGAATAGTTACATGTAAAATAGGGAGGCGAAATAGCCCATCTGCATTTTGATGAATGGCGCCAGCTCAGTGAACTATAGAAAAATCGTAATTTTGGAGTCTGAGGGCTCAGCGAGATAACCTCCCACCGGGATCTTTCATTTGACAAAGCCAACAGAGGGAGGAATGATCAGTAACTATTGTAAAATGTTTACAATACAAATAGGGGTGGAAGTGTTTGATAACCAGTAAAACTGCCATGCACTCACGTTAGTTACTGAGTAATTACGCTCAGCCTTGGTTAACGTCTTGCTAAAATAGGTAACCAGGTGGTCAGCTTGGTCTTGGTCTAACTGGGAAAGGATGGCGCCTACAGCGGTGTCACTGGCATCAGTGAAGAGAACAAAAGGTTGCTCAAAGTTAGGATGTATTAAGACAGGGGCTGATGAAAAGGCAGTGCGTAAGGAATCGAAGGACTGTTGTTGTTCAGGGCCCCAAAAGAAGGGCACATTTTTGTGTAGGAGTTCAACTAAGGGTTCAGCAAGGTCAGCGAAGTGAGAGATAAACTGGCGGTAGTAGCCCACCATTCCCAGAAAGACTTGGATGTCTCACAAATTCTTTGGAGTGGGCATGCGTTCAATGGCAGAGACCTTATCTGGGATGGGGAGGATACCTTGCCGCGTCACCTTGTGTCCTAAAAATTCCATTTCTCGTTCAAAGAATTTACATTTAGAGGGTTTTAATTTTAAGGAGGCCTCCCGTAGTCGCTGAAATACCTGATGAAGATGATTGAGGTGTGCAGTAAATGTTTGGGAGAAGACAGTGACATCATCAAGGTATACTAACACACATGAGTTTAAGGTCCCCAAACAACTGGTCCATGGCCCGTTGGAAGGTAGCAGGGGCATTGCATAACCCCTGCGGCATAAGGGTGGGCTCAAAAACCCTTCATGGGAAATGAGGGCACACTTGACACGATCCTCAGCGGAAAGATCAATATACCAATAGCCACTGGCCAGGTCCATCGCAGAAACGTATTTGGAGCCAGGTAAGGAGCGTAAGGAGTTGTCAATGCGGGGTAAAGGGTAGCTGTCCTTGCGCATAATGGAGTTCAATCGTTGATAGTCCATAACAACACGATGGCTCCCATCCTTCTTCTTAATCAACAGGAGAGGGGAGGACCAGGGACTACGTGACAGTTGAAGGAGGCCAGCATCGAGCAATTGCTTTAATTCAAGAGTAACCTGGGCTTCTTTAGTTTTTGATTTGCAATAAGGTCGAGAGCAAAAAGGAGCAGCATCTCCAGTATTGACCTAGTGTTGAAGCCTTGCATATGGCCATAATCATGAGGGCCCAAGGAGAAAATATCTGAATACTTGTCGATCAAAGCTTCAGCAGCCGCTTTTTGTTCAGCTGACAAATCAGAACTAATTTGTACAGGCACTGCAGCAACAACAGGAGGCTCCTCTAACCCAAAGTCATGAAGGGTCCCAACGCCATGAACCCTCATCACATGGTCATAAGGTAGGAGGCGGAAATAAGCATAGGTTGGTTCAGCTCAATGACTTTAGGAGACTGGGAGAGGTTGGTTAAGAAAAAGTGACAGTGCCTTGATAAGCGGGATCTAAAACCCCTGGACAGGGGAGAGCTTCAAATACAGAAGGGTTAGGTAAGCTAGATATCTAAAGCAAAGGATTAGGAGGGGGAACCAACTGGATCCCAGTGCCTACCAGGATTTGGGCCTGCGGAGGTATGGTAAGGACTTGAAGAGAATGTAAAGGCATCCCCTCCTCAGCCTCGACCATGGGAGGGGGAAACTTAACTTTGGACCCCAACACACAATACTATAAACGCTCAACGGTGTCAGGAGACTCAAGCAGGCATGTCCTCAACTTCTGCTTCCCTTTTTACTTGAGAGCAGAAGTTAAAAGTAAAGGAACACGGTATCCTAATATAGAGATGAAATTATTCTTTAATTAATAATAGCGGCATGTTCCATAAGAAACCTAGTTCCCAATAGGAGGTCATAGCTATTGTTATCCAAGGTTACAGCAGGGATAGAGAGCTGTAGGTCGCATAACTTTAGGGGCAAGTGGGAGTAAGCAGCTATAGCTCGAGCATATGCGGTACCAGCGGTCCCATATTCTGATGAATGGTTAAGATCAGACTTAATCTTAATTTTTCCTATTAGTCGAGAAGAAATGATGTTAATCAGAGAGCCAGAGTCAACAATAGCAAGAACCTTCACCTTGTGAATCAATGCTTCAATATGGGTTACTGTCACTCCCCACTGAGCTGGGATAGAATATATAGCTGCATGGGCTGACTTAGAAAGAGGATAAGAAGAGATATAGCTAGGTTTAATATCAATGGAAGGCTCAATAGGGGTTTACTCTTCAGGAGCACTAGGGACAACAAGGTCAGTGGAAACAGTATGAACTAGTTGTTCTTGAGGCGCAGTAAAGTTGTCAGCATAGGGAGCCTCTCGCCCTATGCTGACCCCTCTTTTGCTTTCTCTTCGGCCATTTTTGTCCAACAATGCTGAATGGTGTGGTTGCGACGGCCACAATAGGTGCAGTTGGGTCGAGCTCAGGGTTTTCCAGACTCATTGTTGTTCACCACATGAATTTGAGGACGTGAGGCAGAAGCAGGAGCGGCAGTAACTACAGAAGTAGGAATTTCAAGAGGGGCCTCCTTAATATCTAAAATAGAAGTAAAGTTTCGTTTAACAGAAGTCATGTGAAGATTTAGCTGCGGGTTAAACTCCAAAGCAGACAGGATAGCAACAACAGCATCATAGAGAGTGAGGCGGTTATTAGTTGCCAATGTCTGAGCCTCAGCGTAGAATTGAGCAGCAAACTCTGCGGGAGATTCGCCATGTCTTAACTTAATACTCATAAAGGCCTGTTTCTGATTTGCCAAGGCGAGATCACTACTGAATTCCTTAATAAGCGCAACTTTCACCTCAGCCCAAGTGCTGCATCTCATGAGGTGGGGTACCATAATTTCTTGGGTAGATCTACTAAGACAAGAGGGTAAGTATTTAACCTTTTGTCAATCAGGAGCTTCCTCCATCGCGTTCTCATAAATATATAGAAACAAAGCAATACTTCCTTCCCCCAGGGTAAACTTGTCTTTAAAAGAAGGTTTAAACGTAGTTCCCACAGGAGCTGAAATAACATTAACGCATACTGGGTTAAGTTGATTGAATTTGGATAGCTCAGATTCAGATGGAGGCGCAGGATTCCTATTTAAAGCAGATTGTTGTCTAAAATGGTTCATATCGTCTTGAAGAGCCCCAATTTGGGCAATTAGAGACTCAATGGATGCTTTTTGTTGAAGTTCGTTGTGAATTGATTCCATTTTGACACATAGATTTTGAACTAGGGTTTGGAGCTCAGAATTGTCTTGCTCCAACCTATCAATTTTTTCATTTTGGTGAGCTAGATCATCAGTGAGAGAATCGTAAAGATGGTAAGAGGTATTCAACCCTTCCTTGATTGCATCAACAGTAAGGTTTGGATCAATAGGTTCTCCAGAGCGAGTTAGCCAACAGCTTCGAGCAATATTTTCAAGATTTTGTTCAAGAGTAAGAAGGCGGCTATTTGAGGAAGGATCCTCAGGAGGGGAAGGTAAGTGCACAATTGAACCTGGAGGCCCAGGGGGCCCACGAGGACCAGGATGCCCAAATCCAGGGGGGCCAGCTGGCCCAGGTGGCCCTTCACTTCCATTCTGACCAGGGGGGCCCATCACTCTGGTAGGACCAGCTGATCCTTGTTCCCCGGGGGGCTGGGAGACCCACAGGGCCAGGGGGCCCTGGAATCTCAGGCACGCTTAAAGCATTGAACGCTGGTTGTATTGTTGATTCAATCTGGCTTATTCATTCAAAAGTTTGTTCAGTAAAAGCATTAAGTTGGCTGTTGAGGTTGGTAATAGCTTGTTGCAACTGACTCTTAATAATGGTGGTAGTCTCAGTAAATTGGGTAGCTACTTCCTCGCAAAGCAGGCTAGCCACTCCCACATCCAGTTGGGAGAGTTTGTTTTGAATAGAGATAAGTTGGGCGCGGTTTTCAAGAATAGCCTCACAGTTATCTTTTATGAATGAAGAAGCCAAGTTGTAGAAATCTAGAAGGTAGGAGTGTAGCTCTTGTGACAAGGTAAACTGCCGCATGATTTCTTGATAGTGGATCCCCATCATTTGGACTAAATGGTGAATGGCGGGGAGCACAAACTGTCACAAATATCGTTCTGTGTGAGATACTCCTACATAGGAGCCAGATAAGGTGGCAGATTCATATAGCGCTCACATATTATCAGGAACTGCAGAGGCTTGACTACAATGGGAGAGATCTCCGGAGAAAAGGGCACCTAGAAGTAATTGATTAATAGTATCAGCAACACCTGTAGGCTGAAAACGATAGCTTTAGGGTTCTAGGGCCAGAATAGAGATATCGAGCATAGCACAGAGTTGCATAAAATTGGGTTCATTGTTCTCAGGGTTGCATTTCCATTGGAGGTTACCCATTGGGTGACGCTGGATATTTTGGTAAGGGGCCAAGTAGAGTCTTGGCGAGAATCATCCATTGTGAATATATTTATTCACCAGGTAGCTTGGGAGAGTACCTGGCAGGGAGCACCAATTATTTTGTTGGGATTGAGTAGCTGAGGGCAATAGTTCCTCCTAAGCATACCAAAATGGATGGGTAAAAGGTTCCGCAGTGAGCAGACAGTGGGGAGAGCCAGGAATCCTAATGGTAGGTGCCGGTAACTTAAAATAAGCTTGAGAATAGGTGACGAGGGACCTATTGTATTAAATTGGGAAGTTGACAGCCGGAGAGGAGCTTGCTGTACAGAGGCTCTAGAAATAAATTAAATAAAAACGAGTTAGAGAAAAAACGTAACTTTATTTAAGAAAAGGCGCGGATATTTATAGGCGAGGTTTTCCTCCTAATCCTTTCAGGATAGCGACGTTCTCCACTGGCAAGATCATTAGCATCCTGATGTTGATCAGGTGGGGGTCGACAATAGGTTTCCTTTTAACAAATTGATTAGAGGGCGGAAAATAAGGCTCCATTAAAGGAAATTGTAGAGGTATTGGAAGTAGGAAAATTCAAATTGGGTTGATTGGGAGCAGGTCAAATCCCAACAGGCGGCATTTTTGAGATGACTTTGACCTTGTCCTGCATGGGTTGAATTCCGTCTTGAGAAATGGAGTGAACATGGAATTCCAATTTCATTTGGAAGAAGGTACACTTTGAGGGCTTCAACTTAATATTAGACTTACATAACCGTTGAAACACATCCTTCAAGTGATCAAGATGTTCTTTAAAGGTTTTTGAGAACATCGTAATGTCACCAAGGTAGATGATGACACAAGTTAACTTGAGGTCCTGTAACATGTGATCCATTGAATGCTGGAAAGAGGAAAGTGTATTGCACAACCCTTGGGGTAATTGTGTGGGTTGGAAGAGACCTTCACTACAAATAAGAGCGCATTTCTCCTGATCTTGAGGAGAAAGGTCCATTTGCCAATAGCCACTGGTCAAGTCCATGGCGGAGAAGAAGTTAAAGCCAGAGAGTTGGGCCAGGCATCATCAATGCGAGGGATAGGATATCTATCCTTCTTAGTGAGGCTCTTAAACTATGGTAATCCATACCTATCTGATGACCTTCATTTTTCTTTTTAATTAGTAAGATAATTGTGAAGACCAAGGGCTTTGTGAAGGAATGAGTAACCCCGCATCTAATAACTTCTGGAGCTCCATCCTCATCTGTTGTTCCTCCACTTTTGACTTGCATTAAGGTTTGGACCAAATAGGCTGGGCTTCACCCACATCAATGGAGTGGCACCGGACCTTCATTTGGCCATAGTCAGTATCCGATTTGGAGAATATGTGTAAGTCCAGGGGAACATCCACTGTGCATGGATCGGGCGATCTTCCCATTTCCAAATAAAAAGGGTCCAAAGAGGGCAGCTGTACCCCTTGTCACCCAGGGCGGCCTTGCCCACATGGTAGACAATCTCTGGGTAAAAGCCCTCCCTCTTAGGATTCCTTCACAGGTACAGGCGCTCACCTTGGCTGAACTTGTCCGCCAAATTGAGGAAATCTGTGCTGGATTACCAAATCAAAGTTGAAAGGTCTGAAACTGATGGGAATAAAGCCCAATGATCAGAAAACATATAGTAAAAAATAGACAAATATAAAATTATTGGCTGGAATCGCCAACAGTTTTGACTCAGCCAACAGTATGTTTGCTGATGCCAACCACCCTCAAAATCATCGGGAATGACCATATTTGCAAAGGGTATCTTTGGGAACTATCGCAGACAATTCAAAACCCCTATCCAATGAATTGGAAGTTGTGGCTGATGTAACTCATTTGACCAAACGAATGCCTCAGCGACCTGGCACAGGCGGGTTAGGCATCCTGAATCCGTTTCCAACCAACTGGGACAACCCCTATGTGGGGTGGCCCTGAGGAATTCCCGTTGCTTGTTGGGCCAGATGCTGTCGCACCAACTGATGGAAATGAAGTTGAGCCTTGGTTCAGGCATTTTTGGTCAAACTGATAGTGACTCAGCCTGCCGCCAAATCCTTTGATGTTGGTTCCAATTGAGATTATCTGCCCCCTTCCACAAAAATTTGCCGTGTTAGGTAGAATTTGAGGGACCCAATCTCTGCTTTGACCCACTACAATTGAACACTTATTAATCTTTTGCATCATAATGAGGAAATTGTTGGTTAAATTCTATTTAATTCCTTTCCAATAAAGTCCTGCTAAAAGCTCAATTTTTACTTTATTCAAATCCTTCTTGCCAAAGTCCTGATGGCATTAACCTGGTGGCCTATTGGTCCCTACACTGGATGGGCATTACCAGTTTTGATGATTACAATCACTCCCACCATCTTCAACTGGATTCAACGTGCAAAAAACTTCTTAAAATTTACCCTCATCATTGAAACTATCCGCTATCAATATACTGGGATCTTGTGGCCCTACATTCACCTTTTTCAAGCAAGGATCTTCCCCCTTTTCTCTACAACTGTATTGAACCCACCCACCATCAACCCCATAAAAGCCAACCCCGTGGTACAATCCCCTGCAGTAAGGCCCCTGGGTCAGGAGTGGGCTCATTGTGGTTTATTGTCGGGATCATACTCACTGTTGTGTTACACCAACAATTCATCATTCCAAATTCACAGATCTATACAACGTCGTATGAGCGGCAATACCACTGGCCTTCAGCTTGCTTTTTTGGGTACTTAAGCATCCCAACCGGCAGGCCAGTCTAAACTTCTTCTGCCGTTTTCATGATAATATGTCACTTTAGTTTTCTAACAAGGTGTGAACTTTTTCCAACTACTCTGGGGTCAGCCTATCTGAAATATGAACATTGGGCCAGGTACACACCATGTTGTCCAGGGGTAAGCCCAAGTCTGCCATAGAGCCAACGTAGTGGTTATGTTTGATGTCCTCTACTGGGTGTAGAAAGCCTCTGCCAATCTCCAGATGTTCCTTATGATCATGTTTTTGCCGGTGAGGTTTCCCAGTAGATTGGTAATAGGCCTCTGGTAGGCTGGGTCTAGTATCCCAGGCAAGACACGAGGCTCTAAGGGACTAACGCCCTCAGTACTTACGAGGTGCAGCAAACAATGGTGTGGGATTTGAAGTGTGATCTTAGTGTCAACCACTCTTTGTTCACTAGGCTTAATCAAGACCTCATCTGCAGCGTAGAAAGGGATACCATCCCCAGCATCCATTGAATCAGGTAATTTCTCTGTGTTGCGCCCAGAAGTGGAACAAGGCACGGTTTTAGCTGAAAAGGTGTATCTGACCAGGTAAGAGTATTCGTGCTTGCTGAGCTTTTTATTGGATAAAACTAAAGGGACTTCAAGAGTTGAGTAACAAGAGGACCCCTTGCTTCAGGTTAATTATTCCTTCATACTCAATCATAGTTTGAGTGCCGATGAGCATATCATATGCATTGTTGTCCAAAGCCACAGCAGGGGTTGCTAGGATAAGCTTCCCAATTCGAATAGGAAGGTAAGAGTATGTCCCAATAGCACAGGTATTGGTAGGGCCAGTGGTTTCAAATTCTTGCGTGTACTCCAAGTCAGGCGCTAGCCTTATTTTCTTAATAAGCTTAGTGGAGATCACGTTAACTGTGGAGCCAGTGTCCAGGATGGCTAGTATTCGGACCTTTTGAATGACCACTTCAACCTTAATGAGCGTTCCTCCAATTTTTAGGTGACAAAGCTAAGACCTCCTTGAGCCGAAAGGTGGAGGTTAGCTTTTTAGCAGTCGCAGGGTAACTATCCATGATGGATTTTATGGGATGAACCTGCTGAATAGGGCGTATCAAGCCAACTAAGAATTGGTCACCATTGCTGGAAGCGTCAATAGCTTTTGGATCCCCTATTATTTGGCTGAGGTACGTTTCCTCAGTTATGATGGTCTCGTCTACCCCATCAGCTTTCAAATGATCAGGCAAATCTATTTTCGCAGGGGCTCTCAATATGTAGTAACCAACGTCATCATAACCACATTCAGATTCTTCCCCCAATGGTATTTTCAACAATGGGCAAGGCCGCGATGGAGGTAGGAGAGATGGCCACAGAAAGTTGGGTGGCCTTAGAGCGCGCATCTACCAGCTTAGCTGGAGGGGTAGGCACAGCAGCTTTATGAGCTTGTGCGGGCGTATGATTGTTACTACCTTTCAGGGCTTTGAATCATAAAAAGGAGGGATAACCTTTCTAAGTCGCACTGAGGGAGCAGGTTTTGTAGGGAGGATAGGCGCAGGAGGGCTTACTCATAACTGTTCAACTAGCGTTAGCTCCTCAAAAATAAGAGCTGGAGGGTTCACCTCAGCTTCCTTGGTTGTTGCACATGAATGGAAATTGGCAACATCTACTAATGCCTCCTTTAGATCACAAATATTTTTGAAATGGCGTTTCACTAAGATAATATTTCTGGATAGAGAGGGCTGAGAAGATAACCCAGTTAACATGGTCGCAATAGCATCATCAAGGGTTAACATGTTAGAGTTTGTTAACTTTTTCACAGTGAGGTAAAATCATTCAGCAAAGGCAAGGAGAGGTTCACCCTCATACATGCTAAGGCGCATAAAGGCATGCTTTTCCCTGAGTAGACTCTGATTTGATCCAAATTCAGCCAAAAGAGCCTCCTTCACCTCTGCCCAAGTGTGCGAAGGGTCCAGGTAAGGCGCTATCCTCTCATGCGCTAGGCGGCTTAAACAAGAAAGGATGTGTTGACCTTTTTGTTTATCAGTTGTGCCATGCATGGCAGCTTCATAAACATATAAAAATGTAGCAATGCTTCCTTTGCCAGGGATGTATTTATTTTTAAAAAGAGGTTTAAAGGGCGCTGATTAAGTTCTTTGAGACAGAATAGAGCGCTTGTCAGTTGCTTTTTCAAGAGCAACTAATCGTAATTCCATGTGGAGTAGAAAAGTGGGAGGGTTACTCATGGTTGAAGCCTCTATTTTTGATTATTTTTTCAGTGTACAGAGGTCCCCTGTAGTGAGCACCAATATTATAGGAATCCAGCTTATGGGTGCTCGCTGGTGCTTACGCCGCTGGATGCCACAAAAGTTTAATAAAATTTAATAAATATATACTAATAAAAACTTGAATTTTCTAGGGCTTTTATTAGCAGAGGGGGTAAAAAAGAAAAAAATGATCTCTCTTGATATCTGACTGATCAGTATTTAAACTGTTTTGCAGGTCAGAGGGAATTTGAGGATAGTTTCATAATAGCTTCAACGCATTCTAAATTAAGAAATATTAGATATGCTCCTATCAGATCTTGAAAATTTGCATTAATTTTGGCGAAACAATGGTTGGGATGGGGTTAAGGGACATATTGTACCAATGCGGTAATGTCTTGATGTATTTTACCCAATCACCACTGGATAAAATACTTTCACCTTGGGGGACCTCTGCCACGCTTATAAAAGGGGGTGGTCCCCGCGTAGGTTCTTGGAAGGACCTGGTTGTGGCTGGGGGTGTGCCTTCCAATGGTCACCCCATGGTTCATCGTGTGGTCAGAGTAATCTGACTGCTCAATTTGAAGTTTCTTGCTCGTGCAGGTTTCAAGATGGTGTAACCCTAATTAGCAGGGTTCCACCGTGAATTGACCAGGGTCTTTTGGCTGATATTCTCAACATAATCATTATCTTTATTGTTAAAATCGCTCTTAGTATCATCACAGAATCACAAATGGCTGACATTTCCACTTTTTGACAGAATTTGTCCTAGAACATTCTTATTTTCTAGCTGTGAGGCAAATGTCTGACATTGGATACCATTTCCAGTTTTTTACAGGACAGGCCACAGGTACTTGACTGAGAGTATGATTTCTGTGAGATCCAAAGATGAGCTTCATTCACGCAGATTGACTCATCAGTTGTAAGAGCCAAAAATCTTTATCAGACATGCTGTCAAGCATCTGTTAATACTGAGACTCCAACTTTAACATATGAGCTGTACAAGAGGGGGGATGTCGGACTTTTATGATAGTCAAAGTTATGCATTTTGGAATTAATTAAGTTTTAATTTTGGATAAATTAATCTCAAAATTTATAAGATAAGCTCTCCAGATAAGAATTAAGAATGATATGAGCCAAAAAGTTATTATGAGAAAATAACAAGAGTGATTGTAAATGAGCATTCCTAATTGTTCTGCAAAATGAACATTGATGGCAAGGATTTCCTGATAAGGATGAGGAGGAAAATCAGGAAATGAAAATTCCAGATTAAGAGTCTTGAATATGACAGCAGGTCATATGTCCTTATGGGGGGAAAACTGGATCCCAGGAACAGTATTGTCATGAGTAGATTGATCAGCCCAGCATGACATAAGGTCATGTGGACCACACTCTGAATAGGCGGTAGTGAGGAGGAAGAGGAATAAAACTGCATGCTGCAGGTTGTCCTGAGCAGCATTGAGTTTCAGATTGACTGTACTCCACTAGAACCCAAGAAATATTTGAACTGGTGTCTGAGTCAGTATTCTCCAGTCAATACTATTCTTGCTGGAAATCTAGGCAAGAGGATGTGTTGGGATTTTTGCACACCTTCCCAGCCATCTAGATTACCATGGATCGCTAGGGGATAATTCCATATAGCAAGTGAATTGAATATCAGTTGGCCCTGATTTTGGGTTAAAAATGTTCAGGGATTTAGGCAATTTGATTGGTTCAGATCTGTCAGGGATTGATTCAGGTGATTACTTAAGATCTCGTTGGGTAGAGTTTCTGACGAAATGGGGGCATCTGATAGTTGATTGATGATTAACTATCAGGTGTATCAATGGGATTGGTCAGGTTTTATCACCACCTTATTGGAAATTTAAAGAGCATTTTGTGAGGCGAGTGATGCTTCTTGAAACTAGTGAATCAATCAGTTGGTTTGTGACCTGCCATAATTGGTAACAAGCCCCATTACCTAAGCAGATTGCTTGCCAAATATGGTTGGTTAGCTGGGATCAGATGAAAAACACTAGGGACACATTTTCTGACTCTTTCCATTTTAGGTCTCAAGTATTCCAATGAAGGGATCATGATCAGGATGGGAAAGACCATCACTGGTGAGATGACAAAGGGCAATTCAATGGCAACGGCCGCCGCTTCATTGCTGAGGCGCCAACTGAGGGTTGGGCGCCAAATTCCCTCTATAAATTTTCATGAGAATTCTATTAAAAAAACTTAGAAGTCAATTAGCAGTTTTTATTATTATTAGTTCTGTTTATCTTCAAGAAAATTATTGCTGTGCGCTTTAATTGGGAACTCTTTAATAGGTTAAAGCGTAAGGATTGAGGATCCTAAGAAGAGAAGCTGAGCTGAGATGGGAATTGCTGCCAACTTCATGTCACAAGAGGAAAAGCCATAAACTAGGATCTAAGCATGGATCAAGTTAGCCGAATAAGGGAATAAATCACTACTGAGGACATCTAGAGTATTTCAAGGAGGAATACCAGTCAAGCGTTGGACCAGAAACTAGTGATCTATTCAACTATGGATAATAGTATTCATACTGTTATCAAAAGAATATCATATATCATCAGACAACGCAAAGAGTGCACAAACTGAACTTGTGCAAGTTATCAATTAGGGGTTAATATTTGTGAATGAGCAGCGAAGCCCCTAGATTTTTAACACCTGGTGAATTCAGTTTTAACCCGTCCTGAATCTACTAATATATTTGCTTCTTCCAGTGCCTTGGGACTACTTGCGGTGGACCCAATTTAAACACAAGTTGGTCTTGTCATTTACATAAGGGCACATCATCAGATGATTTCTGATGTTGGAATGAAATGCTACTAAATATTTTTTGTTTTTTATCTTTTTGTATATTTTTCTTTATGATTTATATTTTTTTATTTTTTTTGTATTTTTCTCTTGTGTTATTATTTCTCACCTTTTTTAATGGGATTAACCTATAATTAGGTCCAGAGGTCCAACTTTTCATTTCCCCTATTCTGGTTCAATAGTTCATTCTTTTTATTTGACCAGTTATCGTGGTCCAGATGTCTATTTTTAAGATTTAACCACCTCTCATGGTTCAGTGGCCCACCTGGGACTTGACCAACACTATGAATTAATCTATTTTTTCTAGGTTCAGTGGTCCTTGGAAATTTGCAATTATTACTCCCCTAGATCCAATAATTGAGTATCTTGTATAGACCCATTTTACTACATAATCACCCATGTTGTTCTTAATTGAATAAACATCAATTGCTGACTTGGAGATCACCTTGAACATACCTGACCACAAGGCATCCAGCTTATTTACCCGTCAAAAACCATAGGTGGTGCAATAGGTACCCTATTCCCACATGGTACTCTTCGTTTGCTGGTCAGTTCTTAATGTCTGTCAACTTTTCTTTAATCCTTTTCTTTAAAATGGTATCAAATGCCTGCAATTGTATTTTGACATATTATTGGCCAGTCAGTTCAGGTATTGATTAGTACTCATCCCCGCTGCTGGCTCTATGGCAGAATACAAAATTGGCAGTGATGCTGTCATTCATTTGTAAAATTATTTCTATGTCATATTTCCTGTCAACGTATGATGGCCTATATTATAGGCGAAGGTAACTTGAACTTAGGTAAGTTCCCTCAAGCATAAGTTTTCCTCATGACCAATTTGCTTAGTGACACGTCGAGCATTTTACTTCCTCATTCCACCAGTCCATTTATTTCTGGCCTATATGGAACTGATACCACTTCTCAGATATCCATCAATTTATTATGACTCAGGATTACATAGGAGATATTATTGGTTCCATTTTCTTTCAAGATAACTTGAAGGCATCATGCCAGTATACCACTTGATCCAAAATGAATTTTGCTGTGCTCATGTCATTTGATATGATCAGGGCTTTCATTTCGGCCTATCTAGCTAGATGTTGTATTACCACTATGATATATTTCTCTCCTCCTGTACTATTATCAGGGGTCCTATCACATCTATTGACACCATGTGCCACGTGATCCAGGTGTACTAGCCTGTATCCTGTTAAATTCTTATAGGGCTTGTGGAGTTGGCATTTTACACAAAAGGACAGGTAGTCAGTGTGAGAATTTGAGGACTAGCTCGCTTATTAATCTATTCCTGTTTCAATAGTTGGGAAGAGTTTTAGCCAATATATCCTTGATTATGCTATGTGTCTTATGGTATTTCCTAACCGTTCAGAAGCTCACAAAGCTAAACAATAATATATGACTCTTCTGGTCTTCTTTTGGGTATATTTTCCCTCTCTAATTGGGAACTCTCCAGACACAGGTAATTATGACAGCTCCCCTGAATGCTTGTCTACACATCTTATTATGAAAATCGAATTAAGATAAGATGAAAATATGAATATATAGAAATATGATTTTATTTTAGGGCCAGGCGCCGATATTATATACCTCCAGGGCATCTCCTGGCCATACTCATCTATTAGATGAGTTCATTAAAACCATTTTAATCCTCTATGGATTATGGAAGTGGTTATTAAAATATCTACAAGTTAATTTGACCCCTATATTAACTCAATTACAATTGTTTCAGCCCAATTGGAGGCACTACTACTCTCATAATTGGGAAGATAACTAGCTTAATATTAGCACCTCAGTGGTTTAAATTCGCCTCTGAATCAGCCCAATTACATATCATCATACAGCTGATGAAATACAATAAATGGGGAGAATAAAAAAATATAGAGTTCAAATTATGTTGCATCCCTAATTGGGACATTGGCAGGCCTCTCAATAGTACTAGGTACTCCCTATTTGGGCTGTCCATGTGCAAGTACAATTGTGCTGAATATAATAATTGACATACTTTAATAATAGATTCATATTCAGTTTTGCATTAAAATCATAAATGCATTTAGGTTTGTGCCATAGATCACTTGGTTCACCCAAGTGGATCCCATAATTGGCCATAATATAATTATATCATAGCTATTATTAGCTATGATAATGGGTCATTAGATGCAATAAAGGCGGTTTTGAGGTTAATCTGATTTATCAGATTATGCAGATAAATTGGGAAGGATCAAAGGATCCATTAATGGGAGTAATCTATTAGCATTGATGGTATTCTCAAAGGGTTTATTTTCGAGTTAACCATCAAAATATAACATTTCCCCCACTTGACTGGAATATAAACCCTGAGTTTTCCAGATTTCATCTTTAATGTCTAAAAAAAGTTCTGTCTCCGCCTACCACAATTTTGTTGCTTCACTTTAAAACAAATAATGGCATCAGTTTAATCAATTAAATAGAGCTATGCAAATGCATATGTTCATAGGCTCTCTCTGAGCAGCAGATTTGGGTCAACTCATTCCTGCACCAACGGTCATGACATCAACTCATCCATAAACCATCATTGAGGAAGAGGTTATCCCAGTTGTTGATCCTACCCAAGATCAGTGGGGTGCGAACTTCATTCATGTGCTTCAACAATTATTCTGGTGGATATTTTCAGGCGTATTTTTGATCCCAGAGAGTCAACCTTTTCGCTCTAATTGTTATATCAGGATGGCAATCTTCTGGCGGAGTTTATCTTTGGACTCGGCCATTTTCTGATGGCATGAGCCTACAATGCAGTGTTGGGTTTATTCAACTATTCACATCAAGGTCAACCTCATAATGAAATGAGAGTAAATATGAGCGGCTTTTTAACCCCATTTGTCTTTTTGCTTGCTGAGGATCTCACCATATGACCTCAAGATTTTGTTCAGGTCAATGGCTTTGTGGAGGAGGTCCTTAGTTCCTTGTCCGTGCTTCTTAAAAATCAGCCCAATTTTGCTTTTTCCTTGGGCCTGAACACTCACAATGTTCAGGATGTTCACTTCCACTTGGCTGTTTGGGCAGCTTTTAAGGCCCTTCATCAGGATAGTGCTAATGACTACCTTCTGAGAATGGCCTTACTTGACCATCTTATGCATATCATTCCTGATCAAATGCCTTTGGGCCAGCTTTTGCATGTTTACACCCTTATCAAGCGGTGGGAAACCCAGGTATATCATGTTTGACTTGAGACTACAGAAATGTACCAGTACCAGACTAATTTCCTAGTCAATTGTCTTCTTCTAGGCGCTTGTTTTCCACCCAATTGTGGGATTGATCAGATTATGGTAAATGGGTTTGCACCTCCCCTCCCAATCGTTCTCTGGGAGTCATCTACCACAAGCACATGGCACATCTGGCTTTATGCTCCTATGGTCCTTTTCCTCATCACCCAGCAACTAGATTGGGCCAAATTGACTCATAAAGATGAGGAATTAGGATCTGATTCGCCTCCCCCTCAAAGCAGAGAAATAAAACCTTGCTAGTTTATTTTTTCATTATTAAAGTTTAATTTTATTATATATATAATATTTCTTTCTTATATATTATATATTATTATTATTATTCTTACTATTTATTAATTATTGATTTTTTGTTTCTTTCTTATTATATTTTTTGTATTTATTATTTTCCTATAATTGTGTATATTTATTTTTCATTTTCTTTTCTCTAATTAGCCCTCTTCCTAAATCTTCCTAGGAATTTTGCATGGACTCAATTATATATATGGCCTGTTTCAACCTCTTTGATGGTTTAAACAAACCTTGACGTTTTCTCAATAACCTCAAATGGGCCAGCCCAAATGCGATTTAACTTCTGTATTTGGCCCAATCCGTGCTAATTGCAGAATAGTACCTCTTCTCTGACTTAAAATTTGGTCAAATTGTATTAATCCTTAAAATCCTTTTTGTGTTGGGCCTTTTTAACAGCAAAATTTTTGTCAAAGGCTTAAGCTTGCAATTTAATTAGGCTTTTGGCAAGCTCTCAACGTATTGAGGATAACTGCTTTCACCAGGATCTTCTAGGACTGAATAAAGCAGTGATGGTAGAGCTGGATGTTTTCCTATAAGACCTGAAATGGTGACATCTTGGTGGCAGAATGATATAAAATGTTGTAAGCGAACACAGCCAAGCTATAAAATGTGCTCCATTCAAATGGTTTGCTTGAGTTTAATTTTTGTACAATTTTCACAAGCGTCCCATTTACGTGCTCAACTATTCCGTTTGTCTCTGGATGGTAGGGAGCAAAGATTACACCTCTCACTCTCATCAGCTGATTAAGCTTTGTAATAACGTTGGCCATGAAATTGCTTCCATTATCAGTCAGATTAGCAACACAGTCATTAGTTGCTGATAACTGTGTTTTAAGATCTATATTTCTTTAGTAAGTTTGATGTTCTTTGCTTGCAAAGATAAAATTGTTGAACGAAGTTCCATAAATCCTTCATGAATTTGTGCAATTATTTCTTGTTATTTGGTCCTACTTGAATAGAAGCCAGATCTTCTTTGCTCTTTTGCAATATGCCCAACTCAGTTTGGACATACTCATCAAGTTGAACATGTATGAGCTTCAATTCCAAGTGATTTTTCTGAGCAGGTGTGGAATCTTTGGTTAAACGTTCAGTTCTAGATGATAGAAATTTGGAGTAATTCTCCATTTTCTGGCAGCATTTGCTGATATTACTGACCCATCCGCTGGCCAGTCCATGTAATGAGAGAACCTCAGCTGCAACTTTTGAAACCTTTTCATTAGTTGATCTTTCAAAAGTGGTTACTCTTCTGTGTGCATCATTGACCTGTTCTGTATTACTTACAATAGCCTTTCTAACTTCAGTAAAGCTAGAATTTAGCTTATCTATTAGGTTTTATCAGCAAGATCGCTCCTCCTCTTGAACTCAGTGTACTTCTGCAAGCTAGGTTCTGCTGAGCCAAAATCCTTTAGGTGTGCTTAATTGAGGGCTGTACAAAGTGAACCAAGAACTCATTTGTTACTTATGTACAGCTGAGACGTTTGTCAAGAGTTGCCATGGTCGCCTCCTTGGTACTACATATACATTTCCATCTTGAAGGCCTGATCCTTCAAGTATTAGAATAGCCCAAAAGATGGGTCCATCTGCAATGTACTGATCCTATACTCATAGAATAGGGTCTCCATCATCTACTTAACACTATCAGAGGTAAACTTGATAGGGCCAGTTGTGCTCACATTCCCCCCTCCCGCCGTGATTAGATCCAAGGAGTATGAAGTACCTCCTCATTATTCTGGCGTGCAGTGTTGAAGTACTCAGTGATTTCTCTGTCACTAGTTTCCATGTATTTTTCATCATATCTTCTGGCAGAATCTGCCTGAAATTTTGATGAATTATTCATAACAAAAGTGTAAAGTGGATTTTAGTGAGCACCACTTGTGATAAATTAAGGACTAGCTCGCTTATTAATGTATTCCTGTACAATAGTGGGGAAGAGTTTCAGCTAACAATCCTTGATTATGCTATGTGTCTTACAGTATTTCCTAACCGTTCAGAAGCTCACAAAGCTAAACAACAATAAATGACTCTTCTGGTCTTCTTTTGGGTATATTTTCCCTCTCTAATTAGGAACTCTCCAGACACAGGTAATTATGACAGCTCCCTATATGCTTGTCTACACTCTATTTTATAAAATCGAAATTAAGATAGGATGAAAATATGAATATATAGAAAAATGATTTTATTTTAGGGCCAGGCGCCGATATCATATACCTCTAGGGCATTTCCTAGCCATACTCATCTATTAGATGTTTTCATTAAAACCATGCCAATCCGCTATGGATTGTGGCAGTGGCTATTAAAATATCCACAAGTTAATTTGGCCCTTATATTAACATAATTAAAATTGTTTCAGCCCAATTGGAGGCGCTACTACTCTCATAATTGGGAAGATTATTAGCTTAGTAAGCACCTCAGTGGTTTAAATTCGCCTCTGGATCAGCCCAATTACGTTTCATCATACAGCTGATGAAATACAATAAATGGGGAGAATAAAAAATATAGAGTTCAAATTATGTTGCACCCCTAATCAGGACGTCAGCAGGCCTCTCAATAGTACTAGGTACTCCCTATTTGGCTGTCCATTTGCAAGTACAATTGTGCTGATTATGATAATTGACATACATTAAAAATAGATTCATATTCAGTTTTTCATTAAAATCATAAATGCATTTAGGTTTGTGCCATAGATCACTTGGTTCACCTAAGTTGGAACCATAATTGGACATAAACTACTATATCATAGCTATTATTAGCTACAATAATTGGGTCATTAGACGCAATCAAGGCAGTTTTGAGGTGATTCTGATTGATCAAATTATTCAGATAAAATCGGGAAGGATCAAAGGATCCATCAATGGGAGTAATCTATTAGCATTGATGGTATTCTCAAAGGGTTTATTTTCGAGTCAAACATCAAAATCTAACAGTCATCAATATTATAGTTGATTGATTCCCAGTAACAGTACTGGAAAATCTGGTCCATGGTTTTCCTTAGGCAACTATGGATGATGACTTTGTGCGCAGATTATTTATATATACTCATTTTGATAGCTTTTAAAAATAAACTTTTCCATCAATCATTTTAGTAATTAACCATAATTCATCTCAGTGTTTTCCATTGCTTTTCTTAGTGCATCTTTAATTTCTTGGGTTTCGTCTCTAACATTGCCTTCAATCATCCATTAGAAATAACTTGTCCACTTGATGATAGACAATTTGGACAGCAGGTAATCTTAACAAACCATCAGAATTTTGATGCATTGTTCTGGACCAGTGTAGTATCTCAAAATTATAGGCTTGTAACTTTAAGTTCACCAGGCCAGTCGCCCCTCTGGTGCCTTCAGGTTATGGAGCTAGCATGACAATGAGAGGTCCGTCACCACTTTAGAGAGCTCTATTAATGTACACTTGTAAATGCTTGCATGGTTAGATCACCACCTGGCATTCATGCTCCATTATGGTATAATTTCTCTTTACTGGCGTTATTGTTCAACTCACATAGGCCACTAGATGTTCTTCCTTATCTTCATTTTCTTGACCCAAAAATGGCACAAATTGCCATCAAAAAGCATCAGTTTGGATAAAATATTCCCAATCAAAATTTGGGTACTTAATTCAGGATGGTCATCAAAATCAGCGTAATTCATCAATTGACTATTGGGCTTCTTCATTCCTCACAATCATATCTTGTATCCTATAATAAGTGGAATAATAGCTCCGCAACTCTAGTGTAATTCTTAAAGAGTTGGCAATAGTAGACTACTATACCAAGAGATACTTGGATATCCTAAACGCTCTTTGGGAATGACATACGTTTGATTGCCATAATCCTCTGCTGATGGGGTTACAGCACACTGGAATTTATCACAAATTCCAAGTACTCAAGCTCTTTCTTGTTGAAGTGACAATTATTTGGCTTGATTTTCAAGTTTGCCATTGACAGGCGCTTGAACAATCTTCTAAGTGCTCCAAATGGTCCGTGAAGGTCCTGTTGAGTACATTTACATCAACCAGATATATAAGACGCAGGATAGCTTCAGATCACTGAGGATAGAGACCATTGCTCTCTGAAATGTGGCCAGCGCGTTACACAATCCATGGGGCATTCAGATCAGCTGATAAAGTTCCTATGCAGTAATGATCGCACTATTTTCTTGGTCCTACTTTGGCAAAACTAATTTTACAATATCTTAAGATTAAATCTATCACCAAAAAGTATTTAGCGCTCCCTAGGCGATTGAGCACGTTGTCAATCCTCAGCAGTGTATGATAATCCTTATTAGTGATTTTGTTAAATTGGTGATAATCAATCAATACTAAATTTGATCTGTTCTCCTTTTCCACTATGAGGATTGTATTCGCCCATGGACTCAATGATAAAACAAGGATCCCATGATCAACTAGCCTGATGATTTCTTCGCTGACACCAGATTCAGCAGCTCTAGACCTTCAAACAGGTCTCATCCTTTTTTATCACTAGTAGTTGGACAAGTCTCATCCTTATTAGAAAATCTTTCCCAGTGTCAACTTTATGGATTACATTCTTCACACATCCTAGGTCATGGCCATCTTGGGCAAATATATCACAATATCTCCTAAATAATTAAAGAACATCTTCTTGCTGCTGTTTGGATAAACCAACCAGCCTCTTTCAATCCACTAAAACGTTGAAACTCCTAGCAGTATCCACTGGTAATCCCATTTCATTTTTTTCTTAAAATTATGGCATTTGTTGATTTCTTCTACTTTATTAGATACAGAAAAGCTCGACTTAATTTTCTTTATCTTCATCAGTTGCTTTCCCAGATTAGCCAGTAGTACATTTATATCTCCATGTCCCATCATGATTATCCATGGCGCTACCCATGGTTCAATTCTTGGTTTCCTCTATGGGATAACGACTTTTCCTTATAGTTGCTCCAGGATTTCGAGCATTAACCCTATGTTAGTGATTATCTGCGTTCTTGGTGGTTTGATACTTGTCATTTTTTCTCAAGAGTATACCGCCATTTTCTAGGATCTCTTTTAGCAATTCTTTCTGTTTTCGCTAACCAACTTGTACTGGATGGGAACAATGCCATCATTGTAAATAAAGGTTACAAATTATTCTTCTTAGCCAGCGGTGATTCTCTATCCCACTGATATACCAAGGGCAAGGTCTTCCCCATAATGATCAGGGTATTCTACTCAAACTTACATCTAACTCCATAATTTCTCAGGAATTCCGTCCCATGAGTATATCATAATTCTTATTAGCCAACACAATGGCGAGAGTTGATACCATAAGTGAATCAAACTGGAGTGGCAATGCACTGTAGTCTCCACAGGGTATTGTCATATCTGGTCCAGCCATTCCATCTTCCTTCTGGTGTTCTAGATCCAGTGAAATCTTTATTCATTATACTAGTTGAGTTAAACAACGTTGATGAGCACTCCACTGTCAATGATCGTCCTCACTCTAAACTAGTTAGTTATAATATCCACATAATAACTTTCAGAATATTGTAATATAGTATTTACTGAGTGATTGGCGGCATTATTTGATAAATCAAGAGTATATTAGTCATTCAGATAAATAAGAGAAAAACTCCTAAATTGCAATAATTGGGATAGATATGTTCTCTTCATCTAATCTAATATTTAGTAAATTTTTCCTGGTTCTCAGCGGATCTAGTCTTGTCCTCTAGCTGATGAAAGTACAGTCAAGTCACCTACTATACAATTTTGGGGTCAATATCCTTTGTCTTGGCTCAGGTAATGGCGTTCACGTCCATGTTAATAACCTCTATAGTGGGTCAGTTGTTTCATCATCTACAAAGAGATTAGAAATGTCTATATCATAATTCATAATAATATGAGGAACAGGTTTAACCGCGGTGTCAGACTGTTCCTGGTCTAGACCGTAGGACCTTTTTCCATCTCCTGACTGATTTTCTTCTCCTTCGCTTGGACTAAGGTAACTTGCTCCTTAAGTTTTCTTGCTCCAACATTGAGCAGCTATAGGTCCTGGTTTCCCACATGGGTGGCAGAAGATCTGCATCTTGTCCACTCATTTTTGTACTTTTGGGCTTGTTCCCAACATGCCTCAATCTGGTTGCTCCTTATTTGTCTCAGTGAATTTTACAGTACTTTTTGTTAAGTTTCCAGTCAATGGTGCAGGCTAAAATAACTTAAAAATGAAATTGAGGATTTAAACTCGCTTTTCAAATGAAACTCCTGCTCTTAATTGGGAAGTAGATTCTCCAATAATCCTTGATAATAGCCAAGTAACTCCAGTACGCTCACTGTTCTCAAGTCTACTGGCACCAACAAATACAAGACCTTCTGTCTTCGTACAAAATTTAGGAGATTATTCCTCTATGATTGGGACTACTTCTCCGGCAGTCAACTATGTACTTCTCTTTGGGAAGAATAAACATACACAACTATCTAATATAGACATAATGACAACAGATATGAATATCAGACAGACGACAGATGGATAATAATTAATAAACTAAGTGACAGTAGTTATTAATGATTAATAAAATGGTAAATGCTGATTTGTTGATGTTTTATTAATTGGCCAGGCGCCAGTATTATATACCTCTCAGGCATCTCCTGGACAAACTCATCTATTAGATGAGTTCATTCATATTATGTCAATCCTCTGCTGGTCATGGCAATAATTATGAAAAATCCCCAAGTCAATTTGGCCCATGAATTGACTAAAAATAACAATTGTTTCAGTCCAATTGAAGGCAATTTTACTCTCATATTTGGGATGACTTTGGGTTTTGAACTCAACATTAAAATCTTCCCGATTAGAGCTACGTCATAACTTGACATCTAACAATAAATGAGGAATAAAACATATATGATCATAAAAGATGACGCACCCCAATTCAGGACGTTGGCAGGCCTCTCAATAGCACTAAGTACGCCCATAATTGGGACATCTATGTTTAAGTGCTTAATTATCAATTTCAATAATCAAACCCAACTTCAGCCTTAGTGCATTAAGATTAATGCACTAATTTAGGAGGCGCAATTTAGTTAATGCTGTGAGACCACTTTGCACCCAAGTGGAACCATAAGCAGCCATAATATGATTATATCATAGCTATTATTAGCTATGATAACTGGGCATCTCAGATGCAATTAGAGCAGTTATGAGGTGAATCTGATTTATCAGATTATGCAGATGAATTGGGAGGATCAAAGGATCCATCAATGGGAGTAATCTATCAGCATTAATGGTTTTCTCAAAAGGTTTATTATCGAGTCAACCATCAAAATCTAACACTTTTCTTGAGTCTGGATCACTTTGAATGTCAGTTTGGGGCTTCAAAGTGGCTCCCAATATCTTTAAATGATCAACCATTTGAGATGTGGACATTTGTGCTATTAACGCTGAAGTCATTGGATAATGAAAATCATGATAGGGCCATAGTACCGCTTGCATCATGATTTTGGTGTCAAAATATGTTATCATATTTTTACTGGCCAGTATCTGCGATTTCTAGTAAAATTGATCTGCAAAAACTACTAGGGTCTCATCTTTTTGTAAGTAATACCCATAAATTCCTGTCTGTGGTTAAACATACTTGTAGGGCTTCCAAATTCTAACGTAATGGCTTCCTTGACATCATGATAAGACCAATTGTCCCTGTTTAGTTGGGGTAACACCAGATTCTGACAATCAGTGTTCATGCAGTTCAAAACGGTCACTGCCTTTTGTCAGTCACTGAATCTGAACATAATCATCTTTATTAATCAGAAAAATGCATGGACATTATCCTTATGGAATGAAGGTAATTTTGGTGCTCGTCAAAATTCATCTGTGGTCCACTGGCAGGGGAATCCTACCTGATGACTCGATTGACCATGTGAGTAACTTTGGGAGTCATTTACAAACTTGTCTAAATGACCCAATTCTATTTTTGGGTGGTAAATCTTCCCAACTAGAGTTTCAGGAGTGCTGTTGTCAGTTTCTTATGCCTCAATTTGCTTACAATAACATTTATGGTTCTCCAGTTCTTCTATACGCTTCAATTGTCATGCCATCTCTTCACTAAACTGGTTTAAGCATCAATGATCCATTTCTCATTCTGCCATCTGAAACAGTACTTATTTAATCTACACTCCTTGCGCTTCAAGGAGTTGACTTTTCCACAGAGGTCATTGTAATTTTACCAACTTGTTCAACTCTTACTTGGCCTTTGTCACCCATTCTCTATTACAGTGAAATCAGCCTGTAACACCAAGTTGAGTGCGTTCTTGTTGACAGTCTCTAGTTCTATCCAGAGCGTGCGTAGTTTGTTCTTATATGACATGTTTAATTCGATCTCCTTATTAAAATTGGCGAAAAACTCAACTACCCCCTGTAGTGAGCACCATTTGTTAAAACTGAGGAAATTATAGTGATCTAATAGGGCACCAATTGTTAATTATCCAGGATCCGTTCACTCTTTTTATAGTAAATCACTTCAACCTCTTGTTCAACTGCAAAGGTTCCTTGTATATGCGTTGTTTAAATAGTTGTTTCTTTGATTATGATGGACAGTAACAGTATAAAGACTACTACTCTAGTTGAGCTTCTTTTAGCCAAGATGATTATTATCAGGTCCAACGCCAACATGGTGCTTGTCTGAATCTTAAATGGTATTTTAAAAAATCTGTGGAAACTTCTTCCCTCTTTGTAGAACTTAAACTTGGCTCAGGTTCAGAGGTTCTTCCCATCACTTCTCATCATGCAGAGTCCGCAAGTATAACAGTAATTTAAACAATTGATATTATTGCCCTTACAGCTTCAATTATAAGAGCAGACAGTCAAAATTATAAAACTTTATTTGAAAGTGATTTTTATCACATCTACTTTATTGAAAAAACCAAAGAAACTTATAGGTAATTCAATGCCCACTCTTTGGTTGGCGCCTCAATTGGCTAATGGCAGCTATCGCCAATATATTAATTTTTAAGGGTCGCATAAAATGATGATCATTCTCATTGCATTGATTGGGTTCTCTTCCCTGTTTAAATGCAACCTCTTCTAGGTTAAATTAGAACATGTTCCAACACCATCACTCAAACTCATCTAATTACCCTTATTAGTTAATAACCTGCTTAGATAATGGGACCCTTACCCATAAACAGCATGTTATGATCCTAAAATAATAACTTAAAAGTTGCTCTATCACAGTAGGCTCTACTCGCCTAGAAACTCATAAGCCCCTTATTTGATCAGCGACCAACTGAATCAACTACAAGTCAATTGAGTTATTGATTTTAAAATCGACTCCCTTTTAACTTGTATATAATTGGGGATCATCTCTGACAAAACACTCATCAATCCAGCAAATTTGTAATTAAGCGGATGAATAAATATTTTCTGAGAATATTTCGCAGATAGTAGTTGTCATATGAAATTAACAACTCCCACATCACTATTGGGCTAAAGCTCCTAGTGGTCAAGCAGATGAACCATAATCAATGAAGCTGGGTAATGTGGGCAAAATTCCCAACAATGCCTAAGAGCTTACTTTCCCTTGCCCAGACATTCTTATTCTTATTAGTGTTTCCCCCTGCTATAGTCTTGCACAACGATTCCTATAAAATGCTTATTAAGACTTAATTCTTTGTGATTTAAATATCCAAATTAGCTTCAGTGACATGTATTTCTCCATCTTAGGATACCGCATTCCGCTTATTGTCAAAGGTTTGCTTAAGAAGAAGGGAAGAAGAAAACTTCATAACTGCATTATAAAACATCCCAAGTTTCTGAAGAGACTTGAATATCAAGAGATGGTCCTTAAGGTTACTCTTTTTCCCTGTGGTGGATGCTCTAGAATTAAAGTCCATTTTCCCATCAATAAGACAATAATATCCTCAAATCTCTCTTTTGATGGAAACAGAAATTCAAGTAACTGAAATTCCTGCACATCTTTAGAGATTTTTGGAATATCTAATCCGTCAATTTAAGAACCCTTGACCTTCCCTGACATACTTGACCCTACATATCAGTGGACCAAGACTGTACTAATAGCAAACCTTACTGATCAGCCCTTGACAATTACTCAGAACCACCCCATCATATATATCCATATCTTACATGTAGAACAAGCTAACTCTATCTGCACATATGGATCATAAAATGTTCTAGGACTTAAAGAGGATTCAATAACCACACAAAAGTTGTTAAGTTTGGCAACACCTTAACCGGTGATCAACAGCAAATAAATGAGTCATTAATTGAGGAATACGCTGATATCTTTTTTCAAAGGTCCTGATGCTTTTGGGCTAATTAAAGAGGTTAAACACAAAGATTATACATGATACTTTAAACCCGCTGGTCTTGACCTTATCAGAAATCCAATATTAAAGAGGCCCAAGTCACTCAGGACCTAAAACAACTGCTGGACGCTGGCCCCCTAAAGCCCTCTCAGAGCTCTTAGGCTTCCCCCTGTTACTGATCTGCAAGAATAATGGCAGCTACACAGTGCATTCAAAAAGTTCTTGGACTAACGTTCTAAAGGCACAACTTTACAAATAAATAAACTTTCTTTTATCATAATTTAACATACAACCTTTCCCTCTCTATACATATTTATATTGCTAAAACAATTGTTAAAAGGTATGCACATAGTTCCTATTTTGTATAACCATGTATAAACCAGCTGTCACATTCTTCTGAATTGTCTCTACTTTATCAAAAGAATGAACCTTCAGTGCCACCCCAGATTATAATTATCCACCCTATTCACCAGATTTGGCTCTGTCTGACTTCTTTCTGTTCTCTAATCTGAAGGTGGCACTGAAGGTTCATCCTTTTGATAAAGTAGAGACAATTCAGAAGAATGTGACAGCTGGTTTAAACATGGTTATACAAAATAGGAACTATATGCATACCTTTTAACAATTGTTTTAGCAATATAAATATGTATAGAGAGGGAAAGGTTGTATGTTAAATTATGATAAAAGAAAGTTTATTTATTTGTAAAGTTGTGTCTTTAAAACGTTAGTCCAGAACTTTTTGAATGCACTGTGTATCATGTTGGAATGGATTATTGAAATATGAATAAGATCATGTAAAAGGATAGCCACCCATTGCTTCAAATTGATAACTCTCTCCAACTCATAGTTAGATCTCAGACTTCTCAACTATGGATTTTGCTAGTGGATACTTGCATATTGAGCTAGCTCTTGAAGACAGGGAGAATTATGCGCTTTTTTTCAGGGAAGTCCTGTTGAAGCCTACCCGCATTCCTCAGGGTTGTGAAGCACCCCTGCAACCTTCCAGTGGACAATGGATGGTATGCTCTAAGATCTGAAAAGTTCTGCATATTGGTCTATCTGAAAGTTGTCACATTATTCTACCAAACCTTCAATGAGAACTTGAGGCACTTTTGAGAGGTTTTTGATAAAATGAGAGCTGCATCTATCAAGTTGAATCTGACCAAGTGCAGTTTTTTCAGAGTGAGATGGAGTTCCTCAGCCATAAGGTTACTCGTGAGGTATTACCAATTGCCTGATAGAATTGAACCCATTTAAAAGATGTTTCGCCCCCAAAAATTGAGGGATGTGAAAGTATTCTTGGGGATGGTCAATTACTACTGACACGTTATCCCTTATAACACTAAATTTTCTAACCCCCTTATCTAACCACTCCATAAGGAAGTTCTATTTCACTGGGAGGAATCAAAATGACAAGCTTTTAACTCTTTTAGAAACTCTAATGAATGCTCCATCTTGGACCACCATGAGTTAAGCAAGCATTTCTTTTTTTCATTGATGCTAGCCATGTTGCGGTTGGAGCTAACCTAGCACAACATGATTCCAACCAAGATGATCACCACATTTACTACTTCAGTAAAACCTTAACCAAGGAAGAACGGAATCATAGCATTATGGAACAAAAATGCTTAGCGGTACTCTTGACTATCAAGCAATTATAGCCCTACCTCTATGTGTAGCATTCTACTATTGTAACTGAGCATGAGTCACTTTGGTGGTTACAGAAGATGAAGGACCCAGATGGCCGGCTAGCACGTTGGGCCCTCAAGCTACAAGTTTATGACCTCTCAATAGTTCTATCAGGCGGGAGCTATATACCAAAATGCCAATGGACTATCTCGCTTGCCAATATTAACTTAAATGCACCTTAAGAAGATTGTATATACAAATTTATATGTCAACCAGAAGCATGGGATCAAGAGTCCCCAAAGGTCCAAGAGAAGTTAAAGAGAAAATGATAGTCAAACCTCAAATAAATTATGGACTACTTTATAAGAAGGTAGCTCTGCTTGGGTCCACTATGTCCATCTGTCAGACAGTACTACAACCATTATGGAAGCAAATATGACTGTAGGTCATGGCACCGTGAAATAAAGCTACAAGTGTCTCAATAATTAATGCTACTGGGATGACATGATTGATTGCATCCACTATGTCCTTGACTTATGTCTTGTATGAGTTAAACAGAGGCCTACTATGGCTAATTTTCAACGTCAAGTCATTGGACAACTTCTCTATTTTCCAATGTGAGTATAGATGTAATTGGACCACTATCTACACCCTAATATGGACATCGCTACATTATTATTGCTCTCAACCATTTCACAAAGTGGGTTGAGGCCATCTCTGTAGTCTCCACCATAGCTTAAGATACTGTCTCATTCCTGCTTAAGCACATTTTCACCAAGAATGGTAGCTCAAAATTACTACTGTCTGAAAATGGGATAACCTTCATATTAAAAGTTGTGACTAAACTTATTGTATTATAAGAACTTATTAGGTTACTATTTTCTACAAATAAGCAACCAATGGTGCCATGGAACGAGTTAATGGCGCCATCATTTCCATATTGCAAATGATGGCACAAACTGATCTGGGTTGATAAAATGAGTACCTTCCAAGGAGCTCTGATGTCTTACCAAGTGAGCTATCATAAAATCATCTAGATGTCTACATCTGTAGCTCTGTATGGGAGGGATCCTGTTTTAACCTTCAGTGTTTAGCCTATCCTGGAGGCCTCCTTGCCAGAAACCCCTGACTTAGCCATAAAAAGGTTAGTGAAAGGTATATCTAGGTTACAAGCCAAAATTTTTAGATCCCTTAAAATTGTCACCCAAAGGGAGAAAACAAGCCAATGCCACAAAGCCTCTTATGCCAGAACACTAATTAGGAAATCTGGTAATGCTTTATCATCATCGCCCTGGAGGGATAGCCCACAAATTAGATGTGTTTTTGGTTTAAGCTTATAGGGCGATCTACCATCATAGCTTGAGTATTTCAATGCTTCTATCAATATGGGGACAATTGGTAATCAGGTTCACGGAAGATCTCACTGCAGCTATGTTGCACCTCAGCAGGATCATGAGGGGGTAATGTCAGAAAAGGCTGAAATCAAGTCAGTTCAGTCAAAGATTAAATTTTACTTGAATCTCCCTTTAAACTTCAGAAGATGTTGATCTATGAAACATTTGAATGGACCATTGTCCTAAAGGAATTATAGGGCCAAAGTGATGCTGAAACCTTCCAGGAGAGTGATGAAAGGTTCCCCTTCCTTGATAAAAGGCTTCATCTCCTCCAAGTCTTTGGAAAGATCTTGACAATAACAGGGGGCAATACCACGCTAAGATTACGACCCTTTAAGACTATATCTGTACCCTCTTTTGATTAGATAAAGTACGTTGTTTACTACCCTGTCACGCTTTGATTACTGCCATAGTGTATAGATCTAGTGAATAATATCCCATTAGGATGAACGCTATAGTAAAATGACTCATAATTTTTTAACCTTCAAAGAAACTGGAAATTAAATAGGATTTTCTGAAAAGTGATTATTACTGTTATACGCATAATTTTGAAGTCACGCTGATAGCTAGCTGAAATAAAAGATATAAAATGTTAAGGATAATATTAACCTTAATTTTATACTTATTAAAAATCTTTAATCTGGTTTTAAGATATTATGAAATTCTACCTAGCTGGCCAGGCTTTTTCTTCCCGTCCCAACAATCTTTTGGTACTCCTGTCAAGTACCCCTGAGCCGTAGTGAACCTTGACAATTGCTATGGACAACAATGACTTAATTTCAGACTCTTCTTACTTTTTTAAAACTTTTCCCTCAATGAGTGGGAAGTTAACACAATTGTAGATTAACCTGTTGCCACTTCATGTAATCTGAAGCTACCAGCTCCTATGGAGGTGGGCCTTACCATTCCATCCACTGAACATTATCATCTACAGCTTTCAGACTTCTCAGATTCCATTCAACACCTTATCACTAGGGCCTTTGTCCCAGGTAGATGAGCTAATCAAAAACAAGATTTATCTTGTAAACTTAGACAATAAATCTACTCTCTACTAATAACTTAAACGCTGATTAATTTAGAGTAGGGAGTACTGAGCACTACTTATGTCAATTCGTCCACCCGGCACTTATATAGTTATGCAGATGCAAGATTCCATCATCAAGAACTTCTCTGACACTTTAACCTTCCATATACTTTACATACTCAACTCTTAGAATTCCTATAACTCTTCTTCTTTTTTGATGGATAGAATCAGAGTTAAGTATTTGACAATTACCATCTCTTTAACAAAATGAAGTCTTAATTAAATTGCCTCTATTAAAAGAGATCAGATATGTCCATCTGTACTATATAATAACTTAGTGTTTTAGAAGTCAGTTTCCAAAACCAGATCAAAATTAATTCAACTGAAATACAATCCCAGAATGACGCCCTGATAGATTCTCGTGGTCCAAATAAATTACTAAGTTATTAATTTATTAAGCCCAATAAAAGTTGGTCAATACTTATTTTTTGGTCCTCTGGGATGCCTGGTCATCCTGGGCCCCCAAAAGACTTATAATACCTGGGCCTACTAGAACTCCTGGGATTTATGTACCCCCTGGAAAACCTGGTGCACCTGACGCCCTGGTATTCAGGTAAGACCTTGCCCCTGTTCCTTTAGGGCCGATTAACAGTTTGGTGATTATGGAAGACAGACTCACCCTTTTAGTGCAGCAGATGAAATTGCTTAATACCCAGTTAGGACGCGTTGCTATGGGTAGTGAACTCGCTGTGATGGGGTGCCTTTAAATTCTGAAGTCTCTCTATCTGCTCACATGGTCAAATTGTAGCCTTATCAGAATTACCTGTCTCTATGCAAGAGGTGGATTAGAAAATTAATACTGTTAAACAGTATCAACTCATGCTTAAGGAAATGACTTCTATTATATAGATTGAGGTTAAACAGTCTTTTTGGAACTTTCCTAAGATTTACCTTCATACAGCCACAAGAATATTGATCTTTTACTAATGATTTGATCAAATTGAGCAATAAAGTAGATGGCAATTACCCACTCAAATATCCCTGTTAAATAAAATTCTATTGGGCTGAATTTGTAACTCCTTCTTTAATCCATGTAGCTAACCAGCCTCTATGGGCATTGTATCTAAGATCTCTTTTATAGAAATATGTCTTTTGGAGAAAGAAGTATCTTTTCCTACATGTACTGTTAAAAGAGCGCTCTGGAGGATTTTACTAATCAGAAAAAGCACAAGGATTTATTCACTTTACTAAGCCAAGTTGCCTAAAATATTATGGTCCCACAATTAATGAATTGTTGCAATTTGTGCAATGCTAAGTCCGCATAGATAAATAATTTTGGAGTGATATAATCTTGGAAAAATAAAATTGGGCTTTCATAGGGATAAGCCTCAATCAAGGAGAATCTATTAAAAAGTTTTCTCAAAGGTTCTATATTTATGCTAAAACTTTGGTTGTGGGAAATTGAATCACCTTGGACGACTCCATACATCTTCTTTATCTGAATTCCATCCATGTCCAATAATCAGTTGTAAATCAAGGCAGTTAAGCCCAATCTTGTCTCAAGCTGCACATTAAAAAGCCCTTACAATGGATCATCCTTATCTCCTAAATACTGGTGGACTTTCTCGCTCTGCACCTGAAGCTTTACCACACAATCTAGCTATGATGCCTCCCATATCTTCTACCCTGAGAAAGTTCTGCGCCTATTGCAAGAGTACCACTTACACCATAGATAGCTGCTTCCATCGTCCTCAGAATGATGCTTTATTTGTGTTATAGGAGCTTTACTGTCCCAACATGATGAAAATCTCGTAAATCATTTCAACTACTAACCAAAGTTATTTAACACTAAAATTATTTTGTAAGGAAATGCGAGTGCTTGGCAGTCTTAATGGCCAATAAACCTCTCTAGCCCTTTCAATATGGGGACACTTCATTTGCCTACTGATCATACATCCTAGCGGTAGCTCCAAAAATTGAAAGATCCTGATAGGCGCCTAGCTTGTTGGGCTTTAAACTTCAAAAATATGATTTTTCTATAACTTATCACCCAAGTTTAAGAACCAAAACGTGGATTGCTTGTCCAGATTACCTATCCTTATTATATTTGAGTACTGAGGAAGATTGCCTCGTTAAAATCTTAAGCCAACCTCATATTGAAAGAAGGAACCTATTTTAATACAAAGAATTTAGAAAATGGTAAAAATATACAAATTTATGATGGCAAATCTCTACATACTAGTGTCAACAGCCAGGGACTGGTGTACTACTGACCTGATTGGTGGTAGCTAACCATGAGCTAGCATAACCAAGGGGTTTGATCCAGTATGATAAGTACATTAGAGGTGTCCAGGTATAAGGAATGGTGGGTAAGCTGGCATGGGAGTTGCCTAAAGACATGGTTTTAAATGGGAAAAATTGGAAGGGAGTTTCTTGTAGTCTGGGGTGGTGGATCGGGACTGATAACACTTTAGTAAAAAATCTTGTTAGTGTTTGCATGATACAGAATATTTTTATTGACCACAAAGATTAACCAAATGAATGCCTTGATTTTATATACCATCCAACTTCCTGTACTTACCTAAGCTTAATTGATTTTAAAACAGTGCACTATTATTCTCTGGAGCTTATGGGATTGTAAATTGCATGTGATTTTGAAAGAAAGTGGAAATTGTCTCAGTCTCATTGTAAATTTGGTTTGGTGCGATTAACTGACAAAATACTATTGCAATTGAGGTAAGTTAAATGATTAATCGAACATTTTCACTACAACTATTCATTTAATATGCAATTATTCGATCTAACTTCATCACATATCCTCCTTATCTGCTGGATGATGTCTGTAATCTCAGAATTTTATTAATGTCAGGATTTACCATGACATCATCCCCCACCAAGGCTGAAGCTATCTGAGAGGCCTTCTTCTTCCATTTCTTACACACCTTACCTGCATTTTTTAAGTTCTCCTCAGGCTCCCTGTTATAAAATTGCAGTATAGCAATGATACACTGAGGGTTTTGCACAGGGGTATGACCACTGAGCAATAGGACCAAAGATATGAAGATTGTCATCCTTGAATCAATTCAATAAACTTTTTAATGAATATGGAGCAATTGCCCCACTGACACTTCTTTATTTGATATAATACCTTCAGTGGATCCTTCCTAGTTTTCTCACTCTCTTCTTACTAACCACCTCCTCTCTTCAATCGCCTCAGCTCTCTTATATCTCAGCAACTTAGATGATACCATTTTCTCAGCTTAGTAATTTTTATCACTGTATCTCATTGGTTCCGGCAGAGTTCATCAACTATTAATTAATGATTACCTAGTTTGAGGCGATTACCAATCATTTGTCATGCATCAACATATCCTAACCACCTAATCACTACATCTTCGGTGTACTTCCTTCTATATAGTGAGGTCAACTTCACTCATCAATTCAGATACTCAATAATACTCATATAGGCCTAACCATGATGTTAATTAATGATCCGCTGATAATTATTTTGGCTTATCATCCAGTCATATAGATTTCTTGACAATACCCCCTTTGACTGGACAATAAGCCATACAACGTTTCTTTGATCAACACAATGCAGCTTACCACACGCCAACAACCACAAGCTCATGACTTTAACTTTTTCTTCCAATTATGGCTTGACGCAGATCTGACTGACCCAGGTCGCATCCCACTCCACCGGTTCCCTCTTCCTCTGGCCAATAAAGGAGATGCCAAAGTGGACGCTGTGGCCCTTTTAGCACAGGATGAGCTCCTTCCTGAATTTGTTGGTCATCTGTCTGCCTAGCATGCCCCCTTTGGGGACATAGTGACTTAGTTGCGCTGGAGAGGGGATTGGAGCCAAGGCCCTTCATTTAATGAGGCAGCCAGCTCCTGGCGGACAGCTTCAGCCATCTAGTGCTTCCGCCTCCTACTGAGCCTCATCCCATAGTACTATCAGTCTGACGAGTGCTGTGCTTCATGAAGTGGGTGATAGCCAGCTGGTCAGGGCCCTTTCCCCACGCTCCTACCCACTTTTAGTCCCTAGGGGCGCAATTCCAAAACAACCAGTTGAATCACATGCAATCTGGAATCGCCACAGTGTTTGCCAGCCTTAACGCCAACAACCCATCCCAATACCTCCTCATCATGGCGCTTCTTGGCAACATGATTTTTTTCATCCTGTGGGTGAGTTAGGGTCAGGGATGGAGCAGCACTGGGCGACCCTTGAGTGGGCCTGTCAAGCAGCATTTACAGCGGCCGCTTCTTTCCCAGCTGCCTGTCCCATCATGGAGGACTTCCTCATGGATTGCCTGGCTCTGGGCACGGCCTTTCCCCCCAAGCCAGAACTCAACTTCTTGTGCGCCTGCCCTTACAACTCCGTCCCCTTCTTCTCAGGTAAATGCTGATCTCTTGAGAGCTTCAGCGCATGTGGTTTCAGGCTTTGCTTCTAGTGGGGCAAGAGCAAGTTCATTTTGATCTTGAGCAGCTGGCCAAGCTATCGCCATCTCGCCTGTTACCTTGGGTCCCCAGTACATCCTCCTCCTCCAGTTACGCCAACCCATCCTCCCCTCCATTAGCTGGTGCGATGGCCCCAGAGCGGACACCAACTCTCTCGCCCTTGATAAGGTAGCCTCTGCCCCCACCACTAAACCTAGAAGGGTTCAGAAAATATGCACCACTTCTAAAGCAATGAAGAAAGAAACGTGGGTCCCACCAATCAAAGCGCAAGAATTACCATAAGAAACTGAAAAGGAGCAGGAAGAAGAAGACAGCTTGGCAGAAGATACAAGAGCCAACACCAATAAACTTAGCTTATATACCCACATGATGATGATCTTTTTCTTTTTTAAATAAATCTATTGCTGTTTATATGCCCAAAAGAACTTTGTGTGCACTCGGTTAATAATTTGACCACCCACTGGGTCCTTGATAGTATAGGTATCAACACATGTTTTTTCTATTATCTCAAAAGGGCCTATCTAAATATTAGCTAGCTTATGCTTCTGCCCAAACCTGTGCTGATTGTGGAATAGAACAATATCATCATCCTTGAACTGAGCTAGCTCACTATGATGTACCTGATTGGCAGCCTTGTTTTTAATTTTATTGGCCAAGCTGAATGAGTACACTTTGGTTTGTAACTTAATCAACGTATTCATTAGGGTGGTCAGGTAGCGATGAGGATCCATTCTTCCAGTATCTTCCATGTAGGCATAGAGTAGCGCAGGTATAGCGGGGTGCCGTCCATATAGTAACGGAAAAAGGCTCTTCCCTGTTTCCAAGTGGTAACTAATATTGTAGGTGAACACAGTGGTAGATAAGAGGTTGCTCCAATTGGAGGGCTATCCATTACTAGCTTCCATAGTATATTCACCAGCGTCCCCTTGACCAATTCGACCATTCCACTAGATTCAGGGTGATATGGGGTTGTTAGAACCCGCAGAGGGCCATCATTTCATTGAACTTGGGTAGGAGTGAGAGGTAAAATTAGTTCAGCTATCGGTAAGGATAAACTGAGGGCAGCCATGGCGCTGGATTATACACTCCATTACAAACTTAGCCACAGTAACTGCCCCCAGATCTCATATTGCCCATGCTTCAACTCACATGCTCAAGTGGTCGATCACCACCAGAATGTACTTTGACCAGTAAAGCTCCCATTGGCAGGGGCCAAAGACATCAATGGGAATCGTATGCCAAGCAAAACTTGGTTTCACTAACTGGTACAAGGTCTTCTGGCAGAATGGCTTTTCCACTTGTCAATAATGGCAGCAGGATATCGTTACCAGCATGTCAAAGCTCATGCTTTCCCAATAATAGTGAGGGTGCAACAATTCCAACGTCTTGCTCACGCCACCATGCCCAACTGCCCTATATGCGCTCATGATAATGTTAGTCCATACCAAGAGTTGTGGAAAATTTATTTTTGAATTGCCAATCCGCTTGTACAACTCACCATTCTGCTGAAGAGTGTTGGCTCGCATTTCATTCAATGCCTTGATGACTTGTGGCGGCTCAACATCGTACTTTCCGCTGAGCATCTTGTCATACATGATATTGCTCAGATACACCCTAACTGCAATAGTTGGTAGTCTCAACAAGCAATCAGCATTCTGGTGTTTTGCTCCTGATTGGTGAAGGATCTCAAAGTTAAAATCCTGCAGTTTGAGGGCCCACCTAGTTAAACGTCCTTCAGGATTGTTGAGGTTCTTCAACTAGCGTAGCAAAGCATGATCCGTTATGACTTTAAACTTAACTCTGTGCAAATATACTCTAAATTGCTTATTGCGTAGATCACCGCTAAGCACTCCTGCTTGGTTACAGTATAGTTACGTTCATGGCAATTCAGGCTCCAACTGCAGTATGCAACTGGTGCTCTTCTCCCTCATCGTCCTTTTTGGATAAGACCGCCCCCACAGCGGAAATAGATGCATCCATATGAACAATGAATTCTTTGTCAAAATTGGGATAGCGTAACACTGTCACACTTCTCAGCGCTATTCAAAGTGTATCAAAGGAGCATTGACGCTATTTCGTTCATTAGAAAGCAGCATTTTTCTTTAGCAACTCAAACAGTGGACCTCCAATACAGCTAAAGTTAGGGATGAAGCGCCAGTATTAGTTGACCATCCCCAAAAAGACCTGAATGTCACGCTTACTGGTGGGCGTAGCCATTTTTTGGATAGCCTCCACCTTGGTGGTTAAGGCTTCAGCCCTGTCGCATCTACTAAAAACCCAAGGTATTCCACATGGTCCTTGAAAAAGTGGCATTTCTGGGGTTTGGTCGTGATGTTGGCCTTGGTCAACCGGTGGAATATTTCCTCCAAATAGTTGAGGTGCTCAGAAAACGTGCAAGAGAATACATTGATGTCGTCAAGGTACACAAGGATGTATGCCAATTTCAAGTCGCTGAGAATGGTATCCATAGCCCGTTGGAACGTAGCTGAGGCATTACACAACCCTTGTGGCATATGGGTCGGTTGGAAATGCCCCTTGGAAGTGATAATGACGCATTTCCTTTGTTCTGCCGCAGGCAACTTGATTTGCTAGTAGCTCAATATCAGGTCCATTGCCAAGAAGTAACAGGCTTTACCTAGTCGATCCAGTGCATCATTGATCCATGGCAAGGGATATAAGTCTTTCTTGGTGATGCTGTTAAGCTTCTGGTAGTCTATTACTACCTGATTGGTGCCATCCTTCTTTTTACAATAAGAACAGGTGAAGCCCATGGACTTTTTGATGGTTTGAGCATTCCTTGCTCCAGCAGCTTTGCGGTTTCCTCAGTTACTACTTCCTCAGCTGCCCTCAATTGGTGAATCAGCCACGACCTGATGGAGGGATGATCCCCAGTGTCCAATTGATGAACCACCCCCTTAGCGCACCCTAAATCATGGTCATTGACAGCAAAAATCTCCTTATATGTTTCAAATAAAGATGTCACCTGATCCTTCTGATTTTCCATTAAACTGGCTAAAATTTCATGTGGAACCACCATCACTATGCTGGACTTGAATCGATTAGCAAACCAAATTCATCCAGTGATCCAAACTCATGAGCCTGAAGGACCTCCTCAACTGGGGTCAGATGTATATACGCCTCTATTTGATGCCAGCGGATTTGCATTGGTTTGTTCTATAAATTTGGTAGCAAAACCTTGGTCTCCCCATGACCTGTAAGTTTATGCCTGGAGCCACGTGGGGCTCAACCTGAGATTGCTGATAAGGGCTGATAACTTCCCCATAGAGTCCATATGGCACTTCTACTACCAATTCAGTGTTCATTATTACTTGGTGACTAGAGGGGATGGATATTGTCCCAGCTGCTCTGAGAGAAAGCATTTAATATTTGTATATCTGATGGGGAAGGGCCTGGGTCTCAACCTTTAATCGATGATAATGAATTGGAATTCACCCCATCACTGTAGGCCAGGTTAATATGACTCATGTGCACTGGATCCTTTGGCACTCCGCTGGAGGAAAAGTAAATTGGTATCCACTGACCCAGGATTATGAAGGTCTCCACCGTCATATCAACAACAGCCCCAAAGTGGCTCAGAAAAGCAGTTTTATTTAACAGATTGTAAGTACTAGTGGGTAGCACTATTGCTAGGGCTACAATAACAATTGACTCAAACCGCAAAGGTAGCGCGCTGTATGCTCCCTCAGAGACTGTGCCTTCCACACCTGCAGTCCCATATACCCTACGATGTTCCGCGTCAGGCTCTAATGCCAAATTCGCCACCAACTTTGTGGACGCTATGTTAACTGGGGCGCCTGTATCAATTATAGCGCAGATATGGGTTTTTGCAACGATTATATCACAGTAGGTACATTCAGAATAGGAAGAATTCCGATTGTTTAAAACAAGGACATTTGACGGTTCTATTCTCCCCAGAGAGCTCACAATACCCTCCCCTACTTTAAATTACTCTTTAACAATATTGTCCAAAGAGAGGGCAACACTCACAACTTTTAAGAGGGACGCATCAGAGGATGATCCAGCTCCTCTGTAAAATTTTGCTCAAAAATTTGACAGTCATGAGGCTTCAATTTCTACTGGGTCCATCTTGCACCATGTCATTTTTTTGCACTTGGATCAATACATTCACCCCTCCAACCAACTGCTGATATATGAATGCGTCATTATACTGAGAGACTTATGCTGCAGGTACGTGGATAGGTTCAAGTGAGACGTTTGAGGTTGTAATAGCAGAGGTAGAGAGTCCCATCTCTACTCCGCTCTACCTTTTCCCTGATAGCACTGATCCTGCTGTATGTGATGGACCAGATGGGTGGGGCAACCCTGTGCCAGGTGCCCCGGCTGAACATATTCTTAAAAATTGACCCCATAGGGCCTGAGTCCGTGATTGTTGAAATATGGCCCACGCCGAAGGTTAGACTGGAACTAATCAGCATAAAAGATCCAACCTGATAAGTGAACTGCTGATGACAACTCAGTTGAGGGCAAGGCGCATAGTGATAATAAGGTCAGGGATTACTAAGCAAACTTTGAGCAAAACGGAGTAATTTCTCCAAATAAGAAAGTTCAGCAATGGATGCAGTATGGTTCCACTATGTATAGGGCGGAGAAAAGGCAGTGGATAGATGGTGCAGAATGCAAATAATTCTAAGCAAGGGCACGTCGTCCTCTTAGTATGGAGTCATATCATTGTACAGCTCATAGAATGGCTTCACTGAGGAGGTAATGGCAATGCACATGTCCAATTTGGATAAAGTCCCTGCCCCAATTAACATGTGAGCTTCTGCCATAAATCAATCAGCAAATGCGGTACGGGTCTCATTATGCAGGAACCCAATGGTCAGGTAGTCTGCCTTCCGCTGATACATATTTGCAGTACCCCCAACTAACTACAGCACCTTATCCTTCACTTCCTGGTATGTAATGGAACTGTTTGGAAGGTAGCAAGTAACTTGATCAGCACTTCCAACATTTGAGGTGGTTATTGGTAATTTCACTTTACACCAACCTGAAGCTCCTTCTATTGTAAACTCAAATCGCTTGAAGAAGCTCTAAATATTCCTATCACAATTGAACGGAGGCAGCTTATCACTACAAACTTCTTGAAGAAGCTCATCATGCCTTTTGAGCACAGCGTCCATGGCAAGTTTGAGTTTCTCATATCCACTGGGTTCAGCTTGGCGCAAAGATCCTCTGTTAAAGCAAGCCTGATGCGCCATGGCTGACAATTGAAGGTTTTATTTATTTATTTCATCAATGGGCCCTCTGTAGTGAGCACCACTGTTATAAAATCGGTGGTGTAGCAAGGATACACCGAAGGTTTTTTACAGGGATATGCCCACTGAATAATAGGACTGACAACATGAAGATTGTTGTCCTCAAATCAACGCAATAAACCTTTTAATTAATATGGTAATTGCCCCAAGGACACTTCTTTATTTGATCTGGTACCTTCAGCGGATCCTTCCTAGTCAGCTCACTCTCTTCTTACTAAACACCTCCTCACTTCAATCGCCTCATCTCACTTATATCTCAGCGACTTAGATGATACCATTTTTTTAGCTTAGTTATTCATTCCACCATGTCTCATTGGTTCTGGCAGAGTCCATCAACTATTAAATTCACGATCGCCTAGTTTGAGGAAATTACCAATCATTCATTGTGCATTGACATTTCCTAACTGCCTAATCACTATATATTTGTAGGAATTCCTCCTATACTCCGAGGTCAACTTCCCTCATCAACATAAATACTCGATAATATTTATATAGGTCTAACCACGACAGTTAACAAATGATCCATCAGTAATTATTTTGGCTTATCATTCAGTCATATAGATTTCTCAAAACTCTCAAGTGCTCTCTTCTGCAAGATATCCAGTTCAATTAACCAGGTATTTCACTTTACCATGATGTGTTTGTCTCCCTTTAATAGCCTCCACCTTATACTCAGGACAGGGAACTTTAATCAGTGGTGGTGCTAGTTCTTTGACTTTCTGGTGTGGTAGGGAACTTCCTTCTTTTTTTGTGCAAGAGGGAACGATGGAATACTTTGTGAATTTTCCAACCTTCAGGCAATTCAAGACGGTAAGCCACCTTTCCTATAGCCTCTATGACCTTGTATGGCCCTACGCGCCTATGAGCAAGTTTCTGACATGGTACATTCAAAGGAATATTGTGAGCATCCAGATAAACTTGGCTACCTACTTCAACACCTTACCAGGCACATGCTTCCTATCCGCAAAGTCCTTGTAAGTATGTACTGCTCAGTTCATATTTTCTAAGCAAAGTACATAAGTTTGATGAATTTTTTTAAAAATTTTCTCCCAGGGGAGTTGTCTGCTTCAACAGATGGCAATGGTTCCCAGTTCGCATCATGCCTATAGTTAGTTTTGAATGGTGACATTCCAGTTGAAGAATGATCTAGAGCGTTATAACAGAATTGGGCCATAGGCAACAACTCAGCCCAGTTGTCCTGCTCCGCATTAACATAGCATCTCAGGTACTGCTCCAGCTCCTGATTAACTCTTTCAGTCTGTCTATCAGTTTGCGGATGGTATGCAGTGGATAAACATCTCTTGATTCCAAGGTCTATATGGATCTTTTTCCAAAAGTTTGATGTGAATTGAGACCCTCTGTCTGAGACCACCTCCTTGGGAGTACCATGATGCAGGAATAGATTTCATATAAACAGACGAGCTATCTCTTTATCCATGACATTGGTAGTAGTTGGGATAAAATAAGCCATTTTAGTAAATCTATCTACCACCACCAGTACTGCATTGAATCCTTTGGAACGGGGTAGCTCTACTATAAAATCCATGGATATTGACTCCCATGACTTTTGTGCGATTGATAATGGTTGTAATTGTCCTTCAGGAAGTCCTCTACGAACCTTGATGCGCCCACAGACCTCACACCATGCCACATATTTTAAGGCGTCCCCTCTAAGACCAGGCCATTGGTAAGATCTTTGAATCAGTTGGATCATTTTATTCTTTCCAGGATGTCCTGCCATGCCTACATCGTAGTGCTCGCGCATAACATCCAATCTTAAAGGTCCTTCTGGTACATAAAAACAACTTTTTTCAGAATAATGACTGACCCTTTAACGAGTAATCCTTTTTGTACCACATGCTGTCTAAGTTTTAAATGAGATCATTCTTCACATTCTAACAGAAAGCATCATCATTTTGAACATCCAAAAGCTCATCTCCACGGCCCACTAGTACAAGATGTGATAATAATGCAGCAGGATCCTTGGTCTTCAGAAACACATGTATATTAAACTCTGTAATTTCCCCCTCTTCAGGTATCATGTCAAGACGCCGGCTTAAGGAATCTTGAACGACATTATTTTCCCAGGTTTGTAGCTAATGTCCAAGTCATAATCCGTCAGAGTAATTGCCCATCATGCCTGACGCTGGTTCAATTGCCGTGGGGTGAAAAAGTAAGTGAAATTTTATGGTCTGTCAAAACATTTTTGTACTTTGCCCCACATAGGCACCAGCGCCAGTGTTTTAGACATTAAACAACGGCCAACATTTCCATGTCATAGATAGGATAGTTTCATTCCGCTGGGATAAATTTCTTGAAATAGTAGGCTATGGGATGCAGCCTACTATCATCCCACTTCTGCAATAAAGCCCCCCCAATAGCGTATCCTGTAGCATCAATCTCAACCACTAAGGGCTTTTCATCTTTGGGCATTGACAACACAGGTGCAGAAACAAAGACAGCCTTCAAGTCAGAAAAGATTTTTCCGCCACATGAGACCATTTATATGGAACACTTTCTGATGTAAGCCGTGTTAAGGGTAACGCAATAGAAGAAAAGTTTTTGATAAAATCCTTGCAAAAGTTTGCCAAGCCTAAAAAACTGTGAACATCCTTCCAAATATTAGATGCAGGCCAAGATGTGATGGTATCCACTTTGCTAGGTGCCATGGTGAACCCATTTCTGCCCAAAACATAACTAAGAAATTCAACTTCCTCCTGTGCAAACTCACATTTTGATAGCTTTACATGTAAGCTGTACCTTCTAAGCTTCTCAAAGTCCAAATTCAAGTGCAGTAAGGGCTCCTCCTGCGTCTTGCTGTAGATCAAGATGTCATCAAGATAGCCTACGCAGAAGTGGTCTAGGTAGCCACCCAGCACCGTATTAATCATTTATTGAAATGTATTAGGTGCGTTGCACAATCCAAATGACATCACCAGATACTAAATAGCCCAAATTGTGTCTTAAATGCTGTTTTCCACTCATCACCTTCTTTTATCCATATATGGTTGAATGCATCCTTCAAGTCAACTTTGAAAAAGATTGTAGCTCCAGACAATTGGTCACTCAAGTGATCAGCATCAGGTAAGGGATACCGGATCTTTATGGTTATTTTATTGAGCTTCTGGTAGCTTATACATGACCATAGTTCACCGCTCTTCTTACAAACAAACAACAATGGTGATGAACAGGGAGAGTGGGACTCTCATATAAACCTCTTATCAAGCATTGTATCCGGGTATTCTCTCAGGGGCAATCTGTTCCCTCTTATTTCAACTATAGATAGGTCCATGCATAGGCTGCTTCCCTTCTAGTAAATCAATTGCGTGATCAAAAGGACCCATGAGCTGGTAGTTGCTTAGCCTCCTCCTCTCCCAAAAAAAGTGAAGCCCATTTTTCGAGATACTCAGGGATCTTTCCTTTTAAGGCTCCAATGGACCACACTGAGAAACTGTTGCAGACATGTGAAAACCTTTATGCTCTTCTGAAGCACACTCAATGAGCTTATCCTTTAGCTTAATTGTGATAGAGTTCCGTCCATAATTGTGCTGGAGTTCATCCTTTGTCCACCAAGGATACCCAAGAATTACAGGATGGGGTAAACTACGCAGGACCCAAAATTCAACTTTCAATTTACTTACCCCAAAAGTTAAGTCAATGTGACGTGAGCAGCGGTAAGCTAAAATACTGTCCATCATTTCCCAAGGTTACTTTCATCAAAGGTTTCTTTGCATGCAAGCCCATCATTTTCACTGCATGCTCTGAGATGAAGTTCCGTGAGGCCCCACTGTCCAGCAAAGCCATAGTTTTCAAATTTCTCTTTCCAACATTTAAATTTAAACTCAATACTGGATAAGATGCTTATTATTTTTAATGAGGAATTGAGGGTCTGAGGTTTTTTTGTAGCACTTCTGTTCCCAGAATTATCTTGGTCTGCTAATACCCACTATTAGACTCTGGGTGACCTCAGTAACTTTGTTTAAGGGTAGCGTGATGGGGTGGTGTCTAATCAAATCTGCTAAGTGACCTCCAACCCTTGTCTGAAATAAGGCGCTCCCATTTCCTCATCTGATTCTGCCCTCTGAAAGTTCTTAAAAAACTCATATGTATATTGCTCAATTGTTTGACCTTCCTGTTGAAGGTTCATCAAGGCAATCCGTGCCTGTAATCTGTTACCAGTGGAAGCCACCGCAAATAACAACTGACCTTTAAATGCTTCATAATCTTCACACAAATTCTCATTCTCTTCTAAGGCCCTTATAAAACATCACAGAGCATCATCAGTGAGTTGTGAGCCTACTGCCATCTTTTTCACGTGTCATCTGAATAGTAATCAGGATAAGCTTTTAAATATGCCCCCAACAATGTAATACCTTCTTTTACTTCAGCTAAAGTTAATTTCTTAATCAAGGAGACTGTAGGGTAAGTCATAGTTGTATAGTTGGCAACACACTCTGTTTGCATCTGAATGGGTCCTACTGCTTCTTTGTAAGTTATTTCATATTGCTTTACCAGTGAAACCATCTGCACCAGTAATTGGTATCTTTTCATCGAATAAAACAAATATTAAAGCTCCCAATAAAAATGCAGTGGAATATTTATTATAAATCATGGTGGGCAAAATGTTAGGGACTGGTGTACTACTGACCTGGTTGGTGGTAGCTAACCATGAACTAGCATAACCAAGGGGTTTGATCCAGTATGACAAGGACACTAGAGGTGTCCATGTATAAGAAATGGTGGGTAAGATGGTATGGGAGTTTCCTAAAGATATGGTTTTAATATAGGAAAATTGGAAGGGAGTTTCTTGTAGATGGGGTGGTAGATTGGTATTGATAACACTTTAGTAAATAATTTTAATAGCGTCTGCATGATAAAGAATATTTTTAAAATTATTTGAGGTGAGTCAACCTTGGGACAACTATACCACACCGAGAATGTTTTCTAGCCAGTACAGGTTTTTAACTCAAAACCTGCACTAGGGGTGGAAGCAATTTACCCGCTCAGCTAAACACCCTAAGAATATTTTATTGACCACAAATACTAACCAAATGAATGCCTTGGTTTAATATACCATCCAACTTCCTGTACTTACCTAAGCTTAATTGTTTTTAAAACAGTGCACTATTAATCTCTGGAGCTTATGGGATTGTAAATTGCATGTGATTTTGAAAAGCAGTGGAAATCATCTCAATTGTATTGTAAATTTGGTTTGATGTGATTAACTGACTCAATATTATCACAATTGAGGTAATTCAAATTAATGATCGAACATTTTTGATACAATTATTCATTTGATATGCAATTATTCGATCTAACTTTATCACATATCCTCTTGATCTGATAGATGATGTCTGTAATCTCAGGAATTTCACTAATGTCAGGATTCACCCTGACACCAACTAATGACTACCTTATATATTCATACCATTTTTGAACTTATAACATTCTAGAAGGACACCTACAAGTTTGTTATGGGGGATTCAGAGAACTGTTGTGGCTTAGTTCTGAGCGCTTCTGGGATTGGTCATCCTTAGAAATACTAATTAATTAGAGGCTTTCTTAGTATGAAAAAGCTAGACAAGCCCTATTTTCTCCCAATATCAAGTGGTTTCTCTTTCTAAACCTTTTTAGATGGTTAGTATCAATGTTGTAAGTCTGCTAAATCAAGCGTCCAATGGCCAATGATTCATATTAATAGCTGTACTTACTTACTAAATAGATCAAGGCCACATTCCTTTCTTCAGCTCCAGCCAAAGCTACCACCTTATTGTATATAATTGCATTATCAACCAAAATGGTTGTCCTATAATTCTCTTAGAGAGATGGAGAAAGCATTTGGTCATCAATGGTGAAAGAATTAACTGACTTAATGGTATTCACTCAAGTGTTTACCACCCTTATCATTCTGCTACCAATGAGATTGTAGATCAAGTTATGCTACTTTAGTCTCAACTTATCTAAAAAATGCCTGACAACCTTCTACATTGGCTGCAATATTTACATAGTGCAATTCTGGCTTACCAATTTTAGCCAACATCATGTCTTTAAAATTTCTCCTTTCAAGCTTTGTATAGAAGGAATCTTTAATTAACCACTAAAGTACATATATGTTAGACCATGCCTCCTCAAAACCCTGAAGTTACCATGAAAGCTATTGCTAACTATATTATTTGGCTTCATGATCTGGCCTTAGATAATCTGTCTACTACCATCTCCAGAGAACATATCAGTAGAAAACAAATCTCACTACATATCTTCTAGCTAGGACTTAGTCTTTTTTACCATAACCAGCCAGGTAGAAGAAACAACAATCTAGCTTCAAATTGTCAGGACCTTACAGGGTCATTTTAAGAGAGTAAATGAACATTTGATTGTCAAGATTACCAAGGGTACTGTTGAATGGTTGACTGGATCTAAATCTTCGCTTATTATAAACCAAAGATATCCTAAGTATATCTGAACTTGAATTTGTGGCCTAGCGATTTCACTTAATTATATTCAACTATGATGACATGGGCTCGAGGGCTTTGTTGGTTAGGTCAAACTTAAATTTAAATTTTGATATAATGATTCAGGCACGTGGGCTTTGTTGGTTTATGTTGAAATTAGTTTTTAATGTCGGTCAAGTTTTTGATCAAATTAATTATTAATTAGTGATACAAATCGTCTTGGTATGTGCTGCTGATTGCATGTGAAAGTGAATTGGTTCAGCTATTTTGAAGATATGACAAAACGCCATCTCAAGGATGATGATGGTGTTTACTCTGACTCTGAGGCTGAGCATGATGCCCTGTGTTGAAGTATTTGTAGACGTCATTACAAACTTTTTACGTGGCCAAGGGTCACTGAAAAGTAAGGCGTTATGGGTAAGATGTGGTTAACATTGAATCCTATAAATAACCCTTGCAATTAAACTAATAAAGATATCCTTTAACTTCTGGATTAAGTTTCTAGTTTATCTTATAACCTTTTTGCGTTATCACTTTTGCTTTATATTAAAGTTGATTTTCACTTGGGATCAGTAGGATCATGGCAGCGGGCCATTATCCAAGTGAAACAACTGGGTATACAATTGAAGTATTACCAAAAAGCTATATCATAAATTTAAAGCACCATCCTGTCTATTGTCCTCACACAATAGATGCTTGAAGCTGCAGTTTCCACCAAACAACAAACCAGCCATCAGGTGAAGCCCAAATTTTCAACAGGTACCATGCTGAATAGAGTGCATAGCTATTTATGGTCTTTTACCCCCACGCCAAGATTTAGGATAAATCATCATCAAGATTTGATATCTGATTTGGGCAATTTCCCAATTAGACAGTCTAACTTGATATGAAGAAAATAAATTCCCTAGAGTAGTGTTACTAAATCCAATATAAAGAATTCTTTACATCTTCATTGAATAATCCTAGGAAGCCTGTCAAAATCTGAGAAGAACAAATTGAGTGAAGACCTTGTCTTGGAAGTCCCTGTCAATTTATCTAGAGAACTGGTACCTTACCCCTTATAAACATTACTCACTTTTAATAAAAAAGTATTTGAGGTGGGTCAACCTTGGGAAAATATACCAACACTGAGAATTTTTCTAGCCAGTACAGGCTTTGAACCTGTATTGAATAAAACCTGCACTAGGGTGGAAGCAGGTACTCACTTTTAATATAGTAGTTTACTGTTCATATGATATTTTTAGTTGTCAAGCCGTTGTTGAGCTAAACTTAAACATAATTAGATATTAATGATAATTCTACTTTAATTTTTATATTTATTGAAGCTTAAATTAAGGTCTAAAGGTATCCTAAACTATACCTGGCCGTCAGAATCTTTCCTCTCACCAAAATGCCCTGACTTAATCCTTTTTGCTACACCAATTTTAGCTCCAGACAATTTACCACTTGCCAGTGTTGCAATAAAGGAGGCTAAAATGTAAAGTTATGAAGTTTGTTTAAAATACGATATGGTGTCAATTATATTTAGATTAGTGACTGAACAAGTTGAAATTAGATTCTAATACATGGCCAGGTATTCATTAGGGTACATGAATGCTCAGTGACAATACTGAAAATTGGCTAGCTAGCCTAAGTATACCCCAAGAATATAATTGCATCAGCATGCAAATGGGTCTTTAAAGCAATTTCTAGAGTATCTACAGGAGAGATGATATTGCTATAAGAGGCACTGGCATTAAAGCTGATGAGAGGTTAATTAATTGCAATCCTGTGATAGGACCAGGAATTTCAACTATTCCTATTGATTAAGATTTTGTACTTCATCTAAAAAATATTTTCATATCATTATATTTTGGAAGTATTAAAAACACAATTTTATTATGTTTTAAGTATTTTATTGAACCTAAAGGTGCACAATTTTAATTTTCTAAGAGTGGCACTCAATACAGAGAGTGGTAATTTGACCACCTTTGGAACTCTCAGCTCACCTGGATCATGGTGGACTCCCCCAATTTTGGCTGTAATCCTCTCACCAATTCATACACAGAATTTGTGGGCTTCAGCTCAAAGTATGAAAAGAAACTTATTATTTTAGATGAAGAACCACAATTTTTTACCTTAGAAGTCCCTTCTAATCAAAATGTGTAACAGCAGATATACAGCTCTTAGGTGTTAGAACCTCATTATCTTATAATTGGAGGTCCTCCAATTACACACCTGAAAATCACAAAAAATTCTCAAATAGCTCATTAAAGAGTTCAATTTGCATGCCAATGACCAAGAGAAAAACTTTATGGACAAATTTTACATCACTGAGACCAAGCCTAACGCTACAAAAGTTACATGGCTTACCTCATTAGAGCAATGATGATCTTAATCAGAAGACTTATTATAATCAAAACATTAAGTAATAACTTGCTTCCTAATTTTAGTATCTATTCACCAACTCAGCATGTGCTGGCTTGCCACAGCATTAAGATTTAATACTTAATGGACTTTTCACAGTTGCAAAAGAGCAACAATTTTATTTCCATGATTATTTTGACTACACTTTTTAGAAGTCAGAAATGTGTTGTCCAATTTCAAAGATGCATCATAGAATTAAGCGAGTATTTAGACCAATTTGTGCAACAATTGTATGATGAGCTTCCATAGGCAATATGTGACCTTATAGTTGCAGAGGTCTTACCCTTACATGTATCTGCAAAGAAATACACTTTAAACCACCTTAAAGTGTTCCACGAAGGATTTTAAATAAAAACCAGTTTCTATGCTAATGCTGAACACTGTTAGGAACAGGTTAATCCATTAAATGATGCCTCGCCAAGTTTAGAGATTAGGTCACTGATAAACTCAATTAGCTCCAGTTATATATATCCAGATCTGAAAAGATGAAAACAGAGATTTTCTCATTTCATAGAACTTCAGAGTATATTCAACTGTTCACTTCTGAACCCTTTACATGGGATGGTACAAACTCAAGATCACTCAGGCGCCATGGCCACACATTTGCTAAAACAAATGAATATGCTGTAATTGAAGGACAACTTGATTCCCTGAATGACGCAAATGGCAGATTATATTGCAAAAACAAAAACTACTACAATCATCTGAACATCACTACCTTAAAGCAAGAGATGCTCAATGTGATAGTTATCAACTATGTAATATTCTATATGACTTTTAATAGTGATTAAGCCATCTGGAAAAAAGCTAGATGCCAAGAAGTAACACTAACAAAGCGCCTAACAAAAAACTGATAAAGGGAGGGGAAAATTAAATGAGGTTGTTTGTAAAAAGGAAGATCTAAAAGCACCTCTCAAGGGGCCTTTTGCAGCTTTAAATGAAGAGGGAATGGGTCCGCCTCAAGAAGCAGTTCTGGAGAAAAAGAATTCGCTTCCACATATGATTTTCTCAGAGGAATCAAAATCATGCTTGTTGCAATGTACACATATCCAAAATTCCGCACATAAACCTGCTGTTGGCAAGAACACTCCTTTACATGTCACCATTTATCTCACCTTAATCATTTTTAAAAAAGTGGAGATGCCCCATTGGTGCTGATATTGTGCAGCTCAGAAGGTGAATAGTATTTTAAATTAGGTTTAGATTGCCAGAAGAATAAAAAAAGTTTGAGTTTACTGTGGAAGGATAATCGACCAGAATAAATTAAAGTTCTAACCTCAACATCAAAAGTGCAGACAAGTCATCTGTTACTTGGATAGTAGCTATGTTTTTTATCAGAAGGTCAAAAAATCCATGATGAAGCTCTTTTTTGGGTTGTGGTGACTGGGAAGTTGGAACAATGCAAAGCCAAGCTCCTCAATATTGGGTTTCAACGCAATATGACCTTCACCAAATTTTCCAACCACCTTATTCAAGAGTCTTGCTTGTTACAAGGGGCTGTGATCTATCTGAAGCTGATTTGGATATAGTGATGATCTCAGTTATAAAGCCATGCAAAAACTTTTCTGATGCAATTTCTTCAGTTCTATAAGGAGAGTTGCCCTTATGTAAAATGGGCGCTACTTGTAGCAGGTTTGTACCAATTTCTAGTCCCTATAATTGTGATATAATTTTTTATCCCTGACCAAACGACAATCCCTCCCACATGAACCAAGCATAATCCACCCATGAACCCAGAGCTGGGAAAACAAATAACATTTAAAAACGTGATGGTTCCTATATAACTTGTTACAAATACCACCAAATAGGCTACTAAGAATTGAACTTCCCTGAGAAGAAAAAGAGTACACATGGTACAATTGACTTTTAACGATCTTGGAAAAGACATGCATAGAAGAGGAGGGACTATTCATCTCTACCAATATAATACACCAGTCTAACAAAATAAGCACAATATAATTTTGTAATATACACAGAACTTCATCTGATATTTACTATAGCAGACAACTGCAACCAAAATTAATGTAGTAATGACTTATATACAAACAAATTAAGTTACAGTAAAATAAAGCCCTAAAAGGAATAAATAAGACACCCAACTATCAAATATAGAGAAAAGCTCATCAGACAAACCACGCTGATTCACCAATGAACATCCCTTAGGAAGGAGTTAATATGACTGTCTAAGCAAACATAATTACAAGAAACTATCCAAAGGTTGGGTTTTGCTTTAAGTTTTATAAACAGGAATGAATAATTATGTGTACAAGTATTGGATAACTGAATTTATTCTTACTATATATTTACTTATTGAAATAATTTTATGGCAAAAAATTGGGTAATAATTAACACTGGGGCATAGTTCAACGTTGTGTTGATCAAGATGACGGCTAAAAATTATAAAAAATGGATGTTAAAAACAGGTACATATCAATACTGATGGAACTTAATGTACCTTAACTAAAGGAACATATAACATCTTACATCAACATTGGTTCAATTGGTGTATTAACGACCACATATAAATTTCCAATTAGCGTTATGTCCTGTTGATTTTGAAGGTTTTTATGCAGTATTTCTAAAGCCATTATCAGTATGTCAAGAGTCATTAAAACTCAAAGTCACAAAATTCCAGTTTATTCTCATTGCATGGCATACTTGTAAGGAGAGTGTCTATAACTCTTTTGTTCCCAGCAGGGTAGTGCACGGTGCACATGCCCAACGCAAGGGACCTAGATGTCAATAATAAAGTGAGAAGAGCCCCGCAGAGGGTGCTGGAGCTGAAGTAACTTAGAACAATGGTGTTTAAAGATATATAAAAGAACAAAACCCAGACTAACACCAAGACTGGAGTGAACCCCAAAAGTGGGGTCCATACCCAAGCGGTGCTATGGGATGGAGGGACCAAAGGTCCAGCGGGGCACCTGAGGAGAGAGTTAGGGTTGTGAAAATAAAATGGTTAACATTGCATGAGACCTCCTCAAAGAGGTCCACGCACAGGTACACCCAAGGTAAAAAACAAATAGTATAATGCATGAAGGACTTTTATTAGGAAAAAAGTTAATCAACAAAAGATTAGTCTCAAGTGAACATATTTAAGGAAACTCGGTGGAATAATTAAATGATGGAAGTGGTTCTAAGCTTAGCGCTCCAATAAGTTCACGCTTCCATTGGTCAATGTACTATACTTGGTAATCGACCAAACTTGGGTATTGATTGTAGGTAAGGCTGATCTGAGCTGGAAATTTCAAAAACTGAACAATTTTCAAGCCCCCATTGACTGAGAAATTGAAGAAGGCCGTCATTTATATTTGAAAAGCTGGTTCATTTTGATGCACCTGCTGTAATACAGGGCCAAAATTTTCTCACATCCTCAGGACCAACCTGGGCATACCTCGCCTTAACCCAGCATTGGTCAAAGGTATGTTTGAGGTCAGGCAGACCTGCCAACTTTACTCTCTTGGCCTCCTGACATGCAGCTTTATCTTTGGTGTTTGTCCCCATTATCATGTCATCCTTAAGCCATGACATTACCCTCTTATTTTTGGGGCTCCACCCCCTCCAGGGGCTTGCGCCAGGAAAAAGTTCTTGTGGGATGGGGCCAACTTCATAGTGGAAACAGTTTTCTTTGATTGAGATATGGCGGCCTGAGAAAATTTTTCTATGGAAACCGTCAATCAGATACTGGGCGTGCGTGCAGTTTCATGCTGGTACCCAACGGTTTTCCGCTGCATCAAATCCTTCCAGGATACCAGGTACACAAGTCTTCTTTTCACTCGGTGGGAGGCTACTATCTCCTCTACTTCCCATTCTGGCGCCCCATCCACGAGATAAGCCTCAGAACTCTCTGGTGGGGGCCCCTCAAACAACATCAATTTTCTTTTGTGAAAGACTGAAAAAATTTGAAATGAAGAGAGAAGATCTAACTGGTGTGAGGCGTGGCCCACCTTTCTGGCAACGCAGTAAGGGTCAATCATCTTTAGTCCCAGCTTTTTGCATGGCTTCTTGATAGGGATGTTTTGAGCATCAAGCATCATGAGATTCCCTTCTTTGTACGCTGGACCCACTTGTATTTTTCCATCGGCGTTCTCCTTATAAACTTTCATTGACGCCTCCAAACTTATGGAGACCCCTGGTGTACTTTATTGATAGTCTTAGCAAAGTCCACCACCTCTTCTACTTTTGATCCACAACTAGGCTCCATGTTATAGGTGGGGTTAAACCCATGGTTGGCGAAAATGGGGACAACCAATAGATGCATGTAACGTGTTGTTATAGCTAAACTGGGCCATAGGAAGGTGAGAAACCCAATCTGAATGATCTGCGGCATTTAAACACAGCAGAAACTGTTCCAAGCATTGGTTCACTCGTTCAGTCTGCCCATCTGATTGGGGGTGATAGGCAGTTTAATGGCAGGGGCGAATCTGAAGAGTCTTACACAACTCTTCCCAAAAGACAGAGGTAAATAGGGTCCCCAATCACTAATAATTTCTTGGGAGACCCCGTGAAGTGTAAACACATGAGTGATGAAGAGCCTAGCCATCTCAGCTGGGGTTACTGTGGTTCTGCAAGGAATAAAGTGGGAAAACTTCGTAAAATAGTTTACTACCACCATGATGGCATCATAACCATCAGAAACAAATAATTTCTACAATGAAATCCACTGATAGGGAAGTACAAGGCTCTTCAGCATTTGAACTGGTACCAATAACCCCGCTAGTGGTTGTCAACTTGGTTTTATTTGATTGCTGATCAGGCGCTCTTTACAATACCTGCCCACCTGAGTGGGTAATCCCTTCCAATTTCATGTGCGGTGAATTAGCTCCAGAGTCTTCGCCTTTCCAGGATGACCAACGGTGATTCCGTCATGATAGTCCCAGATAATTTCCAGGTGAAGTGGTCCAGCGGAAACCCATTGACGCCCCTTAAACCATACCATCTCATCCTTTACATGATAACCCCTGGTTATATCCTCCTGATTCAGTGCACTCTTAGCAAGGACTATAGTATATTTGGCTGACAACGGCTGAGAAAGGACTAACTTTCTGAACATACCATATTCCTCCACATTTTCCGGAGGAGCAAGAGCTAGACCGTTGTTTGAGGGAGAGGGAGGTTGAGACAAAATCTTGCTGGGGAAATCATCAACTGGGTATTATGCACCTCTACCTCCTTCGGATTGGGAGCTAATGCAGGATTTTGGTTTAATGCGTCCACCAAACCATTCTCCTTGCCCTTAGTAAACTCATAAGAAAATGCAAATTGGGCAAGGGTCTCATGCCAACGGGTTTGCCATGAGGTCAAGACATGAGGTGCGTGGTAATACAGTAAGGCATGGTGATCTGTAAATATATGGAAAGGTTGGGAAGAGCCATGCAGGTGATGACGCAATAAGTTAACGTCTTAACCACTGCAATAAATTTTTGTCATAAATTGCATAGAAAAATTCAGGCAGGGACATCTTCCTGGAAAAATATCCCACCGGTTGCTCTATTCCATCTTCACCTACTTGTAATAAGGCAGCTGCTATGACGAAGTTGGAGGCATCAGTAGACAAAATGGACTCCTTTTCAGGATCTACATGGCAAAGGATGGACGTGGACAACAGGGTACATTTTACTGCTTGGAAAGCATCCTCCAAAAAGGGGGACCACTGGAGCACTTTTTCCCCACTTGCCTTATACAAGGGCGCTGCCACTTCAGAAAGATTTGGTGTAAACTTTTTAAGGAACATACATGTCCCCAAAAACTTCTCAATTCCTTGACCAAAGTTGGGGTGGGCCACTCACAAAACGATTTCTCCTTGTCTGGAGTTATCATGTATCCTTAGTCAAACATGACGTTGCCCAGGAGGGTGACCTAGGACTTGAAGAATTTAATTTTACTGATCTTCAGCGTAAGTTGGCTGCCTTTAACCGCTCCACCACTTGCCAAAGGTGTGCTGCATGGGACTCATGATCAGGAAGAACACCATAAAAAATCCATGTAGACAACCGCACATACCCCCAACAGGTCCCCCAAAGGCTGTAACGATATGGCGTTGAAAGATAGCAGGGCATTCTTAATCTCAAAGGGAATAACCCGAAATTGGAATATCCCTTTTCTGGTATGGAATGTGGTTAGCCACTCCTGGACCTTCTTAATACGGATCAGATTGAATGCATTTTGGCAATCCAGTTTGGAGAAAACTTAGCCTTCTCCACATAGCGTGCAATTTTTATGTCCAGTGGAATGGGATGTAAATCTGGTACAGTGACATTGTTTATGTTCCCATAATCTACGCATGGGCGTAAAGTACCATCAGACTTCTCCACAAAGAGAAGTGGGGAACATACAGGGGAGGTACACTGAAAAATCGCACCTTTGGCTAACTGTTCCTTCACCCACACATCCAACGCCTCTTCCTCCCGGACAGTCAATGGGTAAATGAGGGAAGATATATGCACCAGATCCAAAGTGAGCTTGAAGTCACAATCGAACTCAGAGTGCTCAGGAGTGCGTTGGCTAAATCTGCATCAAACGAAGATTCCAGACCCTCCAAGCAGGAAAGTAAAGGTACCTCCAGTGAGGGCTTCAACAATGGAGCGAGACTGAGATGGGGATATTGGGCCAGTGGGGCAAATCGCCCTAAAAGTAGTCTCAGACAATGGAACAATCAATGTACGACCATTCTTTAATGTCAAGGATAGGGTATTGTCTCTCAAGTTGGTCCTGATGTCAAACTTTCGCCACCATTCTAGGACCAAAATAATGGGTACAAAAGAGTTTTTGATTGCTTGGAAACGGTCTGTCAAAAGATACTTGCCCACTTGATAATCCACTAACCCTAGAACTTCAGGGTGGGAATACCTTGAGAAGCCCCTCTCTCTAACCATATCACCTGGAAAGTAACTAAGCTCAAGGTAGTCGGCTAGTTCTTGGTCATATAATTTTCAGAGGCTCCTGAACCACCAATTTAGTAGTGCTGATTTTATCTGAAGGGAAAGAAGGGGTAGCAGCTAACAAAAAATAACCTGAATGATATTTATTTATAGCAGACAACGCCAACACTTCACCACAAAAATCTTTTTCAGGCGTATACATACCTCCAAGGTACGTCTCTGCATCAAAAAATGGAGAGTGATAGTTGGCCACTCTTACAAATGAGGTCACATGTCCCATCATATCTTCAGCAACTGCATAAACATTTTTGTATTTAAGAAGCAACTCCTTTTCCACCTCCTATGTTCTAAGAATCATGGTTGTGGACAAGCGTGGGTTATCTGGAGTGATTTGATACACTGAAATGGGGTCCATATCTGAGTCATAAGAGAAGATATATGTCTCAGTTGTATATATGTAAACGCCATTATAAAACGCATTTTGGGCCAAAAATGACACCATACCCATTTTGGAGGTGGGTTGTGAACCGTTATTCAGGGCCATCACCACCAGCCCTTCGTCAAGTATTCCACCTGCACCGCCTTAATGCGGTGCCAAGGAAAAACCAATTTTATTGTATTGATTTTGTGATTTTTGGTGGAAAGTTGGGGAAATATGACTCTCAAGCTAAGCATCTGTATCCACTGGTACAAGCAAGAAGGGCGGGTACTTTCCAGTTGGAGGTAGCAAGAATTACTCTGAGATGCTCCAACCTTTAGGAAAAAGAGTAAACAGGGGTGAGCCCCACCGCGGTCATGACCAACATCTGGTGCACCCCGTTTGCACTTTGTGAAAGTCCCACACAGGAAAAGTTAGTGCATATAAAAAAAAATGGTTGGTCAACTAATGTAAGGAGAGTGTCTATAACTCTCCTGTTCCCAGAGGGGTGTTGCATGGTGCACATGCCCAATGTAAGGGAACTAGTTGTCAGTAATAAAGCGAGAAGAGCCCCGCAGAGGGTGCTGGAGCTGAAGTAATGTAGAATGATGGTGTTTAAAGATATATAAAAGAACAAAACCCAGACTAACACCAAGGCTGGAGTGAACCCCAAAGTGGGTCCATACCCAAGCGGCACTCTGGGCTGGAGTGCAAAGATGGCCCAGGCTGGAGGGACCATGTAGTCCCAGCGGCGCACCTGAGGATAGAGTTATGGTTGTGAAAATTAAAAGATTAACGTTGCATGAGACTTCCTTGAAGAGGTCCATGCACAGGTTCACCCAAGTTAAAATAGAGGAAACCTATACTGCATGAAGGGTTTTTATTAAGAAAAGAAGTAAACCAATGAGAGAGATTGGTCTTGAGTGAACAATTCTAGAAATTTTGGGTGAATAATTGATTGATGGAAGTAGTGCTAAACTGAGTGCACCAATAAGTGCACGCTTTCATTGGGCAATGTACTATACTTGGTAATCGACCAAACTTGGGTATTGATTGTAGGTAAGGCTGACCTAAGCTGTTAATTTCGAAAACTGAACGTGTTTCAAGACCCCGTTCACTAAAAAATTGAAGCAAACCATTATTTTTAATTGAAAAGATGGTTCATTTTAATGTACCTTCTCTAATACAGGACCAAACTTCCCTCACATCCCCAGGACCAACCTGGGCATACCTCGCCTTAACCCAGCGTTGTTCCAAGGTATGTTTGAGATCAGGAGGCCTGCCAACTTCACCCTCTTGGCCTCCTGACATGCATCTTTATCCTTGGTGTTTGTCCCATTATCATGACATCCTCAAGCCATGACAATACTAATAATAATTGTCTCATCTCATGTAAAATTGGCGTAGAAGGATGGGGTAATCCCCATGCATTTTTGTCATATAAATTGAAAAGAACAAAACTTTACCTACCATATCCATAAAAAGGGCACATCTACGTTCAAGTTAAATATTGTGATACACTTTGGGCACCAAGTAATCTTGGGCACCACTCTATAATTGACATACTGGAAGGGCTTTATAGAAAAGTGAATTACTCATACTTAGCAATATATGGAACCTCATGTAGTTCCAAGAGTAGTATTACCAGACATGGTGGCTATAAAATTTTGTTGACAAACTTGAAACATGTGCTGATGATGGTAAAAAGTCACCAAACGTTGGCTATTTATACTTGACCTAAACCAAAGAGAAAAAATAAACGTATTTTTTGATTCATTGAAAGAATTTGGCCCCCAAGTTATGTCCCACCAAGCATATTAGCCTTAGTCACCAAAGAAACATGAAAAGCTTACTGTAGATCAGAAGAACAGGGCTTTAGCCTTGTTTGACAGTTACTGTAAGCTATTTGCTGTAAATGATCATGATCTAAACTGCACTTGTAACACAATCCACCATATTTGAATTTGGGATCACTCCCTATTTTGCCTTTGGCCTATTTACTTCTCTTATACTTCAAAAAGGTTGTTACTTAGGATTGTTGAAATTGCATAATAGCGTTGTATGTCACATCAAGGGTCAGTTTTACAACAGCTTAAGGTATTCTGCATGATGACAGGACTTACAAAACAGAAATTAACGTTATAAATTAAAAGCAAGTTATTATTTAAATATGATGTAATGTAATATCTTAGTACTGACAGTGGCTTAGGGCTTACTGTTTAGTAGTCTAAGTTATAGTGTTAGTTGTTAGATGCTACTTGATGAATTAGATCTTCCTTCCCAGTTGCAGTTCATTGAGTATAATCCTATATTATCACTTAGTTCCCATTTTTCAAATAATTTGCAATTGAGAAGCACTTAGAATTTTAGTCATTTGCATATATATGAAAAAAGTTGGAAAAATAGCGCCTGTACTCAGGCATTTATAATATTATATCAATCAGGCTATTACAGCGAGACACTGACAAATGTATGAGTGGATAATAAATATTTTTAAAATTAAGTTTATTCCAGCGTGAGGGCAAGGTAATTAATAATTAAAAATAAAGATACTAGTTTCCATGGCCATGGACTAGTTAAATCAATGAAGATTATAAATTTAAAGTTTGCATTGGCAAGATCAGGGAATAACCATGATAATAGTTATCATAAACTAGGATGTGAGGTAAAATCATTAGAAAGTAATTTAATTTGAGAGAGACAAAGTTTTTCTGGTTGAACAAGACCAAACCTCTGATGAGTTGACCCTTTATCAACGGAAATCACCACCTAATGAATCCGTTGATTGGTCCTATACCTTTAAGAATACAAAGGGTCAGAATGATTACAATATGCCTTCATTATATAAATATAAGACTGAATAAAGTACAAACTAAGGAAAAACTCTTTTAAAATTAGGAAAGATCTTGCCAATCAAAGGGCACATATCTTAAATGAAGCGTGGCCTTTAAAGACTATAAATATCCCCTTGTTTAAATGAAAAAGTACGCTTTATCATTAAATCTGATTACATATTACCCAAAATGAACATTTTCCATAGTTAGACATAGTACAAATAAAAGCACACTTATGCTTTAAATGACTAATAATTGTATAGCATTCAAAGGGACTGGCTAAAAATCTTTGGAATCTCAAAATTTTAGTGCTTTCTGAAAACTACCTTTCAAGGCTACTAGGTGAAGACACATCTTAACAATGATAAATAATTCCAGCAGTAATGAAAACCCCAAATGGAGGAAGGCACAGTTGTGACAAGTTGGCCACTTCAACTAATAATAATCCCTATCAAAATATAGAGATTTGAAAATACCAAGTGCCAATGGCATTTACTCTTCTAGTTCCTAATGATGCGACCTATCAGATTAAGTCAACCAAAGTAGCTGAGACTGCTGAAGCTTTACTTTATGATTCTCTACAACTTGGAGGAATATTCAAATGAAGTCATTTCATCCATGTCAAAGAGTATATGATGATCCTAAACAACAATGCCACCCTCTCAAGTAATTCAGTTGAAGTTGCTAAAATTGAGTCATACATCTGAATGTTTGTCCATCCTACTCTCCACCATAAGCTGCAGCTTTAGGAACTAAAATATTGCCATGGAAATGGCAGAAGAAGTTTAGACCAGCCTTCCAGTCAGGATGCATAAGCACCCAAAAAGCAAGCCAGAATGCCAGGGGCATTGCCAATCAAATGACGTTGTATGGAGCTGGGCATCAGGAAATGATGAATTGTTGGTGTAGGACAATAGTGAATATGATCCTGAGAGCAAACCAAATTGAGGCCACCCCAGACCCTGGAGGTCTTGCTGCAGGGGGCGGAACCACAGATATTGTTTCAACAAATTCACCGGTATACTGGGCTGGTTCAACTGGGGAGACAAGGGGGCGCATCCTTGCTTGAAGATGGTGGACATAAGGCCACAAGATCTCAGTATATTGTTGGCGAAAGTTCATAATGACAGGGTTAAATTGCCAGAAGTATCTAGCTTACTGAATCCAATCTATGACGGTGAGGGCCATAGTGACCATGAGTACTGGTAGAGCCCATCCAGTGTACAGTCTGATAGGCCACCAGGGAAAAGCCATTGGGAATGCAGCCAGAAGAAAATCAATAAAATCAAAATTGATTGGTAGTTTGAGGAAACTTTATACTGCAAAGGAAAAGAAAGAAAATCAACCAACAATTTTCTCAGTGCAATGCAATTGATTAAATAGTGGTCAATTGATGCAGGAACAAGATGGGATCGAGACCCTCAATTTTGACCTAAACAATGAATTATTTGGGAATGGGCGGATAATTTCACTAAGAACTGACATTGAAGAATTCAGCGGCAGGCCAAGTTGCTGTCAGTTTGGCCTCAAACGTCCAAACTGAGGCTCAGCTATGTTTCTAATGGTTGGCGCGATGGCGTTTGGCCTGACAAGCAGCGGGAATCACCTAAGGTCACCCCACACAGGGGCGGTCCTATTTGGTTGGGAACAAGTTTGGGACACCCAACCCACCCATGCCCGGTTGCTGGGCCATTAATTTAGTAAAAAGCGTTGCATCAGCCATAACACCCGATTTTCTGGAAGGGAGCTTCTAACCCTCATTGATGGCGTCTGATGCTAACACCTGCCCGTTGGGGATGATCCCTGACAATTTTGAGGGGGGGTTGATTTTTTCAATCATAGTATCAGCTGAATCAAAACCATTGGCTATTCCAGATGATTGATCGGTCTTCATCCCTTTATGACTACATGGAATCCAAATATTGGGCTGACTCCCACTCAATTTTGGGATGATTTATTTCATTTTGGTGATCTCAGCAAAGATTTCCCTGCTTAACTGTATGAGTTCTGCTGAGGTGAGTGTGGGCATCAGGGGAGGGATCTGGAGCGGAAAGGCTGTTACCCAGCGCTCATATACCATGTGGGCGAGGTCGCCCTGGGTAACAAGGGGTACAGCTGCCCTCTTTGATACCTTCTTACTCAGGAATGGGAAAAGGGCCTGATCAATGGCCAAGGGACTTTCCCTGGGACTTACAAATATATGGAGATCCAAAAAAAATTTAAACTTACAAGCAGCTTTATTAAAGACTCCTTAAATTATATGAGACTTCTTTAAATTTTTGTTCAGGACAATAAAGAAGCCACTTTGAGATTAAAGAGAATTTAGTTTCCTAAATTCAAATCAATTAAATCAATAGCAGAGTTGGTAGATATCTTTGCATTGAAATTACTCAGCAGAATGTTAATGCTTCAGCAACCTTACATGGTTGATTAGAACAAGCTGTGACAAAATTGTTAGACCAGTTGAATGAATGACAGCAAAATTATAAGACCCGGATTGGATTTGAAAAATGGAACTGCCAGCTCAACAAATAGCAGATTTTAACCAACCTCTGAAGTGCATTTAAGAAGGCCCCCAGGCCAACTGGTCCTTCAGGGTCTTGAGGCCCTGAAGTACCCTGAGATCCAAGGGCCATCAGGATCTCTGGTGTCAGGATTTGACCCTTTTGAGGTTAATCCTTATCCTGGGTAAACCTTGACACTTTACTTAAGTCCAAGTCTTGAGATACTAACTAAAAGTTTAATAAGTTTTAATAATAACTCACCAAAGGGTCTAGATCGTCATAGGACGATGTCCTATCCAGTTTGAGATGAAATCATTCCTATCTGACCCTACAAGGTGCTTTATAGCAACCTTGTTATGATATTCCATATTTAATATTATTATTGGATCTGATATCTCTTTTATTAGATATCATAGTATCAACCTTTTCCTATATCAATTATTGATGACCCTATAAAAGGGTCCTAAAATACCCAAATAAAGATATCATATATAGCGCTACCTATAGTATTATCTATATATTCTATTTATAATATTTGAGAGCTATGGGCGAACCTTTTTGACCCTGAAGTGTCTAGACCATGTCCAAGGGCCTCTATGTTTTGATCTGAGTCTAGACCTTCTGCCAAGGATCCTAGATAAATAACACCTAATCTGAGTATATCTTCTAAATTGGATTAACTCAAATCGAGGCCAATCAATCATTTGGACTAAAAGATTTATATTATAAGAAAATAAATTTATCCCAAATTCCGTACTAATACTATTCTATCCCCTCCACAACATCCAGCTTTGAGAGCTATCTGATCTTTGAAAAGAGAACCTGTTTTTCCAAGAGTTGTTCTCACTACAGGGACAACTACAATCTGGAATCAAGCAAAGTTGTCTACTAAGGCCTGGAGGATAAGTTAAAATAAGTCTTTTTCCTGAAGTGCAGTGATACAATAATGCATTGTGAAGCCAGTTGTCACAACATAAGGTATTCTAGCCATATATCTGATGAGACCCAATTCAGTTATTAAGATGTCCTCTGGCAAGGGTGAACCTGTCCAAGGTTAAAGTCTAGCCTTTTGAAATAGGAATGCTGCTGGGCTCTACAGTTTTTCACTACCATAGAGAGCCTGAGTTGTTTCCTCAATTGATAATGGATTAAGTTATTTTTATATGTATTTACCCAAATGGGATGAGCTGGGAATTTCTGATTAGTTATAAAATTTTTAAATCCCCAAACCTAGCTTTGTCATCAATTACACCTAGGGCCAAAATTTTATTAGTGAGCCTTCCCAGTGCCAATATTTACCCTGGGGATGAGCCTTGGGATTTTCTGTGTAATAACACATGACGTTTTATTATATATAATTCTTTAATTGTAATATCCTGATTTCTGCAAACATTGTGCATCACTTCACAGTTCTCTCATTGCGAAATGCCATGAAAAAATCTTAAGTAAAATCAACTCCTGATGGCCATTTACCTTGCTTGGCCTTTCCAAGACTCATTCTTGCCCTTGATGGGTGAGTAAATTATGGGTGTTGTCTTTTCAGTACCTAGGGGTTTTTCTATTTTGGTTGTGGACCCCTCCAAGGAGTTATCCTGCACTCCCCCCATTTTGGTGATCTTTTGGCATAGTTAAGTGCAGGATTCCTGATAGCTGTCTTACCCATTGATTGAAGCAGCATTAATTCAGAAGGCCCTGTTTACTCTGACAGGAGAGTATATCCAATCCAATCAACAGTGTTGACTGGCTTCTCAGCTCTTTGTAACTATAATGAGAAACATCATTCAATTTAGGGATTGAGTCTCTCTAACTTTGGATAAGCTTGATATTATTTTTTTAACCTATTATTTTATTTATATTTATATGCTAACTTTAAAGCAGTATTATTCTTTCATGCAAGTTCATATCATTCTTTTAATCGTCTAATGCTTAATTGTTTATTTTCAAAAAAATGTTACTCCAGCCTTTAATCATAATTTGCAAAAGATGTTTATATCAAACTCAGTGAGTTATAAATAAAAATATTTGAACATTTGGAATGTTTCAAAGCCATCCTTTTGGATTGACTTTATGGTCTCTTCTTTTTAACAACTTATTTTAAACTTTTTGGATTGTTATCTTCTCCTGTTGAACCAACTAATTTATCCAAATGTGGAAACTATTCATATGAAAAAATCCTCTGGTTTCAAATCCTCCTCAAAGACATATAAATACTGGATGAAGACTTTCACTTTTGGCTTTGATCACACTCTTAATGATTAATAGCTGTGTTAGAGAAACCCCTGGAGCCTTGCTTGGGGAATCATCAATGACAAAATTAAAGTTTGGGAATTTTCTGCTGTCAACATCTCATGGTGGCAAAAACTTAGGGCCCCAACGACGTTGTCTTTTGGTTTCCTAATACTAACACCAGAGATAATGCCTCTGGTTGCTGAGTGGGTGCCAATGACATTGACTCTGACATCACAGCTCTATTTTTATATATTTGTCGTTTGTTTTTTGTTGTTTTTGTATTTTGCTAAGCACCAACAGCGTAGTCTTTGGTGCTCTACCCCTTTCCTTTATACATATATACAAATTAAGGTACATTAACGACGTTTCCTCTGGAGCACTAAGTATTAATGACATTGCCTCTGGTACTTTATCTTAGGCACCAACTGTAGTGGATCAGGCACAACTTATCCCACACATCAGCCTATTGAACAAAATCTCAGATTTTACTGCAACTTCAAAGGTCAAGTTGGATAATTCAGGCCCAGTTGAGGAATGGAACAGAAATAGGTTTGTGAGTAGGAATTTAGAAATTGGGAATGTTGTCTGATCCATCATAACGCACCACCGGTGTCCCTAATTCCTTGAATCATGATTAATTGGAAATGGAGCTTTCAAAAATGATGATATAGTCGTCATTCAAAAGCCTGGGTTAAAGAAGCCTACTTAAGTGAGATTTTGCGATGTTATAAAATGGAAAAGAAGATAACTGACAATTTTGTTTCATTTTCTAATAAAGTTAACATTCAACTTAATAAAAAATTGGTAGCCTTGATATTAATTACGTTTATTTAAAATAAATTTTAAAAACATCTAACTGGAGAAAACCCCCAACTATATCTCCTTATGCCCCATTTCGCTGATGCTCCCACCCCAATGCTGTCCGCCATGGTCTGCCAGCTAAAGCAGGCACCAGACAAAAGTTGCCCCAAAGCCTCCTCTCCATCTGATATGGCTTCCTAGGCTGATAACCTAGGGGCTATATTAGGAATTTTTTAATTTATGTTAATCCCTTTGCTTGGCCCATTTGCGAATAAAGATGCGTGGTGGCTCCCCATATTTGGGTTGGGCACCACTAGTATTAAAAAACATCTAAATGGAACAATGATCTTAACAAGTGAGCTGGCTCAGGCATTGGCTTCATTCTTGGCACTCTCATGGAGGCAGACGCTGCTGTTAGCATGCTGCATTGCTGGCCCCATAGTCCAGGAATATATCGTGACATCCAGGAACGGCATTCAGTTTTGAGGGGTGAATTTCTGCCAGATCGTCATTCCTGTGGATGGTGAAATGGCTTATACTTACCAACTCCTTTATAGCATACTGGTGCAAGCACGCACGTTACATTAAAAAAAAACTAAAACTACCTTCCTCTCTGTCAATTTGGGGCCCCTGTGAGGACTTGGTGGTCTCAGAAGGAGAGAAGTGGAACTGAAATTTATTGACATAATTATGGTGAGGTTCTTATTGGCATTTTATTGCTTGAGGTGGGGCGATTATGCGGGGCAGCAACGCTGCAATCCAAGGAAGTTTCAGTAAAGTCCAGGTCACCTAATGGTTGAGTGGCTCTGTCCAGGAGGCGCTGGACAAAATCCACCAGTTAATAGCGTGAATCCATTTTCAGGCGCGTTTGGCACAGGCAACAGGAGGGAAACCCCTTTCTCAATCCAAATAAATCAGATTGTTGATGCGTTATCTTTAGACTTGGCAGTATGGGTTCAGGAACTTATTAAAGAACATGGACACCTGGCAAGTTCCATAAAGGAGTTCATAGATTTGACTGACCATGCGGCCTTCCTGGATGAGGTGAATGATGAAGCATGGTAGGAGCTCCTGATGGTTAGCCAGGGTCATAGCTCAGTGGAGGAGTATACGCATATTTTCTGTCTGTTGACAAAGGCAGCCCAAGTGGCGGATTACCCATCCTTTCATATGCTCCATCAAGGGTTGCAGGCAGATTTGATGGTGGCCATGGCGGCGGCGAAGGTACAGGACATGCTGGTGGAAGAGGTCACATTAGCCTTGCAGATTGAGAAGCAATTGGCACTGGCTCAGGACCATCATAAGGGCTCCATGTCGCCAGGGAAAGTACAATCTCCAGCAAGTGGTTGACCCAGTCAGGGGGGCTAGCATACAGTCATGAGAAATTTTGGAATTGTACAAGGGGGAGTGCGGTTAGGGAACAAGGATCAATCACATAAAACATCGATATGGACATGAGATGGAGAATGTGCTTAAGTATATGTTGCCTGAAAATCTACAATTTTCATTTGTATAGAAATTTAATCGTCTTTTTCACTTTATCTGCATTTATTTATCCTGGTGAAGTTGTATACAGATGGCGGAATGGAAGGGGAGATGGCCCTGGTAGATACAGGGGCAGAAGCATTTTATGTCAAGCTACGTTGGCCAAGCAACTTAAGTTGCACATTCAGGAAGGGATGACGTGGTGTTTGCCAATGCATTGTATAGGAATCCCTCATGGTGGGTAAGTCCCTTTAATAGAAGCATAGCAGTGTCCATTCGAGTTCAGGGAGAAGTTCTGTGTGATAGAAAATTTAGCACATCCAGTGATTTTGGGGATACAGTGGTGGCATCAGTTTCAAACACAGATTGATTTGCCTTTCAATACCATTACTCTGAATCTGAGTACGGTGCCACCAATGAGATGGAGACTGATGGTGGGAGAGCATAAGTTAGATGAACCAAGAGCATAGGTGTCATGCAGGCAGAGGAGTTTCAAGTGAATAACTGCAAGTTTGTGGGAATATTTGGGCTAAAAAATGATTCGCCATTCTCTCCCACAGTTACATTTGCATTTTTCATTTCAATTAAAGGAAGAATCTGAACTTCCCCACGGATATCTGGTCTATTCACTTGTCACAAAGTTGATATGACTGGATGATAAGTCACCTATCCAGTGGATCATATTTGGGAGTCAAGGTGATCCTCAAGATTGTGTGATTAATTATGCCGATGCAAAGTGAATTCAATCAAAGAAATGCTGTTTTAGAAAATTTGGATAATTTTCCAAAACCTCAATGTGTGAATGAAACCCCTAGATTGTAGCAATTAGAGAATTACTAAGCAGAAAATGTTGAATCTGCTAAGGAATACTAAGAATTAAGAGTCAAGCATGAGAGTGAGAAGGAGGAGGTTTTACAAAGAAAGAGAGGAGTAGGAAAGAGTAACGGAAGTAGCCATTAATATTATTATTATATAATTGGTATCATCAGAGGGGTGGAAGGCAAGTCAGTAGGGTGTATGGCTACCAACCTGAAGTTTGTAGTTTGGTTCCCACCCTTTGCACATCGATTGGGATGCCAGAAGAAGGAATCTATTGGCAGCTAGTAGGTCTAATAACATGAAAACCTTACCATGATGTAATTAGAAAAATCTGAGTCCCAATCTGGAGGTGGAAAAACTATCAACGATGGAGTTGACCCTGCTCAGGTTTCATATCGATGTTTACAATCTTTCTTTCTTTTGGCAATGTCCATCCCCTGGTCAGCTTGCCTCAAATAAATAATTGGTATCATCAGGGTATTAGCTCCTTATTAAATTTTATTATTATCAAATGCTGAGGGCCATAAATCCTCATATTGCTCATCCATTTCTCAGTGGGTTTTAGACTTTCAACCAGTTTTGCAGTTTTAACCAAATCCACCAAAAGTTAACAGTGGTGCTCACTACAGGAAACCTATTAATCAACTTATCAAATAGCTTCATATTGGCCATGCAATGGCGCAACTGGTTCCTATTAACAAAATACTACCCCAGTTTATTGAGTTGTCACAATTTGCGGAACTGAAGCTTACCTTGGATACACTACTACAGGCTCAAAAAATGCTTTTCTGCAAGAATAAAAATATAAACGATCAGCTTTTCAAGAGTTTTCACCAGCTGCACATGGTGGGTGGCCAAATTAAGCAACTTGCTGACATTGTGGGTGACACTACCAAGTAGCTTTACTGTGCAGAGTGTAAATTAAATGAAGCTGTTAGGGAAGGGGAGGTCTGCAGCAACAAGAAGCCCCCATTTAATTATGATGGAAATATTTGGGTTTTTTGAGCGGTTTGAATTCACTGTGGATGGTGCTTCCAATTGGCGGAAAGCTAAACTTTTGTATTTGCTTTGGACGTTGAAAGCGCTGATCAGGTCACATGTTACCTTAAGAGTAGTACCATAGCTTACCAAGGGGTGAATGAGACCGTGATCCATTTGTTTGGAGTCAAGGCAAAAATTTCTCAGCGCAAGGAAGAGTTTTTAACAATATCTTTTTCAAAAGAATAAGTCTTTGGTAAAGTTTGTGGAGCGATTATGACCAAGGCTCATTTGTTGTTAATAATGAATATCTTGTCTAATGAGGAGGTGGGCATAGCGATGATGGCGGCTGTCAAGCCATATTGAGAACTGTATAATGCTATGCTATACATTCTTCAAGAGGATGTGGAGCTACTAAAAATTGTCAATCATTTACGCCATCTATCCATCACCTTTAGTGCTCTCAATGTGGAGTGTAATGCTCCTGCATTCATTACCAAAATTCTCAGGGGAGGGACCCCAATGGCATGGGGAGCAATCCATTGGTTAATCCTCATCCTCTTAACGCGTTGGCGGTTCACATCTATCCTCATTATCATCCAGCTTATCATCAGACCAGTAACAAACCATTCTTTATTATGTGGCCCAGACCTTTGGGGTGATACAGAGACAAGAATATTTACAAATGCTTGTTTCTTGTACGGCCAAAGAGGCCATTATGTGGCTAGCTGTCTGGGCTTGCTGTATGATCATGCAGTACTGGCTGCCCCAATAAAACATGAAAAAGGGTGAGAAGAGTAGAGATGGGATGCTCTACTTCCGCCGATTCCAACCTAAATGTCCCTTATGATTCTCATGGGTTGCTTTATGTCAGCCCTGGTACACTCCTGACAATTTACCATATCAACACATCCCCTATTATATATTAGCCTCAAACCAAGGGAGAGATTCTAATAATGTAGACTTGGAGTTCTGCTGAGATGTGCAAAAGTCTTATGCCTGAAAAATACTTGAGCAGAATGGTACAGTCAATAGTGAGCCTTCATCAAATGTCACAGCCCTAGAGGGGGTGACTGTGGCGATCCCAGTAGAAAAAGTTGCCCAGGAGTATCCTCATGTCAACACTGGTATTATCGCTTTTCTGGATAACTGAAAAGCCCTTGGATGTTCATGTAATAAACATCAACGATTACTCTTATTCAGAGTGTACATACTGTGATATCTTTGTGCAAAATACCAAAATCTGGGTGATAATAGATATTGGCGCTCCTGTCAGTATTATATCAACCAAGCTTGTGGCTAGGCTTCCATTGAAGCCTGATGTGGAATACCGAGTAGTGTTGAGAGAATGGGGGCACAGAGCACAGTGTCAGAAGGCGCTTACAGCACGTTGCCTCTGAGGTTTGGTTCTGTGGGTGCATCTGCTATAATGTGGTTCTGCCTAACAGTCACTACAACATGTTGATTGGAGCTGCATTTATGTGAAAATTCAGGATGGTGATTAATATGGCAGTGGGAACACTTAATATTTTGGGACAATGGATCCCCATTTACTTTACCTCTAGCAGAGTCCCAGAAGACCCAATCCTCTATAGTCAAATTAATCTTGCATATAGTGACAGGGTGATTCCTGTATGATATTGTGGATGAGGCGGAGAACCCAAGCGCTTCCTAACCAAATTTATGAGTACAGTGAGATTCTGCTACTAGCTGAAAGTGCTTTAAGCATACCTTTCAGGGTATCAGGTCATTATAGGGATGGAGCTTGAAATAGATATCCTGGAAGGCCTATACAGTGAGATTATGGGACCCTATCAGCAATCGCAGCTCAAACCCCATGTGGCTCCTGGGCTCCTTTTACCAGGTTAAGGGGAAGTGAAATTTTGATAGTGAACCTGCAGAAGGAGTCTATAAAGCTCAGCGGTATCAAGTGGTGGCTTATCTGCATCAAATTCCTATTGATGAGGCTCACTGGATGCACAACTTTAGTTCATGGGAAGATCTTAGGCTACCTTTAAAACCCTCATCCAACGTAATGACTGTAGTTCCTCATGAGGCTCTAAATGGTCTGATGGAGGACCAGAAGGACAGGGTGATGGATCTGTTTGAGAAGTAACAAACCATCCTCGCATACAATGATCACAACTTGAGATGAGCGCGTGGGATCATGCATCAGTTGGACATGGGGATCACCCCCTATCTGGTCACAGCCTATCCATCACTCCAAGGTGGCGGAAGAAGTTGTATCCGCTAAGATAGATAAATTGATTGAACAGGAGATGTTAGAGCCGTCCAAGAGTCCCTGGGCGTCCCCAGTGCTAATTGTCAAAAAGAAAGGTGGCACCAATCAAGTAGTTCTTGACTTCCAGAAGATTAATAACATTTCAAAAAAATTTGCCTGCTTCTGCAAATCAACAATGCTTTAGATTGGCTGGGCGATGCCAAATATTCCTCCAGTATGGACTTTATATTGGGGTACTGGCAAATTGAGTTTCCAGCGGTGGAACAAGAGAAGTGCACTTTAATCATCTCAAAAGGGTTGTTCCATCCTACACGTATGCCACAGGGTTTTTGCAACACCTCAGCTACGTTCCAGAGGGCTATGGACACTATTTTGGGTGACCTTAAGCTGTCTTGCTTTCTAGTCTACCTTAATGATATTAATGTGTTCTTATGGATGTTCACGGATCATCTTGATTACTTAGAAAATTGTTCCATAAACTCGCTGGAGCTAACATCAAAATTGAGCCCCAAAAAGTGCCACTTTTTAATGAGCAGTTGTAATACCTTAGGTCTTTGGTAGACTCCAAAGGGCTTAGTCTTCAGCTGGCAAAGGTGGAAGCTATACACAAGATGGCTTGCCCAAGTAATTAGCACAATATATAAGTGATTTGGGGATGGTTGGTTACTACCAATGGTTCATTCCCAACTTCAGCTGTATTGGGGCTCTGCTCTTTGAGCTATTAAAAAAGAATGCACCCTTCAACTGGATGGAACGATGTCAAAACGCTTTTGATGTTCTAAAACCGCGTTGGCTAGCGCGCCCATTTTGCAATACCCTAATTTTGAGAAGAAATTTATTGTACAACCGGATGATTCCCTTTCCACCATAGGGGCCATGCTATCCCAAAATGATGATGAAGGTGTGGAGCATCCTGAGGCATATTGTAGATGAATCTTAACAGGTCCTGAGCGAAATTACACAATGACTTAGTGGGAGTGCTTAGCGGTAATATACGCATATAAACAGTTCCAGGTATACCTTCACGGGGTGAAATTCAAGGTGGTAACAGATCATGCATCCTTGCATTTGCTGCAGAATCTCCATCAATCTGAAGGATGGCTCGCGCAATGGGCCTTGAAGCTCCAAGCATATAACTTTGAAATAGTATACTGACCAAGGGTGAAAGACTAGAACGCGGATTATCTCACAATTACCAACAATCGTCATTACAGAAGATTGGGCAGACATAATGTGTGAGAAGATGATTGTGTGAAAATACCACAATGAGCCGCCACAAGTGATCAAAGTGTTAAACAGGCTTATACAGGATACCTTCTTATGCAATGGGGATCTATATAAGCGGATTGGGGAATTGATACTGAGTTTCCTAAACCTTCCGCTAGACCTGAAATTATTATGGATGCTCATAGAGTGGTAGGTCATGGAGGGTTGCAGAAAACACTGAAGTTCTTGTGGCCCCATTACTATTGGGATAGTATGCACTATGATGTTCTTGAAATGGTTGCTTGTTGTCACCAGTGCCAAGTGGAGAAACATTTCACAGGAAGACCACCTATCAGCTGGTTAAGCCCCGTTTCACTTGGCACACTGTTTTCCTTGATGTGGTGGGGCCTCTGCCAACTGGCGCAAACTGCTCCAAGTATATAATAGTAGCAATTGACCATTTGACAAGATGGGTGGAAGCAAGGGCAATCAATGATTTAGAGGCTGTCACCACCAAGTTCATCTTGAATTGTGTCGTACAATGACTTGGCTGTCTGCAATTTATCCTCATGGACAACGGAACCAATTTTACAGTACATATCCTGCCCAAGTTGAACAAACTAATGGCAATCTGTGGGGTCTTGACTGCACCCTAAAACCCTAAATCTAATGGTATGGTGGAACAGGTCAATGAAACCCTGATAAATATTCTCTGCAAGCTTTTAAAGGATTAGCCTTCAGAATGGAGTATTCTCTTATCTACTGCTGTCTTTTCATAAAATATTAGCTACCACTCATCAACCGGCAAGGGTCTTTTCCAACTACTTTATGGAAGACATCCAGCGTTGCTGGCATTGTTTTATTCCTGTGTGGAGAATACCAGCAGAGTCAAACCCCAATGCTATTTTTATGCATTAACAGACACACTGATTAAACTCCAAACTGAAGCATATTTCACAAGCCTAGCTAAGAAGATTTGGTATCAGGCGGCTGACCAATGTTGATACAGCAGCCTCCCCCAGTCGGAATAGGAGATCTTGTCCTGTTCCATGACCAACATGGGTTTGAAAGAAGGAAAAAGCTTGTCAGCATATGGATTGGACTGTTTGAGATAATCAAGAAGACTGGTGTTGACACCTACACTATTAAGGAACCTGTGGGAGATTGGATTATCAACCAAGTACACGTGAAGTTCCTTTGGGCATACAAGTTATAGGAGTTTATCATCCAGTCAAGGGGGCTAATGTCAAAAAATTGATATGACTGGATGATAAGTCACATATCTGGAAGATCATATTTGGGAATCAAGGAGAGCCTCTTGATTAAGCAATTGATTATGTTGATGTGAAGTGAATACTATCAAAGAAATAATGGTTTGGCATATTTGTGGGAATTCTTATAAAGCCTCAATGTTCAATGAAACCTCTAGATTGTAGCAAATAGAGAATTACTAAGTAGAGCATGTTGAATCTGCCAAGGAATACCAAGGATTAATAGTTGAGCATGAGAGTGAGAGAAGGGGGTTTTATAAAGAAAGAGAGGAATAGAAAAGAATAACGGAAGTAGTCATTAAGTTTATTAAATAAATTGGTATTGTTAGGGTAATAGCTCCTTATTAAACACTTTATTATTAATAAATATTGAGGGCCAGCGATCCTCATATCACCCCGTCCATTGCTCAGTGGGTTTTACCCTGTGCAACCAGTTTGGCGGAATCAACCAGATCTGCCAAAAGGTAACAGACCTAAATAGATGAGGTGTCTGAGTTGGGTAAACTTGAATTCAAATTTGCTTACCCAATTGATTTCAGTCAGTTTTGTAACAAAACTATGACATAAGACCATAATCTCTATCATTTGCCAAAGCCATGTGCTTCCAATACCAATGTGACCATGAGCTCACAATGATTGTGATGGCCTCACCCAAATGCCACTAACTTCATAAGGCAGTTGCAAAATGCGCGGCCTTGTTGGCACATAACATGTTTTTGCTCATTTTCTGATTAACTTCCACAATGTTGCCAAGCACAAAATCATTGCACTCCACACTAAAGTAACCTTAGCAGTCTGTACCATAGCTACATTGGCAAAAATTAACCCAAAATCAAAGTTAATGCAAACTAATCGTGATTTCTTTGCCTCCCTCCACAATATCTGCATTCAGGTGAAACATGACTTTGTCAAACTTTTTATCTATTATTTTTGTCACCATGCTCATCACCTACAACCTGCCATACAATGAACTTGAACCTCACCCATCAACAATCTCACTCTGCTGCTATCCATTATGATGCACATGCTCTGTAAGAATGTGCAGCTGAGGAGAAGACTGAACCTCTCAACCTCTGTCATGGTTTTAGGCGTTCTGCCAATCCTGACCTGGTTGGACGGCTTTAATCTCAAGTTTCCCATTTTTATAACAACCCCTATCCTTGAGTACATCATCTCCAGTCACATACTTTGATGTAAACATTAAACCCTTATAAACCAAATAAAACATTAGAATATAGGATTCCATCTTTGCGCTTACGTTTTTGCATTCTGATTACCTTGTTTTATAGGCCCCTGGTAGTTGATAGCCTCTTGAACCTATTAATGAACCTCTACCTATATGACATGACTCATCCTGAAGGATAGAGTCACTATGTCCCTAATCACCTTGTACTGCAAACTACCTGGCAATGGCATGTTATACTCTGGCACTCCAAGTCATCCTGCGCAGCGGTCTAGCTATATTCTTAGAAAAATACCTTTTCTGAAAGCTATATACTTAAGTTAAATTTAGATATAAAGCCTAAATAAAAAAATCTTTGTGGCAAAGTATAAAAGTACAGAGATATGATAGTGAGGATTAGGTATACTATACCACAATGGTATACAGTTATTTTATGGGTTTATTTTCAGCTTGTGGCCTACTAGTACTAAAAAAGCTAAATGAATAACTTTATAAGTCATTTTAAAGCAAAGTATCATGTGCTATACAAGCAATTTAGAAGATTGAATTCCTCATCTTGGAGCTTGGTTCTTTTATTTTTTGTAACTTTACTACAAAAATCATATCTATAATACTATCAGTTTATTAAATGATATAATCTATATTATATTACCTAGTATTAATTAATTTCTTTTGATTAAAGAATCAAGATTAAACCATCTAGTACTAAAAAAAAGAATCAAGATCAAAGAGCTAAAAAGTTACAAGTTAACCTATGTTTAAACCTATTAATTTATAGAGTAAAAGATATTATGGGCCTTTTAGCTTTGATCCTATTAAATTTCACCAGCTTACACCTTTAAATAAATCAATTCACTTGATAATTAGCCAAATGACCGCCAACCACTTGGCAAAACCATTTAAACTATTGAATCAATCATATATTAAACAATTCAGCTGTGACAATATACCAATTACCTTTAGAGGAATATAAATTATTTTTACACATAAAACTTTTTATTTTACTATAGAAGTTTAAAACTATGCTGTAATATAGTATTTTCATTTGAATTTAGTAAATGTGCAAAAATTTGTCAATAGGTTATGTCAGGAAATGTGTTCAATGAAGGATGCAAGATTCTATGACTTAAGATTGTGAGTTAAAGAAAAGCAAGTAAAAGGAGTACTTTACCTAGTATTTGCCAATATAAAACTTCTTTCTAGATTTATTTTATATTAATATAATTAGGCCATTTTATATTTCTGAGTTATTTTTCTGTAGCTTTAGAGATGATACCCATACATGTGGAGTAATGCACCATGCCATGGTCAAGCTAAATGAATCAGTGAAATTATATAGTGTAATGCTGATCTGTCAGATCATGTGTAGAAAAAGTTTACCCCAGTGCTTAGATTTTGTCCTACATAACTATTGTTTGCTCTCCTATCCCAGAACTGGTGTGTATTGTCACATCACTGCAGAGATCCTCAATCCATCAGTGGATATCTCATCCCTTATCTTATTCTTGTTGCCATTTATTCATTTCCTTCTGATTTCCCTTTGAAACCTTCAAAACATTTATCTTTTCAAGGTATTGATAGATCAGGTATATAAGCCTGCTCTCAATTCTCAATAAACTATTGAAATTACTTCCTTTAAGTTTTTCCTGATGTTTTAATCAGGAATTATCCCCAATATGCTGATTTGGATATTTTGAGTAGAATCCACCTGCACACACCAACACCTGACCACTGAAATGACTTATTGGACTGAAACCAGAGGTGTCATCCAAGCTTACAATTGTTATCAACTTGGGATTCCTGAGCCATTGTGAAAAAGTGGTGATCTTTCCAGTGATTACACCCTGGAGCATTTAACCAATATACAAACTGACCAAGTGACCTCCATTTACTTTATATGAACCTGAACCAAATATAATCTTTAGATATTTGACTATGGACCCATTGATGAATGGTTGGAAAGCTATAATGCTTGGGGAGATGACTATATGGTCAGCTCCTGGCAACATTTGCAATAATTGACCAGCCTGCTCACCAGAACTGCTCAAAAAAGCATAGCGCCAACCTGCCTTAATAAATACTGGAACCAATGACAAGCTTGTGTCCAAAAAATTCAGATCTTAGCCTCCCAACTCTGTAAAAAGTTCTTTTAGATTCACCTCCAGATTTTATGAGTATCAAAAAATTTCTCATTAAATTTGAGGAACCTGTTGGACTTTGGGAACAGAATATCTACCGCCACTGCAAGGAATTCAATCAACAACTCCTTGAATGGTTCCATGACGCCCTCAAAAACCCTTGCCTTGATGCAGTATATATAGATGCAGTATACCTAGTGCAACTGTCTTGTGTTGATCAAATCATTGTCATTTTGCAAAAATTTCATGAGAATGGTGAACCGCCATCAAAATTAATATTTTTTCTGTCACAAATTTGGACACCAAAGGTTTGGACGCCTCCGGCACTGAGGATATTCTTGAAAAATTCCAATATTAAACTGACCTTAAAAGTTAACCAACGGATTCATACCATCACTGAACAAGTCCAGCAACTGACCATGTTAGTTCAGGGGCAGCATCCCTACAACAACCTTCAATGCTTTAATTGTGGCCAACCTGGACATCACTTCCAACAATATCAAGCCCATATGTTCAGTGCCAGATAGTTCATCCATGTGGACGTTGCCCTTATTGAGGGGAGCAACAAACCTTGGAAAAGCCACCTACCTTGAGATCTGCCAAATATCCCTCTCCAGTTCATCCAGCCAATCCTCTTCATCCCATAGTTCCCGTGCAACCTGTGATTGAGGATATCTCAGCTCAAAAACCCCTATGACAAATTCAGTACAGGGATGAAGCCCCCTCAGATAAAGCTGATCAGTTGGCCTTACTTTTGGAGGGAAGCTATGCCAAAAATTAATAATTAAAGAAACTAAAAGCTCAAATATTACCCCTGGCTACCCAAAGAAAATAAAATTGATGATTTAAATGAATTCTGAATCCTTAAAAGCACCTGAGCCAAAAATTACTACCCCTGAATCCCTGAAGAAAATGGCTGAACCCCAAATAATCCCAATAAAGGATTATGATGAAAATCTACAAGTCTAATCAACTACCCAGGGTTTGCCTCAACCTGACTTTGTCCTCAGATATCAAAACAAATTAAGGGGAAATTAAAACCCACAATCTATACCTTTATTGTTCAAAAATAAGCCCTGATTGCCCCTATCATATCAACCTAACTCAGCCAAACAGTTCCAAAAATTCTGCCCGCTTAGTAGCAGTTCAAATTTCCTTTGAAAATAGCCTCAGTTTGACCAGTTATCCCCTATCAACCTGAGAGAATTTCCACCACTAAGATTTTGAAGAACACTATTATCTGAGTATCCCTCAGTGATTTATGCAAGTTGAGTCCTGCCTTACACCAAGATTTGCACCAAAGCATTGGCCTTACATGACTCCAAAATGTTCACCATAAGCCAAAACCTTGTTTACCAACCAAGGAGCGCCCCACACTCGTGAATCCCTTTTTAGATATGCCTTCCCAACCATTTTGGATTTGGGAGCATCTGCCTATAGTGTCAAAGAATTCTTGCTAGATATCAGTTACAAAGATATCCTCCAAAGTGACATTGTCTTCCTGATGGCTGACGGCTCCCAAAAGCCCTGTTGCAGCCAGAGCTTTGATTTGCCTGCTGAGATTGTCAGCAAAGTATAATCAATTGATGCCATTTTCTCTGATCCTGATTATTTCCTGATGCAGCTATACTGACAAGCTCTCAAAGAATTTGGAATCAACACCAAGTTCAAGAATGATTGGTATTATATACAAACTGACCAAGGGATGAAAACCCTACTTATCCAATATACCCACACTCTCTCAACTTAGGATCAACCTGCTCAACTTGTATATTATCTCTGCACTGAAGTTTTCCAATGAGCCTGAGGTTCCAAGCATTCACTGAATCCTGAGAACAGGGAGTCATCCCAATTAGCCCAAGACTATGAGAATGTGCTTGAACAAGATGATAATGCCATTACTTTACTGTATGAGGACCAATGCTACCTTGATGTCAATAACACCAACCTAGTTACCCAGTGCTTCTACCAACTATATTCAGCTTGAAGATACTTAGTTGAGACCAAGAAACTAACCAGAAGGCTGTTTCACCCCTCTGAACCACCCTGTACTTTGCCAACTGCCATGTCACCCAAGAAGAATACATACAGTTGCCTTCAATTGCTGATGTTCTCAGAGCCCTAAAGGATACAAAGTGCCCTCCACCACTGATTTCTCCCCTAGGTACTACCAACCAGGAATGATTGCAGATTTGAATGTCACAGTTGCCACCTGGCACACCTATCAAGTTTTTGGGGATCTACCCTGACACTCTCCCTATCAATTTTAATTTAGAGTTATTCCTCTGCCTAACTTTTTTGCAGCCCTTCTAAAATATGACTTCAGCCAAACTAACTTGAGCAACAGCCAAGAAAACTCCACAGGACCCCAATTTTACCATGGACAACTTAGCCTTAATTGTCCTAGGCCCTAATCTCAACTCTAGGAAAATTGGCATGAAAATGAATAGGGAAATATCATATTACTGCTGAGACCACCAATCTATAACTGAATATCCCCTCCCTTGTTTATCCCTATCACCATTTATTCATTTTCATCCGCTTTCCCTTTATAACCCTTCAAAACCTTTTTGCTAATTTTTGATAGGTTGGGTATATAAGCCTGCTCGCAATTCTCAATAAACTATTTAAAATTACTTCCTCCACACTTTTCCCGTTTTTTTTGTTGGCTTTATCACCGATGCACTGAATCAGATATTTTGGGCAGATTGCCCTCCTGTACACACCAACACCTGACCATTGAAACAACAGATTGAACTGAAACTGAAGGTGTCGCCTAAGCCTTAAGTCATGATCAACCCGGGATTCCCGAGCCATTGTGACAGTATATTTGTCTTAAGGTCAACCCATCTACTTAAAAAAATTTCACTGACTGACTAACGTACTGACTGACATCTGAAACTTTCGAGTCTGATAGGGTCAATCTATTTGGGTGAGTTGGTGAGAATCTACTTAATAAAACACATTCACTCACTCACTGACTGACAGACTGACATCTGAAACCTTCGAATCTGATAGGCTCAATCTATTTGGGTGAGTGGGTGAGAATTGGCGAATATTATCTAATAATTCACCAAATTGCTCACCTGAAACACAACAAAAACAGCATTAGAGTTTAAGTAGACTAGGTGACCCATGCGAATACTTCGCATCCTTTCAGGTAATAGGATTTCATATACGACTAACCTATGGATAGTAATTAATCAAAAAAATAGATCATTGCAAATAACCGATGATGAAAAGTGGTAAAAAGATAACGAAGATATAATTTAATTTTTCAATTAATAAACTAATTTTAAAGTTATAAAAATTATTAATAGAAAATTAATAAATATACAAATATTGTGACAAATATTTCGAAATAAAAATTTATTTTTTGCAATTCAAATGCAATAAATTTTATAATTAATTAATTTCTTGTTTTAATTTGATTGACACGTTGTTTATACGTTTATACGTTATTTATACGTTTATTTTATTCTATTCTATTCAGAGACTTCAGCGCCACCACGACACTATATTACCGGCAACTGTTAAAATAAACAGATTGCCACCAGATGGCGACCCTTGTTTTTTTAAAATGTAATTTTTTTAAATGAAAATTTTAAAATGTAAGTTTTAAAATATAATTTTTTAATGAAAACATTAATTTTAAGATATTTACTTATTTTTCGTCATTAGAGGGAAAAATAATCTTCAAAATGGCGTATCAAACATTAATTTTGATACAGTATTAAGGGAGATATTTCATAACGACAAAAACACCTTTGAGAAATAATATATAGAGATCCATCGCTTCCAAGCCCATTTTTTATTTACTAAATTAATGGGCAGATACTTGACCAATACTTACAAAAGTAAAATGGGACCTAAGTTGGAGCATCCTCTATTTTTGGAGATGATCATCCAAATCGGTCCAGTATTTTCAGTTATGCGCTAACAAACAGAAAAAAAAGAAAAAACATACAGGTCGAATTGATAACCTTCTTTTTCAAAGTCGGTTAAAGACCATTAAATATACCAAATCAACCAATCACCAACTGCTTCGTATTCGTAAAACAAACCTAACTTATCGAAACAACCAAAACCACCAACTATTTACCAAAACCAATTAACTTATCATATCAACCAATCACTAACTGCATTATTAAAACCGTTAAGCTTAATCAACTCAAAACCACCAACCGCTTGCCAAAACCTTTTAAGTATCGAATCAACCGAATATCAAACTGCTCAGCCGTAACAATATACTGAATGCCATCGAAAACATATAGGGGTTTCACTTGTTGCATATAAAACTTTTTATTTTACTACGAAAGTAATAAGTTACTTATTTTTCATCATTAGAGGGAAAAATAATCTTCAAAATGACTTATCAAACATTAATTTTGATACAGTATTAGGGGAGATATTTCACACCGACAAAAAAACATCTTTGAGAAATAATATATAGAGATAGATTAAGTAGTTAGGATAATCAGCTCACCAGCCACGAGGGCAACAGCGGAGCTGTTGGTTCGAGTGGCTCGAGAGTAGTACTGGCACAGCCTATAGGCTACAATGTGAGCTTATCATCTGATAAACTTTAAATACTATAGCGAAGCATGAGCATCTGGATGTTAGGTTTATAAATTTTAAAAACCTGCCTAATTTTGTTCACCTAATTAATAAAATACTTTTGGCAAGTTAGATAGAAGTTAATTTAGTAGTTTGGAAGATATGTCACATGCTCAATGATTTTAAGTATAAAGAGATGTTTCGGGTAGCAATTTGATGTTATTTGATTGATTCGATAGGTTTTTTTTTGTTTGGCCGAGTAGTTGATGGCTTTTGTTTGAATCGATAGGACACAGTTTAGCTTTGAGAGGTGATTAGTTATTGGTTGTTTTGATAAGTTCAGTGAGGTTTACCTGAGTGGTTTTTGGTTGATTCGATTGAGCAATTAGATTTGGCTGAGTGGTTTTGTTTGTCTATAATATAAAATCTAAATTAATAGATTAAAAATCTTTAATTTTATAGACACCGTAGCGAAGCACGGGTAAACGGCTAGTTTTGAATAAATCCAATTTATAATCCTTGTTTAGGATAAAAAGGCTAATAGTTAAATCATTAATATGGACAAACTAATCACTCTGGAAACCCAGTTAAGTTTATAGTTTTTCAGTTCGGGTCAGACTTAAATTGTTGGATACAATTTTATGTGGTGAAATGATGTTAACTAGTAATAAACTGTGAGAATTAGATTAACTGAGAAGTAATAATTTATAAAGCAGAGAATCTATATAAACTTACTTCAATCCAATAGTATTAAAATTTTGGGTCTTTTGCTATCAGCAATGATTAGTCTGCATCATGTTGAGATAATAGCATAAGTAACTCGTTTTAGAATTTTGTTACAGAAACTATATAATTTGGTGCAGTTATAAGATTTATTTGACTCGAAAGGATCTATCTTGTATACGATTTATAATCTTAATAATCGATTATACTTAGTAATTAAGGAAAGTACGTGGAGCTTATTTCGGCATCCTAATCGCTTCAGTCAAGCTATTTACATATATGCTCATAAACAAACGTTAAGACTGAGGGTTCGGCTTTATAGCGGGTAATATTTATTTTTGCCTAAACCATTTGATATGAAAGATACCGTTGTAAAAAAATCGCCTTCCGCCTATGAAGTATTGGGCTGTAAATTTGACTCGACCCAAGATCAGATCAGCAGAGAGTTTCGGAAACTGATGCTCGTCTCTCACCCAGATAAAAATATAGCCCCCGATCTAGAGTACTTGCATTCACTCAACCTGGCTTACGAGATCTTAAAGGATGCTGATTCTAGAAAACTTTATGATAGCTGGTTAAAATCGGGGTTACGAGTTTCGTTTCCCGAGTGGAAAAAATTACCCTCGCACAATAGACAGATGCACTGGTCTAACGTACCACAAAGTAAGGCTTTAACCGGTGATTTGGCTTTTTCACAACCCGAGCACAGCGATTCTTTGCTTCAAAGATTTAGAACTTACAAAATTTTAGTGGTAATTTTAGGCTGCTAATTTTTATGGATCAACCTGGTTTAATGTTCTTTCATTTATCTATTAATTGGTCTAAGCTTTCAAATTGAACGGAACCTCTTTGGACTCACTTTTTCTTTAGGCTAATCTTTCGACAAAGCGGTTAATAAAACCTTTTCGACGCTTTTGTTTTAAAAGATGGTGTTAAAGCCAATAATAGCGGAGTCTCAATCCGTTTCCCAGGTTTATAATTTTAAAGAGGTTTGCGGCTTAGCTTAACGATTCGCGATAAGTCAATGTTTAGAAAAATAATTTAGTTTAATAAAATTATTGCGACAAAAACCACTTTAAAACTATTTTAAATGTAAAACGGATCTATTTTGGAGCCATTAACCCTAATGAGTTTGGCAAATAAGGCTTAAATAATTTGCGCAACAGTATGGGAGTTTTAAAATATTGCAATGGTTTTTAGGGCGGCGGTTAGTTAAACCTTTTGCCAATTACCATATTTTTAGCCATTATAACTTAAGCTACAAAGCTACCTTGTTGATTTAAAAATGTCTTTATCCGTTGCAATTTTCTTGTTCAAGTGGTTTGTGTTTGAATTTAGCTCTTGACGTCTATATTGGCATCGATCATCGTTGGTTTTGTATGTAAAAAAATTTATTTTTGTCTAAATGATCTACTTCAATTGCTGCTGGGATCTTAGCATTGTTTTGACATTATACTTTTTAAAGCTCCATCGACCAATAATATATGACATTTACTGGAGTTAGTTGCAACCTTTCGCTCCCAAGCAAAACTTTTGAAATTGAAAGTGAACCCCAATCTAGTTCGGAAAGAGCATAAACCAATAGCACACTGGCCAGCTGTACCTATAGAACAGCTAAAACCACTCTACCCACAGCGCACAAACCGTTTACACCAGAGCTAAGCTCCTTATAACGGCCGTCCCGGAACCGCCTTATTTAATTCTGATTTCGTTTATATCGCATGGTTATTAGTATGCAGAATGAACCGCAGCGATGGGGTGAAACTATCTACTGACTCAGCCGCGGAGAGTATTGACAACATGGCACATATGATAATACTTTGGCAAGTCTCTTCAAAGCCACTATGGCAGGGGAACCGGTACAACCAACTTTGGTTAATACCCCCGATTGATACTAACAATACGCAAAATAAAAAACTGATGCCGCCATGGTGGCACGCACATCCTCAGTATCTTGGGCTGATATTGATGAGATTTCTAGAGTTTCAACTGACTCAGACTTAGGCAAAAAAATGGAATCGGCTCAAGGCTACAAGTCCCAATGAATTTAATTCTCTAATTGGAGACTCAACCCCATGAAGTATGGAAAATGTTTGATTTAAACAATCATCGGGTATTGCGTCTGCCAAACCGAACGCCACTAGTCAGAATTACAAGTTTATAAACCCAGGCAAAGCTGGGGAAAACGTTTTTGAACTTTTAAATTAACCAAAACCCACCAACAACTTACCAAAACCAATTAACTTATCGAATCAACTAATCACTAACCACTTACTAAAACCATCAAGCTTATTGATCAACCTAAAGCCACCAACCGCTTGGCAAAACCATTGAAACTTTCAAATCAACCAAATATCAAACTGCTCAGTTGTATTGCTATACCGACTCTATTGAAAACATATAGGATATTCACTTGTTACATATAAAACGTTTTATTTTGATTATAAAAATTAAAATTTTAATGTATTATTATAACGCTATCAGAAATACATAAGTGTGCCCAATTTTAAAGCTCTAGCTAGTCTGGAAGGCAGTTAAAAATCAACCATAAGATTCCACACAGACAGACTTCACAGCGAGTGAATAAAAACATCTTAAAAATGTTTTAAAGATCAAATTTTCAATAATTCTGCAAATACCAAACAATCACTGAAATCAATGGGAATGGTCCCAATCCATTTTAAGCACCCTACACCAAGCTATTGGGCCGAACCTCTGATAAAGTTACTTTCAAAGCTGGAGCCAAATGGGATTGCATAGATTAAATGAAAATGGTTAAGAAACCCAAAACTTGGACAAAAACAAAAGTGCAACTCCTACCAATTTTACTGAATTTGACACTGCTGGCCCATGCCCCACGATCACCAAATATGATTTGGTTCAAAAACACCCTTGCTTGAAAAAGGTGTGATTGCTTGTGACATTAAATTATAGGCATGCTCCAATTCCCATATGCCATACCCATCCTCTGGCTAGTGAATGGTTTTCACCCTGTATAAACAAACTTATGGTGGGAGCACAAGTTTTCTGCTGGTACAGCAAAATGATGAGATGACACTTGAATCATCAATACAGCAACTTTTTTAAAGCCTTGCACATTTGTACCAAAGTAATACTGGACTGGTTGAGACTCCTGATTGACCATACACCTGTCAAAGTGTTGGTGAGGGAAGATCTCACACCATTGGATAAAAAGGCTTGGCTGGAAGCTGGCATCCATCCCCATAATGCAATGGAGTGTAACAAAGCTGGGAGCCCAGCTACAAAAGCCAGTCTAATTAAAACCTTGGGTCCTACTCTCACAGAGCTAAATGCTTACAATATAATTTCTCTGATGTTACAATCAATAAGGACTCAGCCTATTATAATGTAGATGCAGAGGTGGCAACAGGATAATAAAATGGTAAGTTCTTCCCTGATGATGCAATTTCATAGAACACAGCTAGTTTTAAGGTCTTAAAAGCCCTGAATTGGTCATATATAACCATCCCCCAACCACTACTCCAACTTGTTTAATGCAGGCAGAATAAAAGAGTGTGCTTTTAAGTGGGGACCCTTTAGGGACTGGACACCTGAGGCTGAAATCGATTGGAGTGCAAATATCTTAACTCCTAATGCAATGAAGTATTGGATCCAAAATGGTACTAGTCTCAACTAAGTATGAGGCTGGGTTAATATGAAAGGTATTAAAACACTTATAAACCCCTTTGTGACAAAGTGTCCACCCTTACCAAATGGATATTGTGGAGAGACCATGCAACACTTGCAGAAGCAGCAGATTGGGATGTGATGGGATTAAACCTGCAATAGCCTAAGTGTAGATGGAACACAAGATCTATCTTAAGGCTGCAGCTGCAATGTAGGGTGTTACTACTCCATAATTCAGCTTCCAATGGATCAAACCTGGTATCTGTTATAAACAATCTGAGATAGAAATCAGGCCATCCCTAGGCCATCCCTGGTGTAACCATATACTGCCAAAGGTCTTATGCTGATTAATGCTGTCAGGGAGATGGCATAGAAGGATTAGACTATCCGCCCAGTTGGGATGCAAAAGCACCCAAATGGTAAGCCAGAATGCCAGAGGCATTGCTGCTTGGATGGCATTGGCTTGTGCGGGGAGATGTGTGACAATCGGGTGTCAATAAATTGTGAGCATAAAAAAGAATCTGGCAAGAAACCAGGCTGTTGCAACTCCAAACCCAGTGGGCCTTGCTGCAGGGAGTTATGCAATCAGATTTTCTGTTTTGGTATCATCCATAGGAGAGATTGGAACAAAAATGGAGGTGAGGAGGTAGATCCTCGCTTGAAGTGGAGACAAATGAGCCCAAAGGGTTCCATTATCCTGCTGGCGGATGGCCTCAACAATAGGGTTAAATTTCCAGAAATTTCTTACACAATATGCCTAGTTGACTGCGGTAGGGGCTATAGTTATTATCATGTCTGGTATTATCATGGAATCTGCTGATTAAAGTAAGACTGGGCTTTCAATCTGGGTGTGTAACAACACAGTGGAAAGCCCAGAATGCCAAGAGCATTGCAGTTCTGATCAGTTGTAAAAGGGATCCCCTATTATTCTTGTGAGGAAATTAAAGTTAAAGAACATACCAAAAGCCCCATAGCAAACCAAATGGCTGCAATGGGGCAACCACAGGTCTTACTGGGGCATCTCCCAAAGGTGGAAGAGGCAAGGAGGATGACCAATTCTCCTGGATTTGCAGTTAGTAACCTTTGGGCTCTTTTTCCAAACCTTCTTGGACTGGTTCATCATAATAAAAACTCTGAACATCATAAAAAATTTCAACTTTTTTGAAATACCGACCAGGTTCACAAATTGAATCAAATTGAATTGATCTGACTATTGGGAGGCCTTGGGACTCGTCTTGCACCCATTGAGGGGTTTCATAATGAGTAGAGAAGTCGGGTACATCACCAGAATGGCGGATCAAATTAATAAATTGATTTGGACCAAATTGGCCCTCAGCGAGATGGCCTGGATGGTCTGGTGCCTGGTCAACACCTTGCAATTGTGAGGACAGTGGTTCCTCACTTCTTAACGGAGAATCACAATTAGCAGAGATGACCTCATTCTGCCAAAATTGTGCTGAACCATCAGCTGATTGGCGGGGTAAATTAGTTTGAATTTTTTGACTATTTCACAAAGTGGGAGGCAGACCCAAAGCTGGTCTGCTGGGTGCTGAATGGGAAACAGGTCATTGCAAAGAGTTTAGCAGATCTGAAAACTATTCAGAAGTGGCAGATTGGCATCATAAGCTTGTGGCAAATTCTTTGATCATAATCACCATTTGGTGGGCTGCCGGATTGATGGCTTGATGAGCCCACTCAATAACCATTGGCCCTAAAACACAGATCACTTTGTACTTTGCTGGTTTAAGTGAAAATATTTTGGAAAAAGCGCTGGAGCTTGTGTTGTAAGTTTGGGTAGAATCAGTTTTATTAAACTTTAAGAGTGAAAATGGACTAACAACTTCTCCTTCCAGAGGTACTTGCCTTATATATGCAAAATGGGGAAAAAGGGGTCATGGGTATGTTTTCTTGGTCAGTGGCAGCTAACGTACTCATGGGTACTCAGCCTGGGTTTGGGGCTTCATATCCAGCTTATGCAAAGGTTGCAAAGCTCTGGAAACATAATGGTTTGCTCCACCAGGGAGGGACCCTCAGTGATCCAAACATAAGCGGATTTACTTGGATTGAAGGGGCAGCTAAATTGGGTTCCACCAGGGTTGATTTCAACAAATTTTTTAGTTTTTTTTTAAATTTTCTGAAAGCGGGTTTTTGACTCAAATTGACTTTCCTGGACCCAAAATTTTGTATTCCATGTTCCAGACCAGGTTTCCTGACTCAGGAACCATTTTCTGAGTTTTGAGGATAATTTTCTTCTTTTTCAAGAAAGTAAGAGATGGCGGAGTGGAGGCCAGTGGTGGGGGGATGTGCTGTTGGTGACTTCTGGCCTGTATTACCTCTTTAAAAACCTCTTTTTAACCTTTCAAACAGTGAAGAAGCAGCCAAAGGGGATACTGTGGTGGGATCTTTTGGTGCCAATGCAGTGACCCAACGTTTATTGACCACATGACCCAAGTCCCCCAGTTGAGCCAAGGGCTCCACATGGGCATTAGGTCCCTTCTTCTTTCTAAAAGGGACCTTTTCCTAATCTAACCCAAGAGGTTGGGTCTCCAGACCTACAGGTATTGCCCAGCCAAAGTAGGGCCTGAAGGGCCACATGCTTAGTGCCATAGGGAGTTCAGCACGGGAAAAATTGAAATAAAAAAAACTGGAAACTCAGGGAGATTTTTAATGAATGGTAAATTAAGAAAATTGATTGTCAATTTCCTCAATGTGTTACAACTGCTTAAATAGACATTCAATTTGGGGAATAACTTAGTAAAGTATGGGATTGGGGCCCTCAAGATTTAACCTAGCCTGGTGAATTTTAAAGGGAGATGGAAGAAATGAATTCAATCTGAACTAAGTTTGAAGGTGTCAGCAGTGAGCTAAGTCACAGTAAGTTTGACCTTAAGTGCCTAACTTGCAGTTTCACTGCATTTCCAATGGTTAGTGTGACAGCATCTCACCTGATGGGCAATGGGAATCTCCCAAGGCCACCCCACGTAGGAGCGGTCTCAACTGGTTAGAAACAGGTTTGGGATACCCAACCCACCTGCACCCAGTCACTTTGGCAACTGTTTAGCCAAGTGGGATGCATCAAATGTCAACTCTGATTTTTGAGAGGAGGGTTTTGAGCTATTGGAAACACACCGATGATGGAGGTACATGCCCATTGGGCTTTGTCCCTAATTTTTGAGGGTAGTTCCAAATTGGCAACATTACTCAATGACTCAATGCCATTGGCAATTTTCATCAGAGATTTGTCACTGGACACATTCAATTAAGAGGTACACACCCGTTGGGCTTTTTCCCAATGGTTTTAAAGCAGGATTTAAACCAAAAACATCATTTACCAATGGCCTGATGCCATTAGCAAGTTTTTCCAGGGATTTGAAACTTGATTTCTCATTCACTTTTTGTGCAAGACTGTTGGGATTCAATACCAAGGGTTTAAGGCTTCCAGACCTTGATTTTGAGGGCTTGGCGCTGCCAACATCATAAGAACCTTTTAGCCCATGTTGTGGCGGCTTCCAATTATTTCAGTGCAAATTCCCTTAATTTGCCAAACTAATTCAGCAGAGTCAATTGTGGGGACAGGTAGTGGATCTTCAAAGGGTGGGCTGTTACATCGATGAATCCCCCCTTGGGTTGGGACCATCTAGTACTAAAAAAAAAGGGTGGGCTGTTACCCAACACTTGTCTACCACATGAGTGAGATCACCCTGTGAGATGAGAGGGACAGCTGCCCTCTTTGGACCCTTTTTAGTAGGGAATGGGCGCACCGCCCAGTCTAGGCAGAGTGGATGCTCCCCTGGACTTACATTACCCTTTCCTTTTGCCAAAGGGGGCGCCACCACCGGGGAACTGAGTGAGGGCCATATTTTTGTGGGCCTTCAGCAGCTTGATCGCCTTTAAAGTAAAAATCTTTTGGGAAGGATGAGGGGCTTCTGGGTGGGTGGCGTGGAAAGTCTTGACAAGCTCCAAGAAATTTTCACAAACTTGGGCCCTGACCCAACTTTTTTCATAGATGGATAGCCCTTTAAAGCGACAAGATATTAGAAAGTCTGCCAAGATCTGTGGGATGCCAGAATTCCCTCCACTTCAGCCTCCTCTGCGCCCTCAATCACAATCAGCTCTGGATCTGAGGGGATTTCCCCCTTGAACGGGGAGGCTGAGATATATGGAAGACTGGATGTTGCTTCTAATGAGGTGGCAATTTCAGATGAAAGGCACCATTACCCAAATATGCCTCCACCAAGTGAGGACCCAAGCGCTTACTTGCAAACTTCCAAGAGTTTAACTGCATCCTCAAATGACACATGTCAATGTCATGGTTAGAAAACGACATAATAATTGGTACCAACATCAAAGACAAAGTAGCATATCAGGAGGCCAAGAAGGTGAAGCTAGCAGGCCTCCCTGACCTCAAGCATACCATAGATCAACGCGGGGTTAAGACAAAGTATGCCCGGGTTGATCCTATGAATGAAAGTGAAGTTCAGCCCTGTATGAGAGCAGGGGCGTTAAAATGAACTATCTTTGTCATGAATAAAAATGGTTCACTTCAGTTTTTGGGTGAACTGGGACTCAAAACCTGTGCTATTTTTGAAATTTCCAGCTCAGGTTGGCCACTCCTAAAATCAATTACCCGTGTTCAGTCAATTACCCAATATAGTGTATTGCCCAATGGAAGCGTGCGCCTATTGGTGCGCTTCAGCTTAGACCCACTTCCCTTGATTGATTATTTTCCCAAAATCCCTTAAATATCTTATGTTGAGACCAATCTCACCCATTGGTCGACTTCTTCCCATATATTAAATCCCTTCACTAAGTACACCATTTTATATTTATGTTGTCTTGGATTATCCTGTGCATGGACCTCATCAAGGAGGTCTTGCACTACATTAGCTGCTTAATTTTATCTATGTTTACATTATAGTCCCATGCACCATTGGGCTGCCCAGGTTACCTCCAACCTAGGACACCCATGCTTTACCACTTTGTGCACCACGTTGCTCCTATTTGGTTAATTACTTTAACAATCACTCTTCCTCAACTTAGGTTATTATTGCTTAAGCTCCCTCTTCTGGGCTCTAATAACGTTAATATTTGCCACTAGTTCTCTAGCGTTGACCATGTGCACCATGCACTACCACGCTGGGAACAGGAGAGTTATAGACACTCTCCTTACATTAGTCAAACAACCACTTTATCTTACATGCATGAACTTTTACCGTTTGGGACTTTCACAAAGCGTAAATGTTGTGCCCAGCTGTGGGCTTTGGCTGTGGTTATCTGCACTGCTGTTTTCTCTTTATCCAAAGGTTGGAGCATCTTGGTGTTATTTTGGCTGCCTCCAACTGGAAAGTATCCACCTTGCTTGCTCATACCCAGTGGATACAGACGCTTTGTGGTCTGGAAGTTGTGATTCACCGACTTTACGCCAAATTTTATAAATTCAATTTAAACAAATGGGGTTTACTTTGGCTGCACGTTCAGAAAATGCTGCGGAATCTTCAAAGATTGGCCTGGGGGTGATGGCCTTGAATAACGTCGGGCAATCCGTTGCTGCTATGGGAATAGGGTCGTTCACATCCAAAAACGCGTTTTGTAACGAAAAAACCATATATACCTCTGAACCATATTTGCTCTCTTATGGTTCAGATATGGAACCTACTCCCATGTATCAAATTACCACAGAAAACCTCCGTTTGACCTCTTCCATGATCCGCAGCACTCAGGAGGTTGAAAAGAAACTGCGTTACAACATAAAAATGTTTATGCCCCTGCTGAAGATATGGTGGGATATGTGGCCTCAGTAGCAAGAGTGGCCAAATATCCCTCTCCATTCTTTGATTCAAAAACATACTAGGGTGAAATGTTAATGCCAGATAAAGAGTTTTTTGGTGAAGTACTAGCGTTTTCTGCTTTAAATAAAGACCATCGGGGTATTTTCTACTGACTGCTACCCTTTCCTCCCCTTTGGAGAAATTCAGCACCACTATTTTGGCAGATACTGGCGCCTCTGAAAACTTTATGGACCAAATCTAGCCGACTATCTTGAGCTGTTATGTACCAGGTGATATGGTTAGAGGAGGGGCGTCCCAAGGTATTCCCACGCTGAGAATTCAGGGTTCAGGGGACTATCAAGTTGGCAACTATCATTTGTCTGACCACTTTCAAGCTATCAAAAACCTCTTGTACCCCATTATTTTGGGTGTATAGTGATGGCGAAAGTTTGATTTAAGGACTTACTTGAAAGAAAATACCCTATCCCTCACAATAAAAAATGGTCACACATTAGTTGTTCCTTTGTCTGAGGCTAACTTCCAAGGCGATTTGCCCCACTGGCCCAACACCTACACCCTCAGTCTCGCCCCAATGCTGAAGCCCTCTGTGGAGGTTCCCCTACCTTCCTGTTTGGCTGGGTTGGAATCTTCGTTTGATGAAGCTTCAGCCAATGTAATACCAGCTCATTCAAAGTTTGATTGCGGGTTCAAGCTCACCGTTGATCTGGTGTGTATATATTCCCCCATTTACCCATTGAAGGTTTGAGAGAAAGAGGCCTTAGTTTTGTGGGTTAAGGAGAAGTTAGCCAGAGGCGCGATTTTTAAGCGTACCTCCCCTGTATGCTCCCCTTACTTTTCGTGGAGATGGCTGATGGAAATTTATGCTCTTGTGTAGATTATGGGGACCTAAACAACGTTACTGTACCAGACCTCCATCCCATCCCTTTGGATTCACAGATTGCGCGTTATGTGGAGAAGGCTAAAGTCTTCTCCAAACTGGATTGCCTCAATGCGTTCAATCAAATATGGATAAAGAAGGGACAGGAGTGGTTAACCGCATTCTGTACCAGAAAAGGAATTTTTCAGTTTTGGGTCATGTCCTTTGGGCTTAAGACTGCCCCTGCTATCTTTTAACGACGCATTGATGCAGCGCTGGGGGACTTGTTGGGAGTATGCGCGGTTGCCTACATGGACGATATTCTGGTGTTTTCCCTTGACCATGAATCCCATGCAGTACACCTTTGACAATTGGTGGAGAGGTTAAAGGCAGCCCGCCTTACGCTAAAGATCAGTAAATGTGAGTTTTTCAAGTCTTAGGTCACTTTTCTGGGCAACGTCATGTTTGACCAAGGACATAGATAAATTCAGACAAGGAAAAGGAAATTTGGGAGTGGCCCACTCCAACTTCATTTAAAGAATTGAGGAGTTTTTTGGGGAGGTGTACGTTTCTCAAGAAGTTCACGCCCAATCTTTCTGAGATGGCCGCGCCCTTGTATAAGGCCAGTGGTGCAAAAGTGCTCCAGTGGTCCCACGCTTTGGAGGATGCTTTCCAAGCAGTAAAATACACCCTGTTGTCCACGTCCGTCCTTCACCATGTTGATCCTATCAAAAGAGTTCATTGTGTCTACTAATGCCTCCAACTTCGCCATAGCGGCTGCCTTATTACAAGTAGTTGAGGATGGAATAGAGCATCTGATGGGATACTTTTTCAGGAAGATGTCTCTTCCTGAGTTAAACTACGCTGTTTATGACAAAGAGTTATTAGCAGTGGTGGAGGCGTTAACTTATTGGCGTCATCACCTGAATGGCTCATCCCAACCTTTCCACATAATACAGATTACCATGCCTTACTGTATTACCATGCACCTCATCTCTTGACCCCATGGCAAACCCGCTGGCATGAGACCCTGGCCCAATTTGCATTTTCTTATGAGTTCACCAAGGGCAAGGAGAATGGGTTGGCGGATGCTTTGAGTTGCAATCCTGCATTAGCTCCTAATCCAAAGGAGATAGAGGTTCATAAAACACAGTTGATGATTCCACCAAATGAAATTGTATCTCAACTTACCTCTCCCCCAGCCAATGGGCCAGCGCTTGCAACTCTGGAAAATGAGGAAGAATACAGTATGTTCAGAAAGGTAGTCCTTTCTCAGCCGCTATCAGCTAAATATACTATAATACTTGCTAAGAGCGCTCTGAATCAGGAGGATCTAACTTGGGGTTATCACGTAAAGGATGAGATGGTTTGGTTTAAGGGGAGCCTATGGGTTCCCGATGGACTACTTCACCTGGAAATAATCTGGACCATCATGACGGAATCACCGTTGGTCATCCTGGGAAAGCAAAGACCTTGGAGTTAATATGACGCACCTACAATTGGAAGGGCTTACTGGCTCAGGTGGGATGGTATTGTAAAGAATGCCTTATCTGCAATCAAATGAAATTAAATTGTCAACCTTTAGCGGGTTTGTTGGTACCAGTCCAAAAGGATGAAGGGACCTGGACTTCCTATTGGTGGATTCATTGTGGAATTAACTGTTTCTGATGGTTATGATGCCATCATGGTGGTGGTAGACCATTTTACGAAGTTCACCCCCACTTCATTCCTTGCAGAACAATAATTGTGGCTGAGATGACTAGGCTCTTCGTCACTCATATTTTTGAGCTTCATGGGGTCCCCCAAGAAATTATTAGTGACTGGGGGCCCCAGTTTACCTCCGTCTTTTGGGAAGAGTTGTGTAAGACTCTTCAGATTCGCCCCTGTCGTTCAACTGCCTATCACCCCCAATCAGATGGGCAGACTGAACGATTGAACCAGTGCTTGGAACAGTTTCTGCAGTGTTAAAATGCTGCGTATCATTCAGATTGGGTTTCTCACCTTCCTATGGCCCAGTTTAGCTATAACAACACTTTGAATCCTTTAATCAATTGTTCCCCTTTTTTCGCCAGCCATGGTTTTAACCCCGCCTTTAACATGGAGCCCAACAGTGGATCCAAAGATGAAGCGGTGGTGGACTTTGCCAAGACCATTAAGAAAGTACACCAGGGGGTTTCCACGAGTTTGGAGGCGGCAATGCAAGTATAAAAAGAGAACGCTGATGGTAAGCGATGAGTGGGTCCAGAATACAAAGAAGGGGATACCGTGATGCTTGATGCCCATAACATCCCTATCAAGCAGCCATGCAAAAAGCTGGGACCAAAGAGGATTGGCCCTTACCGCGCTATTAGAAAGGTGGTCCATGCCTCATACAAATTAGATCTTCCCTCTTCGTTTCAGATCTTTTCTGTCTTTCATGAGAGCAAATTGACGTTGTTTGAGGGCCTCCACCAGAGTCTCCTGAGTCTTATCTCGTGGATGGGGTGCCAGAGTGGTAAGTGGAGAAAATAGTAGCCTCCCACAGAGTTAAAAGAAGACTTGAGTACCTAGTATTCTGGAAGGGAATTGATGCAGCAGAAAACAGCTGGGTACCAGCGCACAACTGCGCACATGCCTAAGACCTAATTTTTCTTTCCACAAGCATTTTCCCCAGGCCGCTGGATCTCAGTCAAAGAAAGCCGTTGCTGCCATGAAGTTGTCCCCAGCCCACAAGAACTTTTCCCTGGCGCAAGCCCCTGGAGGGGGGGTTGAGCCCCAATAGGAGGAGAGAGTAATGTCATGGTTTGAAAATGACATAATAATTGGTAACAGCATTAAAGACAAAGAATCATATCAGGAGGCCAAGAAGGTGATGCTAGCATGCCTCCCTGACCTCAAGCATACCATAGATCAACGCTGAGTTAAGGCGAAGTATGCCCAGGTTGGTTTTATGAATGAAAGCGAAGTATGGCTCTGTATGAGAGCAGGGGCGTTAAAATGAACTAGCTTTATCATGAATAAAAATGGTTCACTTCAGTTTTTGGGTGAACTGGGACTCAAAATCTGTTCATTTTTGAAATTTCCAGCTCAGGTTGGCCACTCCTAAAATCAATTACCCGTGTTCAGTCAATTACCCAATATAGTGTATTGCCCAATGGAAGCGTGCGCCTATTGGTGCGCCTCAGCTTAGACCCACTTCCCTTGATTGATTGTTTTCCCAAAATCCCTTAAATATCTTATGTTGAGACCAATCTCACCCATTGGTCGACTTCTTCCCATATATTAAATCCCTTCACTAAGTACACCATTTTATATTTATGTTGTCTTGGATTATCCTGTGTATGGACCTCATCAAGGAGGTCTTGCACTACATTAGCTGCTTAATTTTATCTATGTTTACATTATAGTCCCATGCACCATTGGGCTGCCCAGGTTACCTCCAACCTAGGACACCCATGCTTTACCACTTTGTGCACCACGTTGCTCCTATTTGGTTAATTACTTTAACAATTACTCTCCTCAACTTAGGTTATTATTGCCTAAGCCCCCTCTTCTGGGCTTTAATAGCTTTACTATATGCGACTAGTTCACTAGCGTTGACCATGTGCACCATGCACTACCATGCTGGGAACAGGAGAGTTATAGACACTCTCCTTACAGTCAAGCTTAACATATAATCCAACCTTTATATCATGTGCTGGGATCCACTTCCAATCTATGAACTGTTTGTAGTCACTTATAGCCTTAGTTAGATGCTCTCAAACCAAATTCTGAGTGGCCCAAATATGCTTGGCATGCTCAGCGGCAACTGGAACCTCTGGGCGAAGGCACAGACTAACCAAAAATGAGGGGTTGTACCCCAAGTTTGCTTCATATGGATAAAACCCAGTAGAAGCATGCGTTCAGTTATTATATGCAAACTGAGTGAGGGGAAGTCATCATCTCAGGTATCCTTAGTGGCAGCAGTAGCACTGCAGGTACTTTTACAGGATCTGATTAACCCGTTCAGTTTGTACATCTGATTGGGGATGGTACACAGAAGAACGACAGGGCATAATTTTCAAGATTAACCAGAACTCATCTTAGAAATATGCTGTAAACTGGGGCCCATGGTATCTGACAATATATTGTTGGAGACCAAAAGTAGAGAGCACATGGTACACAAAGAGAAGGGCAGTTTCCTCAGAAGTAATTGCAGGAGAGCATGGAATAAAAAGGGAGAATTTTGTGAAGGGATTGACTACCAACATCACCACTGTGAACCCATTGGAGCAGGGAAGTTCAACTAAAAACATTGGACACCAATGTTTATGGTCTCCCAGCCTATTGTAAGGGGTGAAGGAGGCCCTTTCTACTTGACCAATATAACTTGGCCCACATGCAAGTTACACAATCTGCAATACAGGTGTGAACTTCTTTTACAAACCTGCCCAATTATAGGTACATTTGATTAATTTGATACACTCCTTATTCACAGGATGTCCAACTATGGGATCGTGATGAGCCTGAATCACCTCAGCCCAAAAAAGGGGGGAAGCCAAACCTGGGACCAAAATTGAATGAGGCCCTTGGCAAAGAATTATAAGGAATGTTTTGCAGCAGGAAGGGACAACCGCTCCAGAAAGTCCACACCTTCCGTACAGGCCATTTGGGCTGCTAAAACTTGAAAAATCAAGGGAGCGTTTGAAGCTAATTCCACTGCTGAAACCACTGGTGGTACATTGTATACAATTTGGGGTGAAGGAAGACAGTGACCAGATCTGCCTCATCTGAATCAGCAGGACAATGCGCTGGATTATGACTCAGGAAGTCTGGAAGGAAAATCGCCGCTCCTTTTACAAACTCTTATTTGAAGTTAAAACTATACATATCCTGATAAGTTCAAACCTGCTGATGTGGCAACCTCTTTGGCTTGCAAAAATAAAGGAGGGATTGTTGATCCGTTTGAACTGTTAACTCATGCTAAGCGACTTGTAAGAGATACCACCAATGGGTCAAGGCCCATGTGACAGCTGCTGACTCCTTGTTGTAGATGGCTCAAGACTGTTCAGTGGGAGAGAACTTGCGAGAAAAATAGGTGACTGAATGTTCCAACCCATTGTGCTTCTGAAGAAGCTAGCCTCAAATGAAACAGATGAGGCATCACATGCTACGACGTAGGGTTTGGAGGGGTCTGCATGTTTTTAAGATGGGGGGGTAATAAGAACACATATATGATCAAATCAAATGCCTGCTGGAACTCAGGCGTCCAACAAAAGTGAACACTCTTACCCGTGAGTGGATGAAGTTGAGCGGTTAACTGGGATAGGGCTAGGGAAAATCTTTTAAGAAAATGATAGTGCCCAAAAAGCTTCTCATCTGATTTTGGGTTAATGGAGTTGGCCATTTTCAGATGGCGTCCAACTTGTTGGGGGGGGATGGCTTACCCGTCTTTAAGACAAGATTTCCCAAGAAGGTAACTCCTCCCTATGAAACTCACATTTTAAAGGCTTAACAAACAGTCATCCTTGTGCAAGTCTGCCATTGCTGCTTCCAAGTCCTTCATGTGTTGTTTGGGAGTTGAGGAGTGTACCAAGATTTTCTTTAATGTATGCGACTGTGCAGGTGAATCGGAGGTCACCCAGCACACAATCATCTTTCTTTGAAACGTGGCTGGTGCATTATTTAACCCAAATGGCATTACTTGAATTTGGAAGATACCCCTTTTTGTATGGATAGTGGTAAGCCATTCTTGACCTTCCATCACCAAAATCTGATTAAAGGCAATAAAAAGATTGATTTTAGAGATCACACATGACTTGGCAATTGTTTGATCAATTGTCTGCTCCAGTGGCAAAGGGTAGAGATCATGGACCGTGATCTTAAAAGTTGACCATAATTCATGAAGGAACAAAGAGAACCATTGGCCTTTACTGGCAAAGACGATGGGAGAAGCAACTGAAGATGTCTCTTTAAACAAATACTCTTTCTTAAGCATGTCATCCAACCATGCACTGTGAGCAGCCTCCTCCTCCGCTATATGCAGATACAAAGGACAGTTAATATTCACAACCTGCACCATTGTCCTAGAATCCAAGTCAAATATAGTATGAGGAGGGCAATGTCCACCTTTTCAGAGTCAAAAATACTTCAATATCCCACCAATTTCTCAGAGAAATCCGATGGGAGGCCTGCAGGAGAAACAAGGGAAGTAATTGAACTATGACCCTGAGTTTTTGTAAGTGTATCCATTAAGGGAAACTTGCCTTCCATCTAGCCATTGGCAAATGACAATATAATAGACTCAAGTTGAATTCTAACATGCTATGATTCCACCAACCCACCCCCCAAAATTACCAGAAACACTATGTTTGGCACTGCAGAGAACCAATCACAAAAGCTAAACTGGTGAACTGAGAAAGGTACTGGGCGTTGTCTTATGTACGAGGGCTGGGAGGCTGTCAAAGTGACCATCACCTTAGGACCTAAGTCCAGGTCAAGTTCCAGCTGTTGGGCCAACTCTACACTCATAAAATTATCTACTGCTTTAGTATCCACCAAGGCCTCAAAAAACACGTGTTGAGCTTTAATACTAATTTTCAATGTCAATAAAAAATAAGCGGAATTATGTTTATTAGCAAATTTTATTGTTTCTTGCTGATAATGAAGAGATAGCTAGCAAATCAAGGGGAAGGTTGGGCTCTTTTTAAAAAGCAAAGTTTGGAAGAGCAAGGGGTTGGTAACAGCTTCTTCAATCTGGGCTTTTAGTGACTCATTAATCAATAAACCAGGAGAATACAACTCAGGCGCGTGGGCATTGGCTAAAATTGGGGCCAGTAAAAATATGGTTCAACGGCGGGAACAGAGTCCAAGTCTGTGTTAAGCAACCCAATCATATAGTTTCAACTTGATGGTAGTGAGTATGGCGAAGAGAAGCATTAATGGAGGTTACAGCCTTGCACACTTGATCCACTGCACCATATGGTGGATCAAACTTTGTGATGAGTGGAGGTGGAATCCAATGCAGATATGAAAATTTCTTGGAGCATATCACTAGAAAGCTCAAGCGCTGGGGCTTGCTCAAGGAAGGCTAAAATTAAAGAGGCCAAGTTAGGGGTATGGCAATAAAAGAAGATAATTAGAATAATCGTTCTGAATATGGCTTTGGGGGTTTTATGATGCTGATACTGCTGCAACGAGTGAGGTAGGATCACATGTGTAAATAGTGGAACGCAAAAGTCCTTGCACCCACTCACAGGCTTCGCCTTCAACTGCATCCAAAAGGGTAACACCTTGCTGTGCGTTGGAAAATAAAGCAGCATTATTCAGGGCAACAGCAGATCACATTTGCACCTCATCAAGGGCGTTGAGGACATGATTAGCAATATCTTGGGAAGGGACACCTGGATTCGCTACTTGAGAATGAGCTATGGGAAGAGTAGTGGTCAATGGGGCCCTGCTACCATGAAGAAATTCCTCCAAATCATTTTTAACGCTGCTCACAAATTCAGCAACTGACCAAACAAACAGCAGGAGACAAACTACTGACTTCACATTCATTTGGTAAAGGGTAACCACTGCAACGCCCATCTTTAAGAGGAGGGCGGGTATAGCTGGAAACAATGGTCAGTCAATTATGTTATGGAGATGGCATATGAAGTTTAGACTGGCCTGCCAGTCAGGATGCAAAATCACCCAAAAGGCAAACCAGAATGCCAGGACATTGTCGCTCAAATGATGTTATATTGCATGGGAAGATGTTTAATAAGTGAGCGCCAGTGTTGCGCGTGTAAAAAAGAATCTAGCTATGAACCAGGCTGTAACACTCCAGACCCAGTGGGCCTTGCTGCATGAAGTTGAACAATCAGACTAGATGCTTTGGGATACTCCATGGGAGGGTTTGGCACAAAAAGCTGAGGTGAGTGGACAGATCCTTGCATGAAGTGGAGATAGATGAGCCCACAGGATTCTTGATATTCTGTTGTAAAATGGCTTCTGCAATTGGATTAAATTCCTAGAAGTTTCTTATATGATATGCCCAGTTGTCTATGGAAGGAGCTAATGTTATTATTATGAAAGTATTGCCCAGGTAATGTAGGGCCCTACGGGCCTCAGGGTAGCACCATAGGGAGCTTGGCAAGAAAAATTGAACTAAAATCAAAAAATTTGGCACTTGGGAAGAGTTTAAAATAGAAAATGAAGTTAAGAAAATTAACTGACAATTTCCTCAGTGTTTTAAGATTGTTATTTAGTAGTTAATTTGGTGAATATATTATACAAGCATGGGATCAGGGACTCAAGATTCAACCTAACCTGGAGAACTTTAAAGGGAAGGAAAAATGATTTCAATCTGAACCAACTTCAAAGAGATTGGCGGCAGGGTGAGTTGCTGTCACTTTGACCTCAAATTTTAACTCACAGGCTCACTACGCTTTCAATGGTTAGTGTGACAGCATCTCTATTGACAGGAAATGGGAATCCCCCAAGGTCACACCACATAGGAGCGGTACCAACTGGTCAGAAACAGGTTTAATATACCCAACCCGCCTATACCTGGTCACTTTGGCGTCCGTTTGGCCAAGTGAGAAGCATTGAACAATGATCCTGATTTTTAAAGTATTCAAGGTGGGTTGACCTTGGTACAAATATACCATACCAAGAATTTTTCTATCCAGTACAGGTTTTGAAATCAAAACCTGGACTTGGGGTGGAAGCAGTTTTACCAGCTCAGTTAACCACCCTTAATGATCCTGATTTTTGAGGTGAGGGTTTTGAGCTATCAACAATATTCAATGATGGAGGTACATGCCCATCTGGCTTTGTCCCCAATGTTTTTGAGGAAGTTCCAAATTGGCAACATCATTGGCCAATGGCTTGATGCTATTAGCAATTTTGACTGAGGGTTCATCACTGAACACATTCCAATTAAGTGGTACACGCCTGTAGGGCTTTGTCCTCATAGGGTTTGGAGCAGGATTCAAAACAACAACATTTCCTAATGACCTGATGCCATTGGCGAGTTTTTCTGTGGATATGACACTTGATTCCACCTCTACTGAATGTGCAAGCCCATTGGGCTTTGTTACTGAGGGTTTAAAGCATTTGGACACTGAATTTGAGGGCTCTGTGCCATCAACTTTATAAGATCCTTTCAGCTCATGGGTGTGGCAATTTCCAACTATTTTGGCACAAATTTCCTCAATTTGCTGTAATAATTTGGCTGAGGCAATCACAATGGGCAGGGGGAAGAATCTTTAGAGGAAGAGCTGTTACTCAGCGTCATCTACCACATGGGCGAGGCCACCCTGTGTGATGAGAGGGATAGCCACCCTCTTCAAACCCTTTTTATTGTGAAATAGAAACACCGCCTTGTCTAATCAGAGGGGATGCTCCCCTGGACGTATAAATACAACCACCAATTATATTATCAAGCTAAATATATCAACAATTATCAATTGCATATATTAGAAACCTGAGCAGTATACTGGATAGCTAAAGTGAGCCACATAGCTTATAGTTTTTATCTGGTGCTAATTACCAAGGTTGATTGAGTTGCAGCCGGAAAATATACATCTGGTGCTCACTACAGGGGTAGTTGAGTTTTCAGGCCAAAAAACTAGAAGATTATAAAAAATAATAAAAGAATGAACTTAGGAAGCTTAATAAAAAAACTAGAAAAAATAATAATAATGCACTGAACAGAACTACTAATCTTATCAATTTTATGGGATGAATAATTAAAGCTAAAGAGTACATTAAACAAATTGGGAAGGTCAATAATGATCTTTATGGAAAGGTCACCATTTTGAAGCAAAAGGAGACTGAATCAATCAAGGAGATATATTTAAATACAGAATGAGAAGAGGATAGAGAACACTTATGCCAGATTAACAAAGACATGGCATGAATGCTAAAACTCTTAGATAACTCAAAAATTGTAATTGTTGATGTGCCCAAATGGAGACAAGTAAAGCCAACAATAATTTTGCACATAAATCCAGTCAGAGAAGTACAGCCACTGAGAACTATGCTTGATTTTTGCTTCAATTTTGGAGATGAATCATGAAGTTGTGCCTATTGTTAGTCAGGTTGCCAGGTAGGAAACTTCTGTCATCAGAGTGACAGAAGAATTTCAGAATATTCCAAAATTAACCACATTTCATTGGGATAATGTACCAGAAATTTTCCGCCTTTTTGAAATGTCAATGTTCAGATTAGGGGACTGAAGAAGGCATTAACCTTGAGGAACTTCATATAAAATGAATGTCAAAATCTGGTTTTTCCCCATCTCAATGGGGATAATCGAACATACAGAGATGCCAAAGAAGCCTTTATAACTTACTTTGGTAGTATTATATGGATGACAAACTGTAAACAGGAGTTTATTGGAATTAAGTTTATAAAAGATGAAACATTTTCATCTTTTGCTATCCAGTTTTATCAAAAATTGCAAATTCTGGCTGGTGCAAAAGTAATATCAATTTATATACATGCTTAGCAATGCAATCAGCAATGCAGCCCTAAAGAAATCTTACTGAGATATTGTTTTATTACTGACATATCAGACATCCACATCAAAATGGTAGAATTTATAAAAATATTAGAGTTGACGTTTAACGCTCCTAATCCTTTTCATGAAGATTTTCTGGCCAATGAGAATCAAACTATGGCAGAATTTGAAGGTGTCATTATGTAAAAATATATTGATAAGCAGAATTAAGTTTTAATGGAAAGAAACATGATGTTTCAAAATGAACAGATGATTTAAAAATACAATCTGAAAAGATGGCGCAACTGACATTTTGCCACCCTAAAGTTTGGGGAAGAAGCTAAAAAGAGATGTGAGTGGTGTGTTTCCTCAAGAGGAGGATAAAAAAGATCAATATTTAGAAAAAAGTTTAGCAGTCTAGATACAGAACAAGCTAGCACTAAAAAGAAACTTTTCCATCAGATATATACTCAGATGAAGTAAATGCTTCAGACTTATTTATGAAGGACCTAAAAAAGAGCCATTGTGTCAGGATATAATGGCAAAGTTAAATACTATCATGAGAGCAAAGTAAAAAAGGAGGTAATTGATCCAGAAATTGTGGAGGAATTCACTCAACCTTATATTAGTTAATTAATGAAAAAGTCAAGAAATGCCATGAAAAAAAATCAACTCAAGTCAAAGTTAGATGAAGATAACATTTTCAAATTAATCTGCGTGATTAAGGGATCATTTCAGATCTTTTGTCAGAACTAATTAAAACATTAGTAATGATGAATTATTCTGGAAAATAACATAATAAAAAAACGTATTGATAAAAACAGAACTGGAAATTGGCAATAAAGTTAGATAAAATGATTTAAGAGGAATTAAGTGGCAGCTGTCAAAAGATGAATTAAAATTAGGGCATATCAGGATAAGTTACAAGTCAAGAATGAAGGCCCAATGGATTGGATTATCTAGTACTATTTCAAAGTTGGCAATAGATGCTTATAAGATAAAGAATATTGGGGATGGTCATATAGTGAAGAGGGTCCATATAAAAACTTAAATTTATTAGATATAAGAAAAATAATTGCAATGTTTCCATGGGATCGCTGAACCTATTAACCATAGGTAAAGTTCCAGAGTATTAGTCAAGTCCCAAGAGGGGACCACTGAACGCTAATACTTGGTTAAGTCTTATAACGATACTGCTAACCAAAATAGCTGGTTAAGTTTGAAAAACGAACCCCTGAACCAAATAGGGGAAAAGAAAAGATGGACCTCTGAACCTACTAATAGACTAAGTCCCATTGCAAAGAAGATATATAAAAAATATAAAAAATTTAGGAAAAATAAAAAATATAGAAAAATATATAAAAGATAAAAAATATGGAAATATATATATTAAATATTGATTTTTATTCTTCCATGATCAAAAAGCATCTGGCGTTTTTTTCCACCTACCTTGGTCAAGTGATTGTCATATAATTACAATTCCAATATTGTGAGAAGAGCATTTCCAATTTAAATAATAATATTGGCCAAAAGACCCTGGCAATTTTCAGTGGAACCCCTCAAATCAGGGTAATTCCATTCCACCCACTTCTTGGCCAAATTGACAATTTTTATTAGTAAGACTGTGCCAATCCTGTAAAGTATTACAGGAATTCATGCTGAGGCTCCTCCCCAAGCCCCTCTGCAGTTCATTTCAAAAACTTAGGTGGAGACCACACCCTTTTATAGGCTGGGAGGGGGACCCATAAGGTGCATAGTTTTACCATGGTAATTGAATAAAATAGTAAACCCTTGACTCACAGATTTGTCCTACCTATTATTGACCCTCCATCGGCCATTCTGTTGAGGTGAGGTAGCTTTTTTTAGTACTAGATGGTCCTTGAAGTGAGGTAGCTTTGAGATCTATGATAGTTCAAAGCACCATATATCCTTATTTTGTTTTTTAGCCTAATCTGAATTACCTGTCACTCACACTTTCAGCCTTAATAATCATTTTAAATACTAAACAAGTATCAAGAGGGTCCCCTTTTTTACCTCTCCAGTTAACATAAAAAAACCTTAAAACCCCACTTTTTATTAGTGTTACAATTTATTTATTTTAATATAATTGGTTTATAAAATTTCCTCAAGTAATTATCCTAGCAGTTATGAATTATATTTCTTCTGCTATCATATTGTTGTAATTTAGGTGTCAAAACGCACCAGCAAGCCTACCAACCTCCTGAATTCCAACAAGTGGTGCTCACTACAGGGGACTTGTGCACCACAAAATAACTGCACAAAAATGGAGGCTGTTGGAGGAATTAAAACCTCACAACCTCCCCACTTCCTCTGAGTCCCAGTTAGTTATATTAGAACAACAGCTAGCCATTGCTTTGTCTCGCCTTAAAAGGCTTGAACAACACTCTATCCATAAACCCCCTTTCAGGGAATCGTTACCCCAGTTGAGGGCAGTATTGTATCCTTCCTCTTTGTTTATGAATCTTCGATGGAAGGAGAAACTGACCGCCAAAAAATCCAGTACATTCTTCCCTGCTTGAGTCGTATAGCTCAAGAAATAATGACTCTCAACATGGTAAACCTCAGCACTTGAGCGGAGGTTAAGCAAGCGCTTCTTGAAGTATTTGGCTCTAAGAAGAGTTTACAACGGCAAAAACAGGCCTTTATGTCCCTTAGTCTGCAAGAGGGAGAATCTATCACATCTCTTGTTGAGCGCTTTTATAGTAAAGATCAACTCTGTTGTCTGCTAGTATGTTTCCTTTCAACGAGGCTATTGCTACTGTTTTGGCTGGATTGACGTATCATCCCTCTTTGGTGATGCATATCTCTGCTGTCAAGCACACCTTCCAAAATGTACGGGATATTAAGGAGGCTCTGCTAGGGTGGCTAACTTTCATGAGCTTGACCTTATTCAAAGAGCCCCAAGGCAAGAATTTACTTTAACGCCTTAAGCCTCATCTATGGCTGTCTCACTCTTAAAACTGCTCCCTCAGAACTGCGGCAACATGATACTCCACCATGTGAGGATAGTCAGAGGTTACTACCAGTGATGGGGCAGCGCTCCCCTTTAGCATCAGTTCCTAAAGCTCATCCAGTGAATTAAGTTATCACTTTGCTCTAATCCACTCTCTCTTCAGAGCGGTCTTCTAAGGTGGATGGATTGTCACGTCCCTCCAAGCCGCTGTCTCTATCCCCCCAAGCCTCTTCTCTGGCTGCCCTTAGTTTAAAACCTGTCACTTCAAAGGATAAATTCCAAGCCATTACAATATAACGCTTCCCCCAAAAGTTACTAAGGTGAATGAGCAACCCCAGGGCCTATCCTGCAATAAGGGAAGCCCTGAAGCTACCTTAAAATCTATGGGCTCCTGACATGCATTGATAACCCCTCTGATGATGAATCTGAAGGGGGTTGTGAAGATGTCAGTTATTATGTCTTAGAAGCCCCAATTAGAGAGGAGGTACCTGACAGATTGAACCTGGAAAGAGTCTATGTGGCTAGGATACCCCTCCATACTTAACTTCATCAAGTGTTGAAGGGGTTTGAGGTTATTGACACTGCCAGTGACGCTGACCAACTCATTGCTACGCTGATCTGATCTATCCAGTGTGTCCATACTTTGCAGTCTATCCAAGAGAATACCATGAGACTGCCCAGCGACTTGTCTCTACTCTTAGTTTAAAAGAGGTCCTAGCTCTATCCCCAACTTGGGTGGAACTTTTAATAAAAGTGGAAGTTGTTGTCAACAGAGTATAGGTCACAGCTATCCTTGACACATGATCTCCTGTGAATTTTGTCATCCAAACTCATCAAAAATATTTCGCTGGCCCCTGACCTCGACTACACCCAAGAGCTTGGTACTGCTGGTACCTCAAACTCATGTGCTATTGGGAATACTCATCTTTGCTCATTAGATTTTGGAAGTTCATCTTATCATCCCCCAAAGTGGCCTTGGCTAACAATACCTATGATCTACTCATTGATACCTAGTTTATACTTGAGTATGAAGGATCATTAACTTGAAGCAGGGCTATCTCTCCCCGCTTAACTATGAGGCCCTCTGATTCTGACTAATGATGAGCTTAAAAAAGGATTAAGCCTGCACAGTGGAGCACCCCTTTTCAGTCTTATCCCTGCACTACACCACAGCAGGAAGAAATACAAATATGTTGCCCAAATCAGTGGATGCTCTAGAGGGTATCCCGTTCTATGCTTCTGAAGAGGTAGTAATTAAGTCAGAAAAAAAGGTAGTTGACACCAAGATTACACTGCAAAAACACCACAACTGCTTATTGCACCTAGCTAGCGTTGAGGGTGTTAGTCTTCTAGAGCCCCAAGTATTACCTGGCGTGCTAGACTCATCCTATCAGCAACCTATCAATCTCCTGCTGAGGAATCTCACCCCAAGGACATATAATAAAAAAGCATTAAGATTGGTAGAGGCCTGCTAATTCCCAATAAATACATCAAGAAAGTTCACTGTATTGGGTCTATAGCAGATATGGGCTTACCCGCTGATCAATCATCATGTACCCTACCTACTGATCATATTGCTGAGGAGCTAACACAAGCAGAGCTTGACAAAGTCCACACCCTACTTGAGGCCTATAGCGACATTTTCTTTAACTCTGATACCAAATATGGGCACATGAAGGGTTGGACTCACACTATTGACGTTGAAGATGTTTGTCCCATCTGATCCAAACCATACCAAAAATCCAAAACTGAGGAGCTGCAGATGAGGACGGAGCTCAAACAGTTGCTGGACGCTGAGTTTCTGGTGCTGTCCCAAAGCCCTAGGTTGTCCCCTCTTATACTAATAAAGAAGAAAATGGAGGTTATAGGGTAGTTATGGACTACCAAAATCTGAATAATTTTACAAAAAAAGGACAATTATCCTATACCCTATATTGACAACGCTTTGGACTAACTCTCTGAATACAAGTTTATTTCGCTATGGACATGGCTAGCGGTATTGGCAGATGGACCTTTCTCCGCAAGATCAGGAGAAGTGCGCCCTTATTTGCAGTAAGTCCTGTTCCAACCCACTTGTCTCCCTCTGTGATTGTGCAAAGCAACTGAAAATTTTCAAAAGGCGATGGATCACATCCTACACAATCTGAAACTGAGCTGTGTGATCATCTACCTGGATGATGTAACAGTTTTTCCAAAACGTTCAATGAGCACCTCATGCACCTAAAAGAAGTATTTCAACGCCTGCGGGCTTCTAACATTAAGTTGAAGCCATCAAAATGTACTTTCTTCCAGAAGAAGCTAAATTTTCTTTAGCACGTGTTCTCTTAAGATGGGTTTAACCTCTACAGTACAAGGTTGAAGTGATAGCCAAGATGCCTGCGTTAAAACCATTTGTGATATCCAGGTGTTTTTAGGCATGATGGGGTATTACCATCAATTCATCCCCAAGTTTGCCCAGCTCAGTGAGCCCCTCAGATGTCTCTTAACCTATAACACTTCATTCCATTGGGGGTGCTGAGCAAAAAGTCGCATTTGAAACCCTATAGAAGTTACTGCAATAAAGGCCAATTATCCACCACCCTGATTATGGAAAGCCCTTTATGTTGTTCATGGATGCCTCCGATTATGCCATTGGAGCTTTCATGGCTCAATTGGATGATCATGGGGTTGATCATCCCGTTTACTACTTCAGTAAGATGCCTTCAAAATCTGAACGCAACTACAGCGTCACTGAAAAGGAGTCTCTCACTGTCCTGTTGGCTGTAAAGTATTACCGCACTTTTTATATGGGACATCCTTCAAAGTAGTTACTAACCACGCTTCCTTATTATAGTTGCAGAAATGAAAGATCCTTTTGGATGGTTGGCTCGCTGTGCTTTGAAGTGCCAGCATTACAACATGACAATTGAGCACTGGGAAGGAACTTGCCATATTAACGTTGATGGGTTGATGCTGCCGCCTCTCCTTCACTTAGATAATTGTGAAGCCAAAATATTACATGATCTCTTTATGGCGCCTAACGCATGGCTGATGAGGATGAACCTATATAGAAGATGCTAACTCGCACTCCTGAAAGACCAAGTTGGAGAGTGGAAAACTGTACAAAAAGTAGGGGTAAACTGATTGCCCTATGTCCAGCTGTCAGAAAGAGTCCATGTGATCCTGAAGTATCACAATATTTTGGGGCATGGCGAAGTATTAAAAACCTTTGAATGGGTGAAAGAACGCTACTACTGGGAGGGAATCATGGAGACAATAACTAAAGGCCTGGATGCCTGTGAAACCTGTAAAAAGAAATCCAGCTTCAAGACCCAGTATCAGTACCAACCTACTACACCCCAACAACCCTTACACCATAAGTTTAGACGTGGTAGGTCCCCTACCTTATACCACCGGTGGTAATCGTTATATATTAGCCAGAATTGATCATTTCACCAAATGGGTTAAAGCTGTTGCTCTCCTCGCTCAGACTGCCAAAGCCACGGCTACCTTCTTAAAACAATATATACTCACTCAGAATGGTTGCCCCTAGGCCCTCCTTCGTGACAATGTGAAAAACTTTACCTCCTGAGTGGTAAAGATTCTCGCCACCTCCATGAGAACACAATAACTTCTCTCAGCCCGTATAACCCACCCACAAATGGGTCATAGAAAGAGTTAGTGGAACCCTGGTCTCTATACTACAAAAAATGGCCAATTAAGACCCTCTTCACTGGGATCTATACTTACACAGCGCGCTACTGGCCTATCATATCAGTTACCATCACATCCTCAAAATGTCCCCTTTCTATGTGTTGTATTGGAAAGAACCTGGGGCGCCGGCTTTATTATCCAAAGATATTTTCTCTGACAGGAATGAACTTGAACAAGTCTTGAAAAACGTGGCCCAATACATTATCCAACTACAAGCAGAGGCTAAGACTAACTTGGCAAAGACTGTCACTAGAGAAGGCCAAGCCGCTAATGAGAGCCAAGCCCCTCTTTTTTCTTTCCAAGTATCAGACTTGGTACTTTTTTATCACAATCAGATCACTCCTAGGAATGAGAAGCTTAAATCTATCTGGGAGGGACCTTTTGTAGTCACATATAAGTAGGGGATGAATACTCCATCAAATCCCTTGATTCTGGAATTACCATTAATTGTGTTCATGGCCAGTTCTTACGCCTTTATTCACCTCCTACCACTCTTTAGGCGGGTAATGTTGGACAATTACAAGTCTGATATTGTGAGAAGAGCGTTTTAAATTTAAATAATAATATCAGCCAAAAGACCTTGGCAAATTTCAGTGAAACCCCTCAAATCAGTGTAATTCTATTCCACCCACTTCTTGGCTAAATTGTTCAATTTTCATTATTAAGATTGTGCCAAGCCTGTAAAGTAATACAGGAATTCATGCTGAGGCTCCTCCCCAAGCCCCTATGAAGTTCATATCATAAACCTAGGTGGAAACACCTCCTTTTATAGGCTTGGAGGGGGTCCCACAAGGTGCATATTTTTTCCCATGGTGATAGGCTCAAATATATTAAATCCTTGCCTCACAGATTTGTCCTACCACTATTGACCCTCCATCAGCTGTTCAGATGAGGCGAGGTGGTTTCAAGAGCTCTGATAGGTCGATGCCCCATATATTCTAATTTGGCTTTCATAGAATATTATGAATTAATAGGCACTAACACTTTTAGCCCTGATATCATTTTTATACTAAGCAGGGAAGTATTGAGAGGGTTTCTTTTTTACCCCTCTGGTTAACATAATAAAAACCTTAAAAAACCCACTGATTACTAGTGTTACAGTTTATTTATTTTAATATAAGTGGTCTATAAGAATTCCCCTGAGAAATTATCCTAGAAGTTGAGAATAATATTTCTCCTGCAATTATTTTGTTAATAATCAGGTGTCAAAGCGCACCAGAGAGCTTACCAACTGGCTGCATTCCAACAGTGATTATGAAGGGATAAATTATGGAAGAATAAAAGTAGAAGGTTATCATTGGCAGGTCCAGCCCATGTTTAATCTGATCTGCTGGAAGGAGACCTGAGAAAAAAGAGTCCAAGAAGATCCACTCTAATAAAAAATGGCTAGCCCAGCCTGGGTGAATACAGGAAACAAGGGATAGGGAAGCCACCTGAGAATATTCTTTGGATAATGAGGTTTTGTATAAACCCAATTTAGGGTTTTAAAGGTTTTTCCAGAACATATTATTGGCAAAACTTAACCAAAGTATTTTGGAATAGCATGAGGATGTGGGAACTGCGCTCTAAGGAGGCAGCAGCAAGTAGGAGACAAATAGGAGGAGCCAAGTTGCTAAGAATGGCATGAGATGCGTTGAGTGCAGAGAAGACCAAGCTCCACTGAAGTCATAATGAAGTAAGATGGTTGAATTATAATCATGATCTAAAGGCGGTGTCCATCCCTGAAGTTCCTACCTTTCACTGGATAATCTGGCCATGTGGGTGGATATGTTAATTTCCTATGACCATATCATCCAACCAGATCAGATTATAATATCTGCTTATCCAATATAGGACGAGGCCTGATAGTGGATGTAGGAGCCATCATTTCATATGATAACTATTGTTTGGCAAATAACCCCTAGCAAATATCAATTAATCTGACAGGTTTTGATCCCGCTGGGTACCAATGTTTTATCAGGAATGATACCTCAAAAACAAACAAGTGATTCAGACATTGATTTTTATTATTAATATAATGAAATTGTAGGAGTTGATCAGAGTTTGTTGCTGATAGACTAAGAGATTTATTAGTTTCTAGGCGGTTAAAGATGTTTGATAGAAGCTTGGAGGTTAACCTTTTAGGTAAATTGACCCTCTGTTTATAGGTAAAAGTCCCATTATTTAAGAAAGTTGCTAACCTAAAAAGATTGACATGCTGGGTTTAAGTGAAGGCGTTGGGACACATTCTATTACTCAACACCTAAGAGGTCACATTTCTAGTTGGCAGCGGAATTTGACTAAATTGATGCATAATATCAATTTTAGTACTCTCTGGAGGGTTAATTCGTTGGCAAAAGCTGCGATTTTAAATTGGTGTGCCAAAAGAAAAATTGGGCGCAAAATTTCCTATATATTTCTTTAGTTCTATTAAACAAAGCAGAATCTTATTTAGTCTCATAAATATCTAGCCTATTATACTTTTGTTGTATTTTTATTACTCTTAGTATTTGTTAAAAAATCTTAACAAGTTTGCTGCTCATTCACAAATATTAACCACTAAAATTTATAGATTCACAGGGTTGGTGTTGTGCAATCCTTGCGTTGTATGATGATTTATATATGATTGATAAAAGTATGAAGACTATTATTCATAGTTGAATAGATCACTAGTGTTAGGTTCAACGCTTGTCCAGTATTCCTCCTCAAAATACTCTAGATGTCTTCAGTAGGGAATAAGACTATTATCCGCCTAATTTGATCCATGCTTAATCCTCATTTATAGCCTTTCCTCTGGTAACACAGTAGGCAGTAATCACTATCTTAGCTCAGATTCTCTTCTCTAGATCCTCAAAACTTACTCTTTTATCCTAAAAGAGCCTCCAATTAAAGCACACAAGCAATATTTTCTCTTGAATATAGATATAACTAATGAATTCTGCTAAAGTATGTTTTTTCTAATAATGTGTGTTTTTCTGTTAAAGTATGTTTTTTATCAAGTAATTCTCATGAGAATTTATAGGGGAAATTCGGCGCCCAGCCCTCAGTTGGCACCTCAGCAATAAAACTGCAGCCGTTGCCATTGTATTACCCTTCTTTGTCTCATCAGTGATGGTCTTTCCAATACTGGCAAGGATTCTGTCATCAGACATCCTCAAGACCTAAAGTGGAAAGAGTTGGAAAACATGGCCCTAGCGTTTTCCTCTTGATCCCAGCGAACCAACCATATTTGGCAAGCGACCTGCTTTGGTAATGGGACTTGTTACCAATTAAGGCAGGTCACAAACCAAATGATTGATTTTCTAGTTGCAGGCAGCATCACTCGCCTCGCAACTTGCTCCTTAAATTCTTAATCAGTCAGTGATGAAACCCAACCAATCCCAGTTGGTACACCTGACAATTAATCATCAAGCAACTATCAGATGCCCCCATTTCGTTGCAATTATGCCCAATGAGATCTTAAGCATTCACCAAGATCAATCCCCAACGGATCTGGACTAGGCAGACTACCTAAATCCCCCAAATATCGTTAACCCAAAATTGGGGTCAACTGATATCCAATTCACTTTGCTATAGGGAATTATCCTCTAGCGACCACTGGTAATCTAGACGGCTGGAATTGTGGGCAAAAATCCCAACAGCTCTAGAGTTGAGTGATCATATATCCTTTAGCTAGATATTACTATCAAGTTCTCCTCTGTTATTGCTTCAAAAGAGGAAGGGATAGAAGTTTCACCAAGAAGACCATTGAACCATAATTTCAGAATAAGTCTTGAAAGAGGACCTTTTTAGCCAGAATTAGTAGTTAAGTTTTAAAAGTAGAAGATCCCTTAAGAACTTCTGAGTCTACTATCATTAGGTTAAGTTCTACTGTAATCCAGATGTTGCCAACTTTAGAGTAAGTTTTTGAAGGAATAGAATTTGCTTGTTATCTGGGAGTTTATTAGTACTTTCACATTTGGTTTGAAGGAAGGTTGCTGCATCTATCTGTAGGAGACATTTGAGCAGAAGATATAATTGGGTGTGAAAATCTCAGTCGGATAATAGCCTATATACAAGTTTAACCATCCACATATATTATCAAGTTATATAACTCATCAATTATCAAATGTACATATCAGAAACCTGGGAAGTATAGCGGAGAGCTAAAGCATACCACATAGCTGAATGTTCACATTTGGTGCTATTACCAAATGTGATTGGGTAGATATTCTCAAATATCTACAGTTGACAATGGATTCTGGTAATCAACACTTTAAGACACACCATTTGATCTTATCCACCAAATCCTTGGTGGTGAGAAGAAGGGGATAACGGGATGAACTTCAGGGGGGTAGGCTGTCGTCCATCTCTCATCAACAACATGGGCTTGATCACCTTGTCAGATGAGTATCTATAACTCTATAGTTCCCAGCTTGGCGGTGCACGAAACACTGGACCAAAGCAAGGGGCTTGTAGTCAGGGCTAACACAAATATAGCCCATTAGAGTGTGCTTGAGCTGAAATGACATAAGGCGAGGGTGTTTAGCATAGTAAAAATAATAAGTGATCTAGCAATCCACAAAACTTGGCTGTGTCCCAGAGGGCAGTTCATAACTGAGTTTAGTACAGGGGTAGAGTGCACGGGTGTCCTGGTTTGAAGAGAACCTGATGAGCCTTGCAGTGTACCTGAGGCTGTGATTATTTTAAAGATAATATTGGCTAACACGTTGCAAGACCTCCTCAAAGAGGTCTGCGCACAGGTTCACCCAAGTTAACATATGGAAAAAATTAAAAAGTCTATGAGGTTTATTAGGAAAGATGACCAACGAGAAACGTTGGTCTCAAGCAAACATAATGAAGCCAACTTGGGGAAATTATGGATTGGCAAAAGTGGTACCAAGCTTTGGTGCACCAATAGGAGCACACTTCTATATAAAAATGGTAGCATACTTCGAAATTGACCTTACTTGAGTGATTGATTGAAGTTGAAACTGACCAAAGCTCGTAATTTCAGTAATAGAACGGGTTAAAACCCCCATTTAATGATTAACCGGATTGTGCCGTTATTTGTTTAACATATAGCTCATCCATTTTAACGCAAGAGCTGAAACAAGAAGCTGGGCGTTTTGCACCTCACTTGTACTAACCTGGGCATAACTGGATTGTACCAGTGTTGGTCCAAGGTGTTCTTGAGATCAGGAAGGCCTGAAGTTTAACCTTCTGGACCTCCTGCCGCCCAGCCTTGTCCTTGATGTTAATGCCTTCTATCTGGTCATGTAAACATGCCACACCTGTTTGTGAGAGTATGAACAGCTTTTTTGCCCCTTATTGATTCAAAAGGGATGTTCCTCCCTTTTGAGACGCAGGGGGTGCTCTTCAGGAATTACACACTTCTTTTAATCCTAAGTTGAGTGCTCCATATGCCATTATCAGCTAACAAAATCCATTTCTGAGTACTTTGACCCTTTAAAGTACTTCTTGGTTCATCTATTATTGAGAGCAGGTATAATCTTTTATTGGTAACTATGGTCAACTGGCAGTATTCTAAAGTCACGCAGCTTTTCTGCTCTACTTGCATACCAGTAACAGCAACAAAGCCTATGGTCTCTTTTAGGGTCTTATTAATCTGGCTTCAGAGAGCTTATTCAACTCTTTGGCGATAGCTTCATTTTTCAGCTTTTTAAAACGGTATAGTTTAAACTATAAAGGGATGACAGATCTAGTACTCGTCCCATGACTCTCTTTTTTGAACATCTCATAGTCAATTGGTCAAGTACTGAAAATGTCATCGAATTCAACAGAATCTCGTCCAGTTCCTTCTTCTCCTTATCAGTCACATCTTCAAATCATAGCTCATTAAATATATAACAGCATTCAGTGTTAAGATGGCATCACAGCTGGTCCATCTCTCTTGAGTGATGGCTTTTCCCTTCTCTAATGGCAGACTTGGTAGTAATTTATCATAATATGTAGTAAGTTGTCCAGATGCATTTGGTACCGAAGAGCCCAGAAAGGACTCTTTATACTTCTCTCAATCCCATTGAAACTATAGACTTCAAATATTGTGTTTAAGGGTATCTTCACACTTATTAAGAGTGATATCCATTAATATTAACCAGGTCTGATTTCCATGGCCTCGCTTGCGCTTAGAGTCAGGCCTTCTTCTTGCTAACTGTGGCAAGTGCTTGTTTAACGCCCGCTTTCTTAAGGGTGTAGTAGATTTGATCAATTGAGTGATCGGTTCTCACCAAGCATTTCCTTTGCTTTCAATAATTGACATCTTCATCCTTGAACAACAGTGGCACTTTTTTAGCTGAGTATGATCAAAGTACTAGTATTGAAGTAAATTTTCAGCGCCAAACTCAAGTAGAAACTGAGTGCTAATTAAGAAAACGTAGCGATTTTGTCAGAACCACTTCTGGAGCCATCAGAACCATGCGCCCAAAAATGTAATGAGACGCTGAATATGCTATGTCACACATGACATCTGGACCAGCTATCAGGTACTTGATATTGTAGTCTATGTCTGGCATAAGCTTCAGTTTCTTCATCAACTTAGAGGAGATGGTATTGAAATGTGCTCCAGAATCCACTACAGCCAAGACACAAACCCTATGAATCATCACTTTGATCCTTGTAACACTTTTTCTGAACGGGTTCCCAGTTGCCAAAATGTCAGTGGATGATTTTCAAATGTTTCAGAGCTCCTCTTTAGTGTGGCTTTAGTGGTGCCCTTTACATCTGTTTCTATGCTTATTATAATAGACATCACAGGATTCTTTTTTTTCAATGGTGTTGATAATCCTGGTAGGTTAAGCGGCCTGTGCCAAGTAGGTATTGTTTGACCTAATTTCATCAATTCCATTAACCTGTAGTCAGGCAGGTAAATCCACCACACTAGGTGCCTCTAGCACGTGGTATCCTGTACTGATTACATCCTCATCTTTAATATCATCTTCCCATTCAGTTGCAGATCCATTAGCTCACTGCATTAGTGGCATCCTCATTAGGGAATACACCCTACTTCTCAGTGGCGTTCATCAGTAAAGAGCTCCAAAAGTGTTTAGGATTATTGTACTTGTTGCAGATAAGTTCTTTTAAAGATGTTGTTCTGATGAATTTGAGGTCTTATCCCAGGGTTTCTCACTCTTGTCATGAGTGACGTAGACAACCTTGCTTGTTCGTTTAGTGGGTTGTCCTTATGCCTTGTATTCCAGCTTATAAGATTTTACATTGAATAATGCCTCTTTGATAACACTAAGCAACATCATGACAGTGATAGATAAGGCCATGTGCATCTTCAATGCAGGTTACATCTAAATGGATTTCAGTAACACCATTTATGAAGTTGGTAGACCAAACTTATCTGTTGTCCATAGTTATTTGGCTTTAAGTAGTAAAAAGTGGCATAGTTAATAACTACTCACTTTTCTCATCTTCATGAGCAGTAGGTTTTGTTTCATGTTCTGGACATCTTAATCATTTCTAAAATCTGACGGGAGAATGTTCTTCACTTTATTCCAAGTTAGCACTGAGCGTAATTTGGGCTGAGAAAACTTATGCCTCGTGACTCATGCATCCTTGTATGTGGTGAGCCTTCTGGTAATCTCTCACGCCATATATACTATTTTTGTATTCTTTATTAAACCTGTGATGGTTCCTTAGCCAGGTGTATACTTGGTTATAAAGTAAGACTTTAAGTTTAGGCTCTATTAAATAGGTTCAGAGCGCCTCACACGCGTTGGCACAGCAGTCAATTGAGTAGCTAAAGTTGGTTTATAACTACGTAGCTTGAAATGAGGTAAGGTATTTGTGGTGTAAACTGTAGTTGAGTTTTATACTCATCTAGAATCTTTTCCATGTTGTTTAGCATGAAATCAGCTGGTCTAAACGCTTTCCTAAGTGTATTAATGTGGATTTTCATAGTTTTTTAGTTCTCAAGGGATAATAATTGCTCTTCCATCTCTTTAATAGTGATCTCAAGCACATTTACAGATGAAGGTCCACTAAGCATTGGTATGGTGGCAATAAGGGCTTTTCTAGCGGTCTCTTGACATAATAAAGTTTATTCACAATCCCAATAATTCTAGTTTCAATATACATTCTTGAATGGATATTTTTCTCCTCTCTCACCAGGAGTTCAGAGGAATCTTCACTGCAATAGGTCTGCATATCCTCATTGCCATTATGTTCCTGAGGAATTTCTCTTTATTCACTCTGGTCTTATGGTGTCACTTCCTATAATGCGTATCACAGTCAGCACATTGGCCCTTACTCGCCTAACTTGAGTAGCCAACTTGCTATAAATGGGTATTTTGCACATAGATTAGACACCAAGAGACCTTTTGAAGGTTCACAATAATCCTTAAAGAGTAAATTTTCTGATGCTAGCCAATGTAGCATCGATTTCTAGTTAAAACTCTTCATCACCCTGCCAGTGGTATTTTTATTGGCACTTAGGATATAATTTTGATATTTTTGCCTAACACAAGACTCAAAGGAACCACATCAAAACTATCCCTTGGTAATATCAGCAACCAAAGCATCCTTTCGCATGAGTGTCTGTTCCTTAGATCCCAGACTGGTTACTTACAATCACTTCATTTAAACCAAATACAAGTGGAAACAAAGGAAATAATTTAGACTCTGTGGTATAAGTCTATTATTAGAACAAATCGAAGTATTTTCTATACTTCTTACATTGATTTGTGATATATAATTTATAAATATTTGTAATTAATATAGGAATGGGGCATGGCGATGTTGTAGGGGTTTCATAAACCCCTGTTCAGTTTCATCTTAATCTCTGCTTTAATGGCGGCATCCATTTGTTCAATTCTTAGTTCTCAAGATCCTTCTCATAGTGGACATTCCTAAAGCATAATGTTCAGTGTCCCATTGCTTAATAACTGCTTCTGGGTTTGCGGGTGGCAGTACCTATTCTGGTTATTGCTTACTCTCCCAACTTAATAATATGATGATTGCATTAAGATTTGTAAGATGGTTCTGCTACAATGCGCCTTACTTCAGGGTTTTGACATCCTTTAGTATTATTTGATTACTTTTTAAGTAAAATAAAGACAGAAGGTTGATTGATTCCATTGGTATAACTTGATTTAGATGGATGTTTGGTTATTGCTTTGTTATTGACTAATTTAGTTGGTATTACTCATCATTGGCCAATCATAACTTATTTTTCACACCTCCAAAGGTATAGATGAGGGTCAAATTTCATAGTCATTGGCGGTGGCATCATCATCTTCACATATTGAATTACCTTGTCCAGCGGGTATTAAATTAGTTTTAGGTGAAGTCATCTCATATGGCTGGTAAAATTCTTAGGCCATAACTTCTATAAAAGGGGGTTCATAACCATTATCTGCGTTTTGGTCTTCTAAATGTAAATCTTGTGATAGGTTATCACTGAGGGGTTCCTTTCAGAGGGCAAGTAATTATTTCCCAGTATAACGGGGTTTTTAATGATACTCAGAAATATTCTGAAAGATCAAATTAACCTCTTTATAAATAAAGTAAGCTCTTAATTTGTCTAGGAAATTTAAGAAACCTACGGCTATTTTCATGGGGATTCTTCAATAGGATAACTCTTTCATTTACCAGATACTTTCAATGGCATAAACCAACTTTCAGTCCATTATATAATCAGCCTAATACTTGGTATTTATAGATAACGTAGGTTGTAGAGGAAAGACTTTCTGGCAGGGTGACCTTAAAGGAAAGAATTTTGGGAAATATGGACAGTGGGGAGTGCTCTCAACCCCTTTATTAAAGATAGTTTAAAGGCAACTTAATTTAATAGACGCTTCTCTATCTATGGATCAATCAATATAGTTTCAAACTTATTGTTCAGCGCTTTATATTTTGGTTTTAGTGGTGTATTAGAACATACTTTACCATATTCCAGGAATTTTTGTTTCTTCCTATCCACCTCACATTTTTGGAAATTCACTGCGCAAACTAGACATTGATTAGGGGCTGGGAAATTTCGTGTGCATTCTTTAAATCTCATTCATGAATGATTTCCTTCATCCATCAATGGATCCTGATTTTTGTGGTATTGATGGTTCAACAAGAGAGAAAACATTCTGGTTGGTATATGACTAAAATGCTGTATATTATTGGGTAATTATAACTAATCCTCACATTCTGTCTGACCCCATACAAATACCAACAACGATATTGTTTAAGCACTTAGTTCACCATTTTCATCTGTCCATCCATTTGCGGTAGTTATTCAGAAGTTCCACTCATTTTATTTTAAGTTTGGTAAAAAATTATCCATATTTTAGAAAAACATAGTTCATAATATAAATTATATCCTTTGGCACTTAAAGCGCGGAAAACTTCCTTCATGAATAGTGCTGCCATCTCTTTTGAGGTAATCTGCATAGTGCAAGGGATGACTTTTGTATACTTTGTTAAGCGGTCAATTAATCACCATAATATCATCTGTCCCTTATTATTTTGGTAAAGAAGAGATTAAATAGACACTAATGGATGATTAGGGTTTAATGTGTTTCTCTAGGGTTTTGAACTTCCTTAATAAAGATTGAGCTGAGGGTTGACACAAGCGCAGATCAAAAAATGAGTCACATATTCCTTCACAAGTCCAACCATTCTAGGTACTAGTAGTGCTTTGTGACGAGGTATAAAGACTTTGTGACTTCAGGGTGCCCATCCAGTGTATTTATGACAAATCTCCAAGAATTCCATTTGTAAATTCTTAGTTGGGGTCAATTTTTTTCATAGTGATAGTTTCCATACACAAAAATTAATAAGGTCCATGATCTTGGCCAGAGTTTTATTGACTAAACTAAAAATAAGTGCATTTTAAATTGATACTCAGTTGAGTTGCTCATATTCTTCCATTAATCTCTTTGGCACAACGCCCTCAGTTTTAATAAAACGTTGGTATTCAATATTATGGCATGTTGTAGTTTTCTCATCTTCTTTTTGTTATATGTGATTTGGGGTCCCAACTTATAAGATCAGAAAGCAAGTTCTATTTTCTGGATGGTAGTTAATATGAAATCAAAATTGTTTAACTCCAGATGCCAATGAGCTTGTCTCTGGTTCATCTGTTGTTGCTCTTTAGAACTTTAATGCTTTGTGATCTTTAAGATTGATAATGGGCCAGTGCATGTAAAAAGTGGTGTTGCCACTCTTGAATAGAAGCCACTATGGCTAACAACTCCTCATTGTATATTGGATATTTAGTCTCTGCTGGATGCACCTTATGACTAAATTAACAGATGAGATGTTTATTAAAATTCATTATAGTTGAATAAAGAAGGCAGCAATTTCACAATGAGATAAGAAGTTTTTAGTATAATGGTTGTTGAGATTTTAGACTGCTCACATCATCCAGCTTATCAATTATAGTACATTATCTGCTTTATCTGCTAGGGTGATTTATTATAAGAAAAACCATATTCTGAAGTGTGAGTTATTTTTGATTAAATAAATTTTTGTAAGTTCTAATTCCTTATGGAAGGTTACCTAACTCTGGGATTTAATTTCATTTAGTACTGATGATCTGTTGAAGAGGATCCCCAACAATGTTACAAGTGGTTTGATTATTGAAATAACAATTAATTAATTATATTATCCTGTATTTGTCCATCAGAGTTTGTTGCCAATCAATAAGGGTTTATTGGCTGTTGTTGATTGTTGACAACTCTGTAGTTGGTAGCAACTTGTGGGTTATCCTAATAGTCAATGCGACCTGCTGTTAATGAGATAAAAGGTCTCATTACCTAAGTCATCTGCTAGCTTAATAAGGATATTCCGCTGAAGTTGAGTGAAGGCGGTGGGACACGATCTTCAAATATTTGACCCAAGTAGGATCAAGTTCTATATGGCGGCGATATATGACTAGATGGATGAAGGAATCATCATTTTAGATGACTCCTGAGGGCTAGTTTCATCAATGCTAGATGCCGTTCCTATTTAAAGACAACCAAAGTGTTTGGAACAAAATTTCCCATATAAATTCCTCAAATTTTATTTAATAAAGCAGTATTATACAGTTCTCCTGAAAATAGCATTTAGATATTTTTGCAATACATAGTGTACTTTTGCATATAGAGTGGGGAGATAATTTTAACATATTTATTTATCATTTGCCAGCTCTTTATATTAGAGTTGGAGTGATAGGTTTACTCTTGCCCAAGTGGTTCTCAAGTACTCATGAGGAAGAGTTGAAGGAAAAGATTCCCTTTATATTTAAAAGTACTTATGAGTATCAGAAGAATGAGCGTTAGCACCTGTCTAGCGTTGAAGACATATGCGAATTGGTTTTGAAGAGCTCAACTAAGATAATAATCTTCATACTTTTATCAACTGTCAGAAATTTGCCCTCTCAGCTGCAGAGGAAGAATGTCTTGGGTCAAATACATCTGAAACAAGGAAATGTCAGCCATTTACAAGTTTCTGATAAACCAAAAGGAGATTTTAATAATAGTGATAACGAAAATCTTGCGGATTTTGGCCAAAAGACCCTGGCTGAATCATGGCGGAACCAATTAGTTGGGGTAAACCCAAATATGAAACCTGTTCGGGTGATTAATGTGAAATTGAATGGTCAGATTTCCCTGACCCCACAATGGACCTTGGGGCAACCAGTGGAAGGTACCCCCAATCATCACCAAGTCCTCAAAGCACCTACGCGGGGACCCACCCTTTTATAGGCGTGGCGGAGGTCCCCCAAGGTGAAAATCCTTTATCTAGTGGTGATTGGGTGAAGTACATCAAAACCTTACCGCATGGGTACATCCTGCCCCAAAACCTCAATCCTCAATTTCCAAAACAGTAACTCACATCTCCCACGATCTAATATGAGAGTTTCTCATAAGCCCTAATTCAGAATGATTTACAGCTATTATGATACTATCATCAATTTCCTTTGATCCTCAAAATCAGTTAAAATATGAACTAGGCGGATATTGAGGGGATTGCTTTTTGTATTGTACCCTGTTTACTAATAAAACTTATAAAAAACCAAAGTTTTTATTAGTAAATTTTTATCAGAATAAATAAAATTTTGTGGGATCCAGCAGCTATAGCACCAGCGAGCACCCAAAAAAGCTGGATTCCTACAAAATGGTGCTCACTACAGGGGACCCCCATACTGCATAATTAATTTCTCTTACAACGCAACTATCAAGCGCTTTGTCCTGCCTTGAGGAGCTTGAGCAGCGCCCTTACAAACTTCCTCTTAAGGACAAATACATCCCTGGTGAAGGGACTGTTGATACCTTTTTATATGTTTATGAAGCGGCTATGGATGGCGCCACAGACAATCAAAAAGCTTGACTTATCCTTCCTTGTTTGAGCCGCTTAGCACAAGAGATGATAGTACCCAACCTGAACCCTGGGTAAACCTGGTCAGAGTTGAAAGAGGCTCTTTTAGCTGAATTTGGGTCAAAGTAGAGTCTATATAATGGAAAAAACAGGACTTTATGCGCCTTAGCTTTTATGAGGGTAAATCACTTATTGCCTTTGCTGAACGATTTTACATCTCTGCGCAAAGGTTATCCACCTCCAACATGCTCACCCTTGACGATGCTATTGCTGCCCTGTTATCTGGGTTAACTTCTTAGATCTCTCTCGCTAGACATATCATCTCAGTGAATGCTACTTTAAGAACATCCGCGACATCAAGGAGGCTTTAATAGATGTAGCTGAACTTCATGTATGTGCCACAATAAAATGAAGCCAAGATGAAAACTTTGGCTCTCACCATTGAAGAACATCCGCCTGTTGAACAGTTGAGGGTGAGCTCACCTGTGCCTATCCTCCGTGCAAAACCTGTTTCCTCAGTGCAACTCAAAAGGATGTCATGCCCTCATGTAAACTGGAATCTAGGAAAAAAGTTAATTTATGCTTCTGCACAAGCCCACTAAAGCCGCGGTGTTTCCCCTCCAGAAAAGCTGGTAAATGCGTGCCCTAAGGCTATTCAATCTCCTGTGGCCGTCTCACCTACCTCCTATGTGGCTTTGCCAGTTCTTGGGAATATCCTTGGGGAAGAACCTTAGGGGGTTATGATGACATTGGGTATTGTATATTGGGAGCCCCTTCGGAAATAGAGGTTCCTGATCATTTGGACGCTGGAGGAGTAGATGAGACTACCATATCTGAAGAAGCGTACCTCAGCCAAGTTCTAGGGTGTCCAAGATTTATTGATACTGCTAACGATAGTGACCAATTTTTAGTTGGCCTGATTCGACCTCTTCAGAAGGTGCATCCTATGAAATCCATCTTGGATAAATGCCCTGAGACTGCTAAAAAGCTTTACTTCACCTTTGGCTTAAGGAAGTCTTAGCTTTGTCGCCTAACTTTGGAGGAGCACTTAATAAGATTGAAGTAATCATTCAAAAAGTCTAAGTACTGGCCATCCTGGACACTGGCTCCCCAGTTAATGTGATCTCCACAAAGCTTATTATTAAAATAAATCTAGCGCCTGACTTGGAGTAAACGCAAGAATTTGGAACATCTGGCCCAAATAATACCCATGCAATTGGGGCCTACTCTTCCCTTCCCATTCACATTAGTAAACTTTGCTTATCAGCCCCTGCTGTGGCTTTGGACAACAACGCGTACAATATGCTCATTGGCACTCAGTTTATGATTGAGTGTGAGGGAATAATAAACATGAAGCAAGTAACCTCTCATTACTAAACTATGAAGTCTCGTTAGTCTTATATAACAAAGAACCCAGCAAGCACGAATACTCCTGCCTGATTATATACCCATTCTCAGCTATGACCTTATCTTATTTCACCTCAGGACGCCACACTAAGAAATTGCCTGACTCAGTAGATGCAAGAGATGGCATCCCTTTCTATGCTGCAGATGAGGTATTTGTTAAACCTGGTGAACAACGCGTAATTAACGCTAAAATCATGGTCCAAATCCCATACCACTGCTTGTTGCATATTACAAGATTTGAAAGCATTAGCCCCTTGGAGCCTAGGGTACTTCTTGGGATACTAGACCCAGCCTACCAGAGGCCTATCACCCTTTTGCTGGGAAACCTCATCTGGAAAGACATGATCATTCGAAAACACCATGAGATTGGCCAAGGCTTTCTCTTCCAGTGGAAGATATTGAACGTATCCACTCTGTTGGCTCTATGGCGGATTTGGGTTTACCTATGGATAAACTGGTGTGCACTCTACCTAATGTTCATATTTCAGATAAGTTAACCCCAGTCAAATTGGAAAAGGTTCATAATTTATTAGAAGAATATAGCGACATATTTTCTAAATCAGACTATGACTATGGTCATATGAAAGGCTGGTGTCACTCCATAAATGTGGGTGATTCCCACCCTATTCGGTCAAAACCTTACCATAAGTCAAAAGTAGAAGAAGAGCAAATGAGGATGGAGCTCCAGCAATTGATAAATTCAGGGTTGTTAGTTCCTTCACAAAGCCCTTGGTCTTCCCATCTGTTGCTTTTTAAAAAGAAAAACGGAGGTCATTGGATAGTTATGGACTACCAAAAATTGAATAATCTTACAGAAAAGGATAGTTATCCTATCCCCCGAATTGATGACGCCCTGGCCCAACTCTCTGGCTCAAACTTATTCTCAGCCATGAACTTGGCTAGCAGCTATTGTCAAATGGACCTTTACCATGAAGATTAGGAGAAATGTGCTCTCATTTGTAGTGAGGGTCTTTTCCAACCAATTCAATTACCGTAAGGGTTATGTAATGCATCTGCAGCTTTTCAGCGAGCATTAGACCTTATTCTGCGGGACCTGAAGTTAACTTGTTCATCATATATCTTGATGATATCGCAGTGTTCTCACGTACCTTCAACAAACATCTTTATCATCTGAAGGAGGTGTTACAAAGGTTACATAAGTCAAATATTAAGTTATAGCCTTCAAAATGTACCTTCTTTCAAAAGAAATTGGATTTCCTTAGACACTCCATTTCCTGAAAAGGAATCCAACCCATGCTAGATAAAGTTGAAGCGATTTTGAGAATGCCTCCCCCTAAGAATCTACGGGATATTCAGATATTTCTAGGGATGATGGGGTATTACCATCAACTTATCCCCAATTTTGCCCAGCTCAGAGAACCACTAGTTCGCTTATTGACTAAGAACTCCCCTTTTTATTGGGGTGATGAACAGAAGGACGCTTTCAAGACATTGAAACAATTGTTACAACAACGTCCTATCCTAAGACACCCAGACTACAATAGCCTTTCATCTTGTTTACCAACGCTTCAGACTATGCCGTTGGGGCTATCTTAGCCCAACTAGATGAAAATGGCGTATAAATCCAGTATACTATTTCAGTAAGATGCTTTCAAAAGCAGAACGCTATTATAGTGTAACTGAGAAGGAGTGCCTTGTCATTTTGTTAGCTGTGAAACACTACCGCCTCTTTTTATATGGGACCGCCTTCACTGTGGTTACTAACCACGCTTCCCTAAAGTGGTTACAAAACATGAAGGACCCTACTGGATTGCTAGATCGTGGGCTCTAAAGCTCCAGCCTTATGACATGAAGATTGAACACCGTGCTGTAACTTGTCACTTGAATGTTGATGGGTTGACTTGGATGCAAGTCCTTTACTTGGATAATAGTGAGGCGGAGAGGTTACGTGACCTCTTAGTGACCCCCAATGACTGGGAGGATGAGGATGAGCCTGTACAGAAAATGTTAGCCTGACAATCCCATAACACCAAAGTGGAGAATGGAAGTTGTATAAGCAGTTGGAAACAAAATGGCTACCCTACCTTCAGCCCTTGGAACGTGTACCTGCTATCCTAGAAGCTCATTCCACTCTAGGTCATGGAGGGGCCAAGAAAACTTATGAGTGGATTAAGGATTGGTACTATTGAGATGAAATGATGGAGGCTATTGTTGACGTTTTGAAAGCTTGCCTTACGTGTAAGAAGCAATCCAGTTTCAAGACTAGATACCAGTATCAACCAACTACCCCTAACAACCATTCCACACCATCAGTTTGGATGTAGTAGGTCCCCTTCCTCAGTCTACTAGTGGAAATAAATTTATCCTAGTAGCCATTGACCACTTTATTAGATGGGTTGAAGCCATGGCTATCCCTGCCAAAATGGCCAATGCCACCGCCACCTTTTACATCAACACATCTTCACACGTCATGGCTGCCCCCAAGTATTACTCTGCAATAATGATAAGAACTTCACTTCCATAGTAGTCAAAATTACTGGCCACCTCTATGGGAGCGCAAAAACTTTTCTCAGCTCCCTACAATCCCTCTAACAATGGAACTGTAAAGAGAGAAAATGGTACCCTGGTATCCATCTTATGAAAAATGGCCTCTTCTGATCCACTTCACTGGTATCAATACTTACCCAGTGCCCTCATGGCCTACTGGATTAGTTATCACTGGGTATTGAAGATGTCCCCATTCCATGTCTTGTATGGGCAAGAACCAGGAATACCTGCTCTCTTAGTTAAGGATGTATTCTCCTTTAGAGTTGAGGAGCCTGAGAAAGTTATGAGATGATTGGCTCAACGCATCATTCAGCTCCAATAAGAGTCAATGACTAACTTAGTAAAAATGGTGACAAAGAAAGGGCAGGCAGCCAATGAGCTCAGAACTCCACTACCTACTTTCCAAGTATCCAACATGGTATTATACTACCCTAACAGCATCACTCCTAGAAGTGGTAAGCTGGAATCAATCTGGGAAGGTCCCTTCATCATCACCTACAAAAGAGGTAATGAATACTCTATAAAATCATTACTACTGGAATCACCATAAACTGAGTACGTGGCCACTTCCTTTGGCTTTATTCCCCTCCTACCATTCTTGAGGGGGTGATGTCAGACATTTGCCCTCTCAGATGCAGAGGAATAATGTCTTGGGGTTAAAATCAGCTGAAATGAGGAAATGTCGGCCATTTACAAGAATCTGATAAACCAAAAGGGGTTTTTAATAATAATGATAACAAAAATCTTGTGGATATTGTCCAAAAGACCCTGGTCAATTCTCGGTGGAACCCCATTACTCAGGTAACACCATTATGAAACCTGCTTGGGTGATTAATGTGAAATTGCATGGTTGGATTTCCCTGACCCCAAGACGGACCTTGGGGCAACCAGTGGAAAGTACCCCGCCAATCATCACCAAGTCCCTCAAAGCACCTACCCGGAGACCCCCTCTTTTATAGGCGTGGTGGTGGTCCCCCAAGGTGAAAGTCCTTTATCTAGTGGTGATTGGGTGAAGTACATCAAAACTTTAACGCATGGGTACATCCTGCCCCAGAACCCCAATCCTCAATCTCCAAAACAGTAACTCACACCTCCCACAATATAAAAGGAGAGTTTCTCATATTCCCTAATTCAGAATGCATTGCTGCTATTCTGACACTATCCTAAAATTCCCTCAACCCTCGAAATTAGTTTAAATATGAATCAGGCAGATATTGAGGGGATTGCTTTTTTGTATTGTACCCCGTTTACTAATAAAACTCATAAAAAACCCAAGTTTTTATTAGTAAATTTTTATTAAAAATTTAATAAACTTTTGTGGGATACAGTGGCGTTAGCATCATTGAGCACTCAAAAAGCTAGATTACTTCATCAACCCATCCATTTAACATATCAACAATATATACTTTGCACATCTATAAGATGTGCAGAAAAACTCAAAAAGTTTGTAAAGGCTTTTCTGGGTATCATAGGGCAATGAATTTGCTTCAATGAAGTTCCTTTTATTTTCTTGTAAGTCCTTCTCCTCTGGAGGGACTCAAAAACAAGCACAATTCCTGACAACAGAGTGAGTGGTACAGCGATTGCCAAAAGATACTTAAATAATTTTCTCAGAAATCAAAACTCTTAACTAAGAGAGGAAGTTTTAGCCTTTGAATTTCTCTTTCCACTCATCATAACTTTCTGAGCGTATTTATATGGATTAAAAAGTAAAACTTAATTGCCCGCCGTAGTTTTGCTCCAATGTCATTTGATTCCCCGCTGGCTGCCCCAGTGTGGGGCAGCAACGAAACTCCCCCGCCATTTTCTTTCTGACAAGAAAACATGCTCGGACTGGCTTGCCCAGTCATACCAAACCCCTGAGACGATTCATTCCTCCCAAGGATCTTGACACCCACCTCACTTGAATCCAAGTGGTGCCTCATTTCCCCCTGATGCTCCCCCAGAGCAACATGCATTTTGGACTTAGGGTCAAATATGGGAATCTTTTCCCCTACAAGGACCAAGCCATTATTAAAATGACTCAGGTGGTGATATGTCCTGCCTGTTTTTATTGACTTCTGCCCCTATAAGGGGTATTTTGATGTTGGCTATACCTGTGAAGCCGATGCTGCCACTGCGGCAACTGTGCCCCTGGTCTTCCAGGATACTCCTCTCCTTACAACTTGGACCTGGCTCCAGAGGACACCACTTTGGTGGTTCAGTTCGCTAGTTTGCCCACCCACCTTCCCCTTGAGGTGCTCCACCAGGAGCTGATGGAAGGTTTGGCAGACTATGGCTCCAACCCATCTTGCAATTTGTGGTCCCAAATGGGGCCACACGCCTCGCTGGGCCTTGGGAGTATGCCAGAATCAACCCTAAAACAAACAAATTGACCCATTGATTCTCCCTCATGCCACTATCCCCTCTGCCCCCAACCATCCGTTATGGGCCCGCGTTAAGTGCATACAGACGATCTGTCTGTCCTGTTTCAAATTGGACCACTCAAAACTCAAGTGCCCTTCCCTAGTTGCTTCTGAAGGCACTAACGTTTTTTCTGACAGCCACCAATCCACCGCCCACCCTGTTCCAGTTCCAGCATGGGGTACGATCTTACCTCCCCATCCCCCAAAGTCTGTTGCTGCAGCTGCATCTGCAGCCACAAATCAGCATCCACCTCTCCCCAGTGCCACACATGATTCCTACAATCAAACATAGGATTAGACCCCAGTTTGATCCCATGCATTCTCCAACAAATCAACCAATCCTCAACCATATGCTGATTTTCCAATTCAATTCAACTAGAACCCATGGGAGTCCTTGGATAAAATTGACAAATTAGTTTGTATCATTGAAGCACTATCTCTGCAAGTTGACCAGTTCTGTAATGCAAAATGGGATGCATAATTCCCCCCTTATTTATGTGCCCACAGCCAAATGCTGAATCATTCTACAGTGACCACCAGTTTGCAGTAGAAGCAGCCGCCACACCAGATTGCCATCCCCTCCGCAAAGCCGCCACCAAATCAGTGGTGCTTCTCACAGGAGGAATTCAAACTCCTGTTATCCCCTCAAATCTTACTCCAAAAAGTAAGATTAACATGAAACAATTACACAAAAATGTCAATGACGCTATCCAGAACTTGGTAACTGTAGCATGGAATCCAAAAACTAAGATTACCTGAAACAATATTGCCACATTCATTAAACTACCAGATGCCCACATTAAAGCCAAAAAAGCTTTAGCCGAATATATCACTGCCATTTTATGGTCGGCAATTTCTAGGAAGTTCCAATCATCAAAGATATCAAACCACATGCCGCCAATGCCCTGACGCCCTTGCTATCCACCTTGACATGTACCCTACTCTGGTATGAGGAAGCTGTTGCCAAAGATAGCCCCCTGAGCCCCCCTCCCCTTCCGCCATAGAGAGATAAATGGTCTCTGCTGCTCACCTGGTTGGTTGTTTTGTTTAGTATTTCACTCAATCTGTTTATTTTGGGCGTTTTTTGAATTGATTAGTTATGTTAGTTTTTAGTTTGGTAATGTCTGTAACCTGGTCAGCTTACCTTAGTTAGATAAAAAATTTCCTCAGAAATCTATTTTTCCTAGAAAACAAAAGCTCCTGTCTGATTAGTTGGTGTCCTCTTATCCTTTATGATATTGAATCTTTTAAGTACATACCACCAATCAACCCTCAAACACTTGCCCTCTAAAACGTCACAGAGGACTTATGGAACTCGAATATTGATGTCTTTAGCTTGAGTTCTGAATTATAGAGGGCTTTCATGATGGATCTCACATCCTAAATGTTCTGCTCTTTATAATTTTAAACATTATTATGACATACATGTACATGATAAACAACAGCATAAAAACTTTTAAGCACATGGTTTATTTAGCGTTGGGACACTACAGGGGCGTTTTAGACCAAGGGCATAACTTAATATTTAAATACTACCATATGTCATTTGAAGGCAGTAAACCTTTGGTGTTTTAGGTGCAAAGTTACTTGATGGATTGCCTCTACCAAGCCTAGTTTTGTAAGCCAAATGCTTATTTTAATCATTAGAAGTATGTTCTCAAAGAGTGAAATAAGTAGCAACAAGACTTTATTACTGCTTATAACTTATAGAATTCTACACAAGGCTAGATCTCACCCCTAGCTTTAGGAGCCAGCAGGTTATCATAACTACTGAAAATTTGAAGGGTAGAAAAAAACAATGCCAACATAGATCAATGTTTTTTATAAAATTCTTCAGAACTTAGGTTCAAAGTATAAGTTTTACAACCTTGAGGCAAGTCAGAATCCTTTAGAACTGGAATTTGAGGGATAAAAGGCCACATGCATTTAATTTGGAGAGCACTAGCCGCATAAACTACTATTGTGATCTTTATATATTTTTCAAATTATTACTTTTGAGGCATCCCTTGATAATAAACGTTCAACCGAAATGGCTTCTGTTTTTAAGCACCCAGTTTGTGGCCGTTATATCAGCGGGAAATTTTATAAAAACCTTAGTTTTCATATTGAATTGAGGCAATTATTAATTCCACCATCTCATCTCCTAGAACTAGGAGTAAGGTAGATGTTCAAGGGTGCAAAAGCTCTCCTTGAATAATTATTTTACTTGCCCAATTATCAAATCTTTTCACACTCATTAAAAGTAGCGCGTTTGTAAGAATCTAATAAAGTCACTTCACTAGCTTTATAAAGGTAAGTCCATCTTTGCGCCAACTTTAGTTGTAGATAGTTCTCATCCTTTCCATAGTATACTAAGGCAGTAACTTCCTTTCTGATTATCATCATAGACTTTTTAGGAGGTAGAAATAAATGGCAGTGATGAGAAATGTCTCTTTTGTTTGTAACATGGTTGATAGATAGGTCTTGGAGTGTAAGTTTGTCAGCACCACCCTTGATTAGATGGTCAAACTTAGCTGATTTAGTAATTGCTTTCCCCTTCTGGGGCTACAGGTTGTTCCACTATTGGCACTTTTACATATAAGGTTCCAGACTTCCATGGAGTTTTTTTCCTCTTGCTGCTCTTGTGTTCCATTGCAAACATTTTTCTTGTTTTAGTTTCACAATATTAAGCTTGCGCTCAAAATGCAAAGCAAATTTTATCTCCTCCTCTGGGTACTCAGCTAGGCGCATCACCAGCATTGCTGAGAGTAGAATCAGTTGTTTTTATTTTCTAAACATCTGTAAAAATTTTTTTCAGTAACCCTTAGCAGCATAGCAAAGGTTAAACAAATGTTTTTACTTCTTAAAATTTTTTTTTACTTGATAAGCCACCAAAAAAGTTGTCCAGGAATCGTCTTGGCTCTCATCTGGGCAGGCCACTTTACCAATTAACTTCAGTACTATTCTAAAAAAGACTTATAGGTTTTTTTTGTTTGTTCATTAGAAACCTAATCCTGGATGCATGTTTATCTGGTAACTCTTATCAAAATTTGCGATACTTGATTCAAAAATTTCAATGACCTTCCAACAGCCTTATTCCAACTCCTTTGAAGTGAACCTTGCCAAAAACCTCATGGATACTATATAATATTAACGCCTCCAGGTTTGGTAGTGCATGGCTGACTTCTAATGTGACTAACTTTATTGTTTGTAACTTGAGGCCACCTGTAAATCTGGAGGAGCGCCCCTCCATTTGAACTGGGTGGCATTCCCGTGTCCATCTAAAAATGGGTCCAAAAAGGCCGCTGCCCCTTTCATCTCACAAGGCAACCTTGCTCATGCAGTGGATAAGCGATGGTAACATATTACCCTTAAAGGACCCCACCACCAGTCCCAGTATTAACTTTGAACAAATAAATGCAATGAATCAAGGGGATTTGTGCTAAGCTTTTGGAGAATTGGCATTATCTTGGGATGAAAGTTTAAATAAAGTTGAGAGCAACGAGACTTTAGCATAAAATACTGAGAGCCCAAACCCAAGGCAACAAAGCCCAACAGGCGTATACTTTTAATAATGAAGTGTCAAGTGTCAAATTGTCGGAAAAACTCACTGATGGCATTGTGCATTGGGAAATGCAGGCCACAGTTTGAAACACTCCCTGGACACATCAAAACTTTCGTCCATATAGTTACCACCTGGCCAGATGGACACTAGAGCACTAGGTGTGGGTTAATTGGGTGTCCCAAACCCATTCCTGACCTCATAGGCCATCCCTACATGGGGTGGTCATGGGAGGTTCCTGTGGCTCATTTGGCAAGACGCCGTTGATCCAGTTATCAAAATTGAAGAAAGTTGGAAACTTAGGCATCCGTGGATGAACTGATAATAACTCAGCTTGCCACTGACAATTCAAAGTCAGTTCAAAATAATTCTTTTTTCTTCCCCCCTCGCCCAAAGTTTTCCAGATTAGGCCAAATCTCAAGGGCCTCAATCTCACATTATTCAAGTTATTTCCCATATTGATCATCTATTTAAACATTTGTAACACAATGAGAAAATTGACGGTCAATTATCTTTATTTTACATCAATAAAAATCTTCCTGCGCTCAATTTTTATTTAAAATCAAGTTTAAACTTTTTCTTGACAAGCCCCATGACATCTGAGATGTGGCCTCATGACCCACATATTGACTGGGTGGCCCAGCCATATTCTTAATGATAACATTTGTCAAAGCCACTTGGGCCTATTTTGTCAAGGCCCTTGCAAATTTTCCCTTGATCTCGCGACTCCCTATGCCCAGGCCCATTGGCCTTGTGGTTACAAATGCTTGGTTTGTTTCCAGGTTGTTTGTTACACTTGTGATCCATTGTTCTATATTCTTGATCAATTAACTGCCAACTTCAACATTTTTTGAGTGGCAATGCCCCTGGCGTTCTGGATCGCCTTTTGGGTGCTTTTGCATCCCAACTGACAAGCAAGTCTCAAGTTTATCTGCTGTTACCCTGACACCACCCTTTTACCATATAATTTATCTGCGCATGATGACTACCAGTAAAAAAGATGATCATAGATCATAGTGGTCAGATGATTTCACCAAGTTGGTAAAAGTTATTGCACAATAACTTTTACTTATGCCACTCTAAAAAGAAGCAAAAAGTATGAAAATCTCGAAAAATGTAATAGATGAGTTCTTATAGTTGTAAACTAAGGTGTTGGGTAGGACAAGTATAGTGATATTCTATAAAAAGGAGATAACACAAGAAAGACATTGTTTCGTCCTCATACCATCATTTTGTGGGTTGACTAAACCTTGTATCCCTGTCATCATAATACACAAAAATCAACAGAGCTTTTTACTCTTAAGAAAGAGTAAAGATATGAAACCATGCAGCTAAGTTGAAAACTTTATGTCTGTATAGTAAGGATTCATTGAAAGGCTTATCCTATTAATTTTAAATTTAAGAATCTGATAAAATTAATTTATTAATTGCAGGACTTTCATAAGAACTCATACTTGGGAACATCAACTGAAACCTTTATAGTGCGATAGAAGAAATAGATATATGAACTTGTTTTGATTCTACGTGTTTTTTCTATATGCAATATTGAGCTTTTTAGATCTTTATCTCGTCTTGACAATTTCGCATACTTTCAATGGTTTATATATATATATGATGGACTCCAGTGTGGTCAATGAAGTACTTGACAAGTAGAAAAATCTCACTCGTTTTTATACTTTATTGTATTGGGATCTTTCCATGCATTTGATTAAATTTCTCCGTTCATCTTAATCTCCTTCAATTTGGAGGCCTCATTATTTAGCAAATCTTTTTTCTTTTAGCAAGGAACTATCGCTTGAAAGCTTTGTCTCATCGGATGTTTGATATATATGTCAAAGAGATTAGATTATATAGCTTTAGATACACCAATATGCCAAAACTAATAGTAAATTTGAAGCAATATATAAGATTATTATTGATTTCATGCTTATGCCAAAAACGTAATCCCTAAGCAGGATCATTAATGGTCTATACACCCTTAATCTATCATAATAGTAAATCTTATATGCTGCAGTACTCTTTTTCAATATATGTAACCACAAAATGATGATGCAAACTTCTTGATATAACTAACTTACTGATTGATGAGTATCTTGTATCTTTCTATTAAGCTTTTTAACAGCATTTTATGGATGGCACATAATTAAAAACAGAATTGTCATTATTTTTTTTAGTACTAGATGGTCAAGAATTGTCATTATTAAAGTTTACATAGTATTTTATGACCTACTAAAAAACCATTTGATCATATTTAGTGATTGTAGAATTGACACATATAAAGTAAAGTATTAGCGATCTTCTAGAAATTTAATTTTGCAATAAAAAGTTAAAATAACATCATAAAGCTCAAAAATTTTACATTAAATATAATTTAAGAGATCTTATAAATAACTGAGGTAAAGTAATAAGCAAAAAGAGTCATAGTCGTTTTTACACTACAAGCTTAGTTTATTTCACTTAATAGTCTAGTAAAAATTGTCTTTATCAACATTAGTTTTATAGTTATCATACTCGAATGTCTCACAATATATGATCTTTACTCATCATGAAAAATAAAATCTAAAATGATGGAATCTATCTTTAATAATAAAGTTCAGATAATTTACAAATGGTATAACATCATATTTTCTTGTCCACGTAGATTGAGATAGAATTCATAGAGAATACTGATAGCATTGGCTTACATCTTTTCTTTTGGCTTATTATTATAAGGCAATGCAACTGTGTGTTTTAAGATAAATCTAAGATATGTTAGTACAAGAAGCCATACCATAATATTGATATGTTTTGTAATAGTAACCTCAAGTATTCTAAATTAGATCTATTATATATCTGATGTGTTAAACATGGAAGAGTCCTTATATATGCAATATCTGCTTTATGGAACACTTGGAAAGAAGTGTATAAGATGCAATACGCTAGACGAGTCTTGAGATATTTACTTATATAATATATAGTTATCATTATCTACACTGTAAAATAGATTATTGAGATTTAGTACATACTTTTTTAGGAATTGAGCTACCTATGACACAGCTCAATTTTTAAAAATTTAAACACTAGACTTTAGTTTAAGTACAAAGATAAAGATTTCATAAATACTTGTTTACTATTTTATATTTATTTATAAAACATTTTTTGCAGTTAGTTTGCTTAAGTCATATTCAACTGGTGAAAACTTGTTTGAGTACTATAAGATTTTTCTATAAAGAGTGCTTACTTGATGCTAAGCTTAGAAAACTCCTGCAGGAAGAGTACTAACAATATGTACAGTATTCCGTTTATTTATTGGGACAAAATATTGAATTTAAGACTAGGTAAGTAAATCTTATGGTGATAAAGAACAGATGAGAGGTTAATACTTTATTATATTTGGCCATAAGGTTTTTATATGTTTTTTCTAACATAAAACCTTTCCTTTGTTAAAAGGGTTACTTTAAAAACCAATGTTGGTGTCCTAATATTATGTTAAAACATCACACTGGATGTAAATTTATAAGCATGATAAAGTACAAAACAGTGAACTGACTCATTGACTACTATCTAGGCGTTAGCTTCTTAATTGACCCAAAGTTAGGTCTGAGTTTGAATCTAAATGAGGTTAATTTGAGGTTCTTTTGCTTGAAAGAGTTTAGTCAAAATATGAAACTTTTTATAAACCAAGAGTTGTTATTACTAGACTAAAAGGTACCTGGTATTGATTTAAAGTAGTTTTGTTAATGGTACTAAAAGTATGTAATAATAGATTAAATTAACTATTATTAGAAAAATTTCTAGTTGCATAACCCCTAAGTTAAAATATATACAGAAATCTCCTGAGATAGCCATCTCCTAGATATTTTTTTGCTGGGATAATATTCAGTTATATGTTATCACCCCCTTTAATAATGTTGATAGATTAACAGCGATGTAAAAATTAGCTGTGTAATCAATTGATAATGTTACTCAAGGATAGGGACTTAATCAAATATACATTCCCTCACTTTTATGTGTTGACATATAAGGCTTCCCAGGGAGTCTAGTTTTCTATCGTGTAGGACAATATGATTATGGTATTATAAATCTAGTTCAAAGAAATTTCAAGTAATTAAAGGTTGCCTAGTTGCATTTGCTGATTTCCCCTTTTTGTAAACCCTGTTACGAGGTTGTTATTTTACTCTGAAAGTAACTTAATAACTCACTGGGCTAGTAAATTTAGTTCCTTCATAGGATCAATAATACAAATGGTAATTTCTTTTGTGAGAGTGCCAGCACACCAGGCTCTCATTCATATAGAGACTTAAATGGTGAAATATTAAATTTTGGTCATAATTAATTCTATATCTCATCAAGGCACTCAGAAGGTATTAGTGCTAACGTAAAAGAATGGATGAAGATATTTAGAGAAAAAACCAGCGTACCATTTGTACATTTAATATTTACACTTGCAAATGGCTTTTTAAAGAGCTTAGAATAGTTATTGTGTATCCATGGTTGTGACCAAGATCTTCATACTCTGAAGGTAAAAACTCTCCCATTTTAACATATTAAGACTTTAACCTGTTGAATGAAGATATACTGATGTAATTAATTTGCAATAGTTTTTCATCATATGATGGAAGGTTTACTAATTCAATACACCATGTAATTGGTAGATTTCCACTCATAATGTATTTTTCTCTTGAGGACTCCAGGGGCGGACTTATATCAATATATAATATGGAACAGGTGCTCCAGGATAATTTATGGTACTTAAACTTATTATTGAGCTTTATTTGTCTTGAAGTTATATAACTAATCAATAATTCATCAACCTAGTTTATAACTCCTTTTCAATAATAGCATTCTCTTACTTACATTTAGGTTTTGTGAGCTTCTCCATGTTCAAGTGTTTTTAGGTTCTCATAATTAATTGTACCTATATCAAATGTATAAGGTGTGGTACTAAAAATGCTTCACCCTTTCTTGTACAGCTATCCACCTAAAACCTTTAGTTTCTAGTATCTTGTCATCATCTTCTGAACTAGTTTATCTTTATATTTATCAAAAGTTAGGCTTCATGAATAAATAATTTAAACTTATGGTTTCATTTTTGTCCAAATAAAGCAAGAAAGTATGTGAGAGGCCATATTTATTTTCTGTGCTCAGGTTCTTTTATATGGACAATCTTTATACCACAAAAACATAGCTTCAGAGCCTAGCGGGCTATCATCCAGTTAGATCCTTTACATTTTAGAACCATTGTAAGTATGATCATAAGTACTTTTAAAGCTGTTCCATATAAGAAAGTCTGATAATGCTCAACTGCAATTGAGACAGCTAAGAATTAATCTGTATTGTTGTAATTATGTTTAGCTTTTTGATAAAGTCTTACTGTAGTTTGGCACTGGATGAAATATGCCATTGTTGAAAGAGATAATTTTTGAATCAGTTCTGATCTAAATTAAAATTCATGATGAGTCAACCCTTGATCAACAAAATTACTGCTCAATAAATCCATTGATCAAACCTAAACCTCCATGGATACAAAAGTGTTTTTTTCATTTTTTAACTCTGTCATTAAGTACAAAGTTATCAATCCTTTAATTAACTAAGGAAAAATCTCATCAAAGATTGAAAAAGATTTTGTTAATCAGGGTCACATTATCCTGAAGAAGCATGTCTCTTAAAGGTTATAAATAGCGCCTCATTTAAGTAATTATACACTTCATAATACCTTTTCTGGTTTAATTTATCAAAGTGCAAATCTTCCTAGTGTCAAATAACCCCACTAGAAAGCCTGTTAATGCTTAATTGACTAATACTTGTTTAGCTCTTAAGGTATCGTCCAAGAATATCTTCAATAAAAAACTGGTGCTCCCTATCAGGTACTTTATGAGGCCACTAGGTGTATATGTACCATCCTAATTATGAATAGTTCAGGCGATGAAGACATTCCCAAAATGAAGGAGTAAGAGTGTGGCAAGATGGTCCACTTTAACCAGCAAGAAATTCCTTGGAATGAATAAGAGATTTGTTTTAAAGTTCTAATGTCATATACTCTTCCAGAACCTGATGATGTGACCAATCAAATTAATCAGTCTTAGTGGCCATGACTATAGAAACTTAACTTTATGGAACTCTACAACTTGAAGGACGATCTAATTAAAGTTTCACTTAAATCGTAGAGGGATTGATGCACTTTTATAATACTTCCGCCCTCCCAAGTACTTCAGTGAAAATTGCCTGAACAAATTTTTATCTTCAACTGTCTGTCCATCCTGCTTTCCATCATCAATTGCAACTTTTGGGACTACACCATTAGGAGATCCATAAAAGAATCAGTCTTACCCAATACTTTATTCCTAACTCATTGAAATATGCGACTACTACATTTTGTTAGGACATAGAGAAGCAATTCTGGATAATTGAAGAGAATTCTATTAGTACAGAATCAAAATTTCCAGGCTGATAACAAAGTTGGTTGATATATTTGCAATAAAAGTAATCAGAAATTTGCTAATTATGGAAACTTACATGGTCAATTAGGATAGCCGTGGCAAATTTGTTAGACCAGTTAAATGAACAACAGTAAACTTATGAGGCTCATATTCATTAGTTAATTAAATTAAATTAAAGCCCTTAATGAAAGAGCCAATGCTAAACCAACCTCTGAAGTGCATTTTTAAGAAAGTCCCCCTGGACCCATTTGCCCTGAAGGGCCTCAAGTCCCAAAAGGACCCTGAGGTCCAAAAGGCCAACTAGAAGATGCGAGGGAACTCTCCGCCCAATGACCCAACCTGAGACAGATAACATGAACCTTAAAAATAAAACCTGGAACAATAATTGAGGAAGGGTGACTTATAGGGGTTGGATGGACATTAAAAGTAAACTATCTTAATGCTAGCTTAGCCTTCACAATGACACTTGACAAGATTACCAATATTAAGAAGATGTGTTCCAACATAACCAATATTCAAAGAATACAACAAACTACTTTGGATGCCAAGATTGATCAAATTACCTCCCAACTCTAGGATTTGGAACTCCATTAAGGGGACATATCACAAAAACTTCCTGACCATACTACCTAAGATCTTTAATTTCACCAGGATACCAGCTTTAAGGCTGCCACCACTCACATAAGTAAAAGATTTCAAACTTTTTAAGAGGATCTCAATTTTCTTTGATAACCATTTTTTTAGACTCAAAACTTAACTTCTTGATACTGAACCTGTCATGTCTCATGACATGATTTCTGGAGTAGTTTGAAGGGACAAGAATGAAGTAAAGCCAAGGGGGAAAATTTGCCGCCCTCCACTGACCTCAAGTATAAATGGATGGACGCTGGGTTCAAGGCAAGGAGGCCCAAGTTGATCTCCAGAAATCGCTTGAAAAGTTTGATTTCTTATATCTTTAACGTTAGAAATCACCAGTTACAGGTTAAATGATGATAAGTCACTACGGTTGCATTTCAAACGGGTATTAGACTCATTTATTAAGTTCAATATTACCAAAAATGGTAAAATCAGCTGGTGTCAAAAAATCAGGTTTGCACAAACTTGAGTTAGAAACTACCAGGGATGGTAGTACTGTATTATAAGCCAACAAGGATTTCAGGCCACACAAGATTGATTCAGGTCATTGCTCCATTTTACCTTATAATAGAGTTTTCCGCCCAATAACTCTATTGGTTGCCTCCTCTACTGTTTTATAAGACTTTTTTATCTATTTATCTATCATATGGTACCATTTGCTGTCCTCAAGAGTTGCTTCCTCTTGGGGTTTCCTGGGTTTTTTTCAATCTGTGAAGGTGTTGCCACCTTATTGGGTGCGTTTAAATTGCTTTTATTACCATTTACTCTTGGAGAATTAGATATGTCCCCTTAAACTTGACGACTAATACAATTATTATACATGTGGGGAATTTCTATGTGAGGCATTCTTCCATAGTGGTAATAAAGTGCGTTGTTTGATTTCATGGTCACTATTTTTAGACCCATATCATTATTATTCATTTTGGTGGTGGCCCAGCTTGGCGTTTCTTTTTACTGCCCAAGAGAGGGCTCCTACCCTTCCTGCAAGTAATTTTTGGTTTTGTACCTTTTAAGGTCCTGCTAACAAGAAAACTTTTTTGAAAGCTTTGATCAATTTAATAAAATCTGACATTGATCAACCTCTCAGGCTGTTAATTGGCTTTGGGGTTCACTCATTGCTTTTGACTGGGCGATATAGGGTTTGGAGCTCCTGCTGGAAGTGGAATAGATCATGTATTTTAGATTCTAAATCTTTCATGGGTTCTCTGCACCTATAAGTTTTGACGCTTTTGGGAGCTATATTTATATGGATATTTTGGGTTGGTCTAGGGTTTACTTTGTCTTGACGTCTTCAGAATATCACTATCCAAAAGAAGGATAATGAGCCCATCATTGGACACTCTGGCAAGTTGTGCTTCTTTTTCCTATCCAGCCCTATATAATTTGTTCTCTTCATATTAAATTCCCTGCACCAACTAAACGAGGGTCTAATACTTAGCTGCAGATGGTTTACTGATGGGGACCCCTATAAATACCGCCCTTGGAGACATTTATTTTTTTGCAAATGGAGGCTTCATTAAAACTCATTATTTCCTTTTCAGGAGCTTTTTAGGGAATAATGGATTTATGTCCAAATTTATCAATTAATGTTTAATATAAATTTCACAGAATCTAGTACTAAAAAAATAAATTTCACAGAGGTTTCACTGGTAGCAACCATTATATAACCGCCTTGAGAAACATCTGAATCTCTTCTGAAAATGAAGAAGCTCTAAAAGTTTGTTTTTAAGATTGAGGCAACTTGTGGGTTGCTAGGGTTCACCCCACCTTATTAATTATATTTTTCAGTAAATTTTCTAAGGTTGTTCCTCCTGTGACAACCCCTATAAATACCGCTCTTGGGAGGCCTAATTCTCTTTTAAAAAGGCGGCATCTTCCATTGCCATGCCTTTGCTTTAAGGGGAATTTGAGGGTTAGGAGGGGTCTAACCCCAAAGTTTTAATCATTCTATTTAGCCATTGACCTTCCTATTCCAGAGCTTTATTTCATGAAATGATGTCTTTTAGTGTAAGGGATTCTTGGCATATTGGAAATTGATAATAATGTACAATCATCTACTAAATCAGGTATGGTGCCGTTGCAACAAAAGATGATGTTTTAAATGGGAATTACATATATACAAACGAGACTTTTCTAAGTCTGTCAGGGGTCTTTTAGAGCCAATTCCTTGATTTAGGATCACCCTGCCATGTAGCGTGCTGATAATAATGATAAGACTAATATGAAACTCTGGGTGAGTTACCACCTGTTGGGATTTTTATCCACCTTTCCAGCCTTCTAGATTACCTGTGGATTGCTAGGGGATAATTCCCAATGGCAAGTAAATTGGACATCAGTTGCCACAATTTTGGTTTAAAAATGTTCAGGGGATTTTAGGTAATTTGCCAGGTTCAGATCCATTGGGGTCAATCTGGGTGAATGCTTAAGATCTTGTCGGGCAGAGTTTCCAATAAAATGGGGCATATGATAGTTGATCAATGACTAAACTATCAGGTGTAACAATTGGGATCAGTTAGGTTTAATCACTGACAAATTGGGAAATTTAATGAGCAGTTGTAAGGTGAGTGATGCCACCTTAAAGTAACAAATTGATCAGCTGGTTTGCGACCTGCTATAATGGGCAACAAGTCATATTACCTAAGCAGGTTGCTCACCAAATATGGTTGGTTCGCTGGGATCAAGTGGAAAATGTTAGGGACACGTTTTCTGACTCTGTCTGTTTTAGGTCTCAATAATGCCTGATGAAGGAATCCTAACCAGATGGATAAGATTATTGTTGGTGAGATTTAAAAGAGAGTCAATGGCAACGGCTGCTATTTCATGGCTGAGGTGCCAACCAAGTGTTGGGCGCCATATTCTCTAAATAAATTCCCTAATACTTCACACTAATAAAAGAGTCAAGTTTTAGCAGAATTAATTACTGTTAAATTCTATTCATCTTCAGGAAATTATTATTGTGTACAATAATTGGGGACTCTTTTGTCATATAAAGAGTAAGGATGGAGGATCCTTAGAAGAGAAGCTGAACTTAAATGAGAATTGCTACAGACTCCACGTGATGAGACAAAAGGACGTAAACTTGTGGATCTGAGAGTTATCAAGTTAGGCGGATAAGGGAAGAAGTCCTTACAGTTGTCATCAGCAGTATTTCATGGAGAAGTACAGGTCTAGAGTTTGACCATAACAGGTTATCTATTTAACTATGAATAATAGTCATCATACTATTATTAATCAAGTATCAAATATCATCAGACAACGCAAATTGTGCACATATAAAACCTGTGCATTTAACAGTTAGTAGCTTTCAAAAGGTGAAGAGCCCAGAATTGTAACATCTGGTACTCATGAGAAGAGTAGCCAACTACCAATTTTTTAACAATTGGTGCTCACTACAGGGGGTAGTTGAGTAGGATACACCAGTACTATGTCATACAAAGACGAAACAAAAAACTGAATGGAGTTAAAACTGTCAACAAGAACGCTTTAAATTCTGCAAAGCACAAAGAATTCGCTGCATTGGAGGAAGGAGTTACCAAGATTGAGGAAGGAGTCAAAGATGTTTCCAAATTTGGTAATGAGTTGCTAGGGATAGCAAAGTCATTAATGAAGAAAGAAGGATATATAGTTTAAGAGGTTTTATTCTTGTAAACTGAATTTGAAGCGGATTGTGTTAAAATTTTTTCATTCACTACAAACATAAGTGTCTAAAGAAGAAAGTTAAAGAGCTGAAGGCTCATAGATGCGAATGTGAGCCCTATGCAGCGATTGACGCTGAAGAAAGGTCCCCAATAACTACGGTTAGAAAGTCAACTATTCCTGGAAATATGCTGAACGCATTTGCAGCCATTTCTATGAATCCTGAAATCAACTTTCAATTTAACTTGAGTAGCTGAACTAAGAGTGGTGGCTAGAGAAACTTTGGAGGAGTTTAGAGCTACGCTGAAATTACTCACATTTCATTGAGATAAAGCCCCTGCGTTCTTCCAATTGTTTGACATGACAATGTTTGGGTACAGCGATCATCAAAAAGCTTTGACGGTGATGAACTGTTTGGATACTGATTGTCAGAATTTGGTGTTGCCCCATCTAGAGAGGGGACATCTGATCTTACTTGGAGGCCAAGGCTGTCATAAGAAAAATTTGGAAGTCCCACATGTATGTCAAAATGCAAACAGAATTTTAGGAATCCAATTCCAGAAAAGTGAGTCCTTAGCAAGTTTTACCAATTGATTCTACCAAAAAATTCAGATTTTGGTTGGAACAAAAGTACTGTACAATTTTGGTGCACAAATCGTGTTGCAAGTGGCTCTTTGGCCCTATTGCAATTTACATCAAATGATGTTTTCCATGTTTGCTACTGAGATTACAACCTCACAAATGGTGGATCATATGAAGATATTAGGAGCCACATTTGAGGCCCTATCAAAGCTTCAAGCAGAGTCCAGTTCAAAATTTGAATCCTTTGAAAGGGACTGAGAGAGCTAAGGAGTCTAATAATCAAACTGTTCTGGGAAGTAAGCCCAAGGAGTCCAAACGAACTGATAGAAAAACAAGCGCTGTTTTCAGTGTGAAGGAAAGGGACACTTTGCTGCTCAATGCAAGAAGCCAAAGGGGCAGATTAACATGTGTTGAGATTCTCCCTTTATTGGGGAAGCCCCAACTAGGGGTTGTGACCCATCTACAGGTGGAAGCTGGATTGGACTCCCCATTAACTTGGGGTAAGCCTAATCCAAAGTATAGGATCGGCCCTAATAATATTAATAATTTAATAATAGTAAATTTGACACCGGACTAATGCCAAGAATGTTGAATGAACAATCAGGTCACAGGGAATTACTATCTGATGCATAACCCTAATCAATCAACCCTTTCAGGCACACCGGCGTATATGCCAAGGATGCTCCCATTCCCCTTGTAATAATTAGTTATTTATAGTTTCTTGTTCTCAGAAATTGATGCTGAGACTCTCCCCATCCTATTTCCACCTGTTCCCAATCCATCGAGGTTCTATAAATACCTCATTAATCATTTTATTAAAGGAACATCTTTTGCAATCTCTTTTCATTTTTAGCTTACCTAAGGCTTTTAAGGCCTATTAACTTGCTTGGGGCTTTAGAGCACTGATTAATTATGGGCGCAGGTTGGAGTTGCTCCACCATGGCCTGACAACATGGTCCAGGCAAAACAGGCCAAAACTGCACAAAATTCTGAAAAAAGGGCCTGCAACCTAGATGGAAGCAGTCTAGAGCTGCAGTCAAACCCATTCCCCCAATATCTTAGATGAATAAATTGGCATTAGTGATCTGTTCATCAATGGTGATGTGCAGGACCAAATTTATCAAGTGGTCAATTTAGATGTTAATGCAGTAACCAGATCCAGAATGAAGGGGATTGACCCAAAAATAATCAAGGAGGTCTCTTGACCATATGAATGACAACTAGTGGACAAGATTCAATCTGTGGAGAATCTGGAAGATCTGCCAAGGTCAGATTAGCTAAGTAAACCTGTATATTCCCCTCAGTGCGATTAAGGAATCATTTCCTGATCTATCAGCACAAATTATTAACACTCTCAATTTAGTAAATAACTCCACTATATACTCAATAAATGCAATTTTACAATACTCCTAGTGTACATATATTGATATACTGGTTAATCGAGTACAGGTGCAGGTGATAATTGACAGTGGAGCGCCTATCAATATTGTCTCAACCAAACTAGTATAGAAGATGAGAATATCGTGAAATTTAGAACACAAGAAAGAATATGAGACATCTAGGCCAGATACAACCATCTCCTGTGGAGCGTATAGCACTTTACATTTCAATTTAAAACTTTGATATCCGCCTCAGCAATAGTTTTGGCCAACCAAAACTACAATATTCTGATTGGGACGGAGTTTTTAAGAAAGAACGGAGTTAAGTTTAACTTTGTTGATAATATTTTGACCGTATTGGGTCAGACGTTACCACTAGTTTATCAGAGAGATGGGGAAACTCCACTGACCAGGAGAAAATTTCATCAACCTGATCTACAATGATGGCATTGTCCTGATTTGTTATTAATTAGTTTGCCAAAAGCAACAAGAAATGCCAAAAGAAAACCTGGAAAGTTGGAGAATTCTGTTGTAAATCAAGAATTTGAGGACTATACCGCCAGGATTGCAGATCATAGATAACACGGGATTGATGTTGGAGATACCTGAGCTGTTGTATGAAGAAGTTGGTAGCCCCCAGAAAGAGGTCCATAGTAGAGCCATGGGTGGCTCCTTTAATATTTAGGCTGGGACATGGAGAAATTAAAGTTCTTCTGGCAAATTTTAGTAAAAACCCAATTAATATTGAGAAGAATCAGATCATTGTGTTTGTTCATCTGATCCTGACAGCGTAATTGAGGAACTTCCATGATTTTGAGACCGTAATTGAGATGAAGTTAATGGCAGTGATGACTGAGAGCATCAATCTATTAGTCAATTGAGAGCAACTCGCTGATCTGACGGAAAGACAGCAGGAGAAGGTGCTTGAACTATAAGAAAAGTGATGGGAAATATTCACTAGGATGACTATAATTTGGGATGTGCAAAGTAATGTCATCCATAAAGGTGCCATGTGGAACAATTGTCAATAAGGATGAGACCAATCAACAGGTCGAAGAGCACTGATGTGGTAGTTTAATAAGAGATCAGCAAACTATGAAGCATGGGCTTTTAGTTCCATCATTGAGTCCCTGGCGAATCCTATCATGATTATGAAGAAGAAGGACGGCTTTAATTGGGTGGTGATCGATTATGGGAAGCTGAATAAAACAACAAAGAAGGATTTGTATCCACTACCATGCATCAATGATGCATTAGATCAATTGGAAGAAGCGAAGTATTTCTCCACGAGGGATTTATTAATGGGATATTGGCAAATCGATTTGTCAATGGAAGACAAGGAAAAATGTGCGATCATTACCACGCAGGGGCTGTATCAACTGACTAGGATACCCCAAGGTCTTTGTTATATGTCTACGACATTACAGAGGGCCATGGACGCTATATTAAATGATTTGAAGTTGTCATGCGTCCTGGTGTATTTGGACGATATAAATGTGTTTAGTTGGACCTTTATTGACCATTTACACCACGTGGAAGAAGTCTTTAAGATACTGTCTGAGGCTAACCAAAAGATTAAGCTGAGAAAGTGCCACTTATTTAAGAAAGAGTTGGAATATCTTGGATTTGTGATCAAATCTAGTGGAAGGCAGCCTCAAGCTCAGAAGTTGAGGCTATAGAGCGGATGTCAATCCCAAGAAGTGTCCAAGATATTCAAGTGTTCCTTGGAATGTTCATATACTACCAAAGATTCATTGGGATTTTTTGAGAATCGCCAAGCCCCTCTTTCATTTGCTGATGGATCCAAAGAAAGGATTTGTTTATAATGAAAAGGCCCAGAGTTCTTTCAATGAACTATGCCGGTGTATGATAGATTCTCTAATATTAAAATCTCTGAATTGAAATTAAGAATATATAGTAAAGACCAATGCTTGAAAAGCGGTGATTGGCGCCACCTTAAGTCAAGTAGGTGAGCTTGGGGACGAGCATCCAGTAGCTTATGTGAGCCAGACGCTACCTGCAGCCAAATGGAATTGCACCATTATTGAGCTTAAATGCCTTGTAGTAATTTACACCTGTAAACAGTTTTGGATGTATATTCATGGAATGCACTAAGATGGCGACAGACTACTCCTTGCAACATTGGATGCATGTCTACGAGAACAAGGGAGTCTGTCCCAATTGGTATTGAAGCTACAGGCTTATGACTATGAGATAGTTTACCAAGCGGGAGCTTCTCACCATAATTTAAACGGCTTATCAAGGTTACCAATGGTCCAAGTGGGATACCACCAAGCGGATGAGCTATTCCAGAAGACGGCTAATGGAGAAATCTGGAACGAGCACCAAGAAATCCAAGGTTTGCTTAGGAAAGCAATGGGAAAAACTAAGACCAATGATGGACAAGTTTTTAAGACAATCAACGGAAAATTATGTTATTCCCAAGACCTAAAAAATAAGCAGCAAACGTTCAAACTGCACATAAGGATGTTGAGCATGGAGGCCAGAGGAAGATGACTGACCACATTTGCTAGTACCACTAATGGGAGTTTATCGACTACAATCTGGCAGGTTACCCAGCTTGCTATGTGGAGTGCCAGTTGCACAAGCCTCACAAGAACATGACCAGATATTGACTGGTCCGCCCTGAATTTTCCTGGCATATAGTGTCCATTGATGCGATGGGGCCATTAACCATGAACATAAGGGGAATTAGATATCATGATTGCAATTGACCATCTGACTAGATGGGTTAAGATGAAGGCCCTGGAAAAAGTGGATGCTAAAAGCACTACAAGGATTCTCCTGGATTGAGTCGTATACCACCATGGATGCCCAAAAGTCTTGTTAATCAACAATGGAACAAATATTACGTCCCACGTGGTTTCAAGGTTGAATAAGATAATGGGGATATGAGGAGTCGTCTCAGTACCTTACCAGACAGAGATGAACAGACTGGTAGAATGAGTCAATGGAATGCTGGCCATGACGCTGAGGAATATGGTTGTAGGGAGAACTTCTTCATGGGGAACATATCTCAGTTTGTTGACGTTTGCTTATAATATAAGTCACCATACAGCAGCAGTAAAAATGCCGTTTGTTTTACTGTATAGAGGAAGGCCGCATTACCGCCAATTCTATTTTTGTTATTGAACCAACATTTGTGGATGAGTGCCAAGAAGTACTTTTTCCAATGTTGAATATCCTGATCAAGATGCAATTGCAAGAATTTGATATGACCTTTAAGAAGAGAATCAAGGTAAAAACGACGAAGAAAAGAACTGAACATCATTATCAGAATACCAAGTGGGTAGAAAAGTTGCCTATTGTGATACGCATGGTTTCAGAAGAAGAAACAAGCTAGTTTCATTGTGTTTAGGTCCATTCAAGGTTATTTCTAAGTGGAGCTAAACGCCTATTCCATCAAGAACCTTTTGACTGGAAGGATTGCGAATTGAGTACATGCTATATATTTAAAATAGTGCATCAAAGAAAAAAAAGTAAAAAAGTGTCTCAAAAGGACCAATGAACCATTGAGATAGTTATGTCCTTATAACTTTTGGTAAGTATTAAAAAGGGACTGCTAACCAAAATAGATGGTTAAGTCTTAAAAATAAGACCTCTGTATCATAGACAACTGGTAGGTCAGACTATATCTAGGAACCAGTTTTGGGGAATAGTTAAAAAAGATGAACCTCAGAATCAAGTTAAAGTCATGTCCCATATAAAAAAAAGAAAAAATAGAATATTGATTCAAATATACAAAAAAGTATTAAACTCACATAAAAAGACATATTTTTATACTTTTTTTATTGGTTATTCATGATTCAGGGATGATTCCGCCTATGTAGCCCCCTGAGGGAGGAAGGATGCATAACAGTAGGGGTGGATAATCCGTTAAAGTTTTATGTGATATTGGACGCTTGAAAGAGCTAGACCTACTTGAAGCCAAGTCTAATGAGCAGAGGCTGATCCCTGCAAGAACGCAATGAGGGAAAGAGAGATAGATATGTTAAACTTGTCAAATGCAATACCCCAGATCGGGGAGGGAAGCATCAGAACAAAAAGAGGCAGTTAGAAATCAACACCAAATAATATTGATATGGCACCAGAGCTGGAAGTTTAATCTTAAGCACTTGCCAACGAGATTTGTCAAGAACATTGGACATATGAGTTAGAATTGTGCAAGGGATACTAGGTGGGGATTGCCAAATCATGCCACAATTAAAGCCATAAGGGGAAGGTGCTGATGGGACTTGTCAGAAACTAGATAGTCTTTCAAGGAACGGACAGCATCCTGAAGACAGCAACACATGCTTATTGAATATGAAAGCAGAATGAGTGATGGAATTTGGTAGAGGATGGAAGCTTCGTGGCCCAACTTCAAGGAACAAGGCTGGTAAAATAAAGGGCTAGGCCGCAACATCCCAATCTAGGTTGTTAAGACTGGAGGGGTTTAGAGATATGGAAAGAGCCTCAGTCACTTGGGTCCTAATTTTATGTAGGGGGGCTCAAAATGTTCACAATTTTGATGGCCATTTTGGTTGAAAGAAAAGCTGTTTTAGAAAAATTTGCTGAGTCAGAAAATAAACTCTGAAAGAAAGTCAACTCTGGCGAGGAATAATCAATTAATATTGGATGGCATTTCTTCAGAAGGTCTTACAATGATTGTAGGAGTATCTAAAAAAGGAGCCAAATCCAGGATAGTATCAAAATCCAATTCTGGAATCAACTACAGAGGGAGAATTGGGTGCAAGTCATGCAAGATAGTCTTTACTCTTTTTATCAGAATTGGATACTTATCTGATAATTCCACAAAAAGACTCCCTACAGGCGCTTGACTGGGAGTATGTGTCAGGCAAACAGCAAGTTAGAATTAGAATGGCCAGCCAGCCTAGGTGCCAGAGCACCCAAATGGCAAACCAGAATGCCAAAGGCACTGCTGATGGTATGACGGATATGAAACTGGAGAGGAGTTTCGCCAATAATTGCCAGTGAGCCAGAATCTCATACAGGCACATAACAAGATACCAGATAAATATGGCCATTAATTCCGAGGGGTGTGAGAGTGCTGGCGGAAAGGGCGGGTTATTTTTCAACATAGAAAAAATAAAGAATTTTAGGGAAAGGATTTTTAATAGAAAGTTTATAAAAAATCGACCAACAATTTTCTCAGTGCAATGCACCTGATTAAATAGTGGTCAATTGATGTGGGGCAAGCAGGGATTGGGTCCCTCAAGTTTGACCCAACTGACGAATTATTTGGGGATGGAGGCAGACAAGCTCAATAGGAATCAACATTAAAGGATTCGGTGGCAATCCAAGTCACTGTCAGTTCGACCTCAAATTCCTGAATCAAGGCTCAACTGCATTTCAGATGGTTAGTGTGATGGCATCTGGCCCAATGAGCAGCGAGAATCCCCCAAGGCCACCCCACATAGGGGCAGTCCCAATTGGTTGGGAACAGGTTTGGGATGCCCATCCCATACATGCCCGGTCACTGGGCTATTTGTTCAGTCAACAGCGTTGCATCAGCTGCAACTCCCAATCTGCTGGAAGTGAGTTTTGAACTATTGACAATGGTGTCTGATGCTACTACCTGCATGTTGGAGATCATACCCAACGATTTTGAGAGGTGGTTAATTTCATTAATTGCATTGTTAGGTGAATTGAAACCATTTGTGATTCCAGCCAATAACTCAATATTCATCCCTCTTTGGCTATGCGAATTCCAATTGTCAGGCTTAATTTCCATCAGTTTTGGAGCGATTGACTTTAATTTAGCGATCTCAGTGCAGATTTCTGTAATCTGTCTAATGAGTTCAGCTGTGGTGAACAAAGGTACCGGGAAAGGGTCCAGAGAGAGAAAGCTGTTACTCAACGCTTGTCTACCACATGGGCGAGGTTGCCCTGGGTGATGAGGGGCATGGCCACCCTCTTTGGAACCCTTTTGCTTGGAAATTGGAAGAGCAACCGATCTACACACAGGTACGTTCCCCTGGACTTATGGTATGAGTCCTAGGGGGACCATAGAAGAGATTTCTCACACAGGTTGACTCATCAGTTGGAAGAGCTGAGAATCTTTTCCCAGAAAGAATGCCAAGAAGTTGCTGGTACTGAAATTATGAATTTGATATATGAGCTGGAAGAGAGGGGGATGTCAGACTTTTTATAATAGTCAATACTATTCACTTCAGTATCAGTTAAGCTCTAATTTCCAATAAATTAATCTCAAGATTAATGAGATAAGCTCTTTATAAAGAATCAAGAATGATCTGAGCAAAAAAAATTAATAGAAAAAGAAAGATTAAATATATCTGAGCATTCTAAAATTGTGCTATGAGACAAACATCAATGGCAGTGACCTACTGTCAAGGACAAGGAGGAAGATCAGGAAATCAAGGACACTGGACCAAGATCCTGAATATGACAACGGGTCATATGCCATGACTGGGGGAAAACCAGCTTTCTGGTTTAGCATTATCATGAGTAGATTGATCAGACCAGCATGACAGTAGATCATTAGGACTGCACTCTGAGGAGGTGGTAGCAAGGAAGAATTGAAAGAGATCCGCGTGACAAAGGTCGTCCTGAGCAGCAAAGAGTTCAGATTGACTATGCTCCACTAGAAACCAAGAGATATTTGACCTGTTCTAAGGCATTATTATCCTGTCACAATCATATTCTTGCTGGAAATCTAGGCAATAGTGGGGAAGTGTTGGAATTTTTAACCACCTTTCCAGCCTCCTAGATTCCCTGTGGATCACTAGGGGATAAATTACAATGACGAGTGGATTGGATATTAGTTGCCCCCAATTCGGGTTGATAATGTTCAGGGGATCTAAGGTAATTCTTCAGGTTTTATCCAATGAGGATTGATATGGGTGAATGCTTAAGTCCTTTTTGGGCAGAGTTGCCAACAAAATGGGTGCATTTTATAATAGATTATTGATTAACTATCAAGTGTATCTATTCAGATCTGTTGGGTTTCATCAATGACTGATTGGGAATTTAATGATCAGGTGCAAGGCGAGTGATGTCACCTGCAACTATTGAATTTATCAGTTGTTTTTAACCTGACGTAATGGATAACAAGTCCCCTTATATAAGCAGGTCTCTTGCCAAATATGGTTGGTTTACTTGGATTGAGTGGGAAACATTAGGGACACATTTTCTAACTCTGTCCGTTTTAGGTCTCAAGGATGTCCAACGAAGGAATCTTAATCAGAGGGAGAAGATCTTCACTTGTGAGACGTCAATGGAAAATTTAACGGCAACATTTGGAATCACATGGCTAAGGCCCAACTGAGAGTGGGGCAACAAATTCCCTAATACTTCACATTAATAAAAGAGTCAAGTTTTTAGTATAGTCTTTTATTGTGTTAAGTTCTACTCATCTTCAGGAAAATATTGTTGTGTACAATAATTGGGGACTCTTTTGTCATATAAAAAGGATTGAGGATCCTTAGAAGAGAAGCTGAACTTAAATCAGAATTGCTGCAGACTCCACGTGATGAGACAAAAGGCCGTAAACTTGTGGATCTGATAGTTATAAAGTTAGGCGGATAAGGGAAGAAGTCCCTACAGAAGTCATCAGCAGTATTTCATGGAGAAGTACAGGTCTAGTGTTTTACCATAACGGATTATCTATTCAAATATGGATAATAGTTAACATACCTTATTAATCAATTATCAACTACTATCAGACATTATGAATCGTGCACATATCAAACCTGTGCAGTTAACAGTATGGAGCTAACTTTTTTAGCACTTGTGGTGTCCAACCCAAAAGGGGGAGCCGCCATACATCTTTATTTGCTAATGACAAAACAAAGAGTAATGTACTTTTAAAAAAACCTGATATAGCCCCTAAGTTATCAGCTTAGGGAGCTATATAAGAAGGCGAGGAAGCTTTGGGGAAACTTTTGTCTGGCGCCTGCTTTAACTGGCGGACCATGGCGGACAGCATAGTGGTGGGGAATCGGCGATATGTGGCACAAGGAGGTATAATTGTATGTTTTCTTCATTAATGAGGCTGGCGGTGTCCATCGCCTCAACATATTGAGCAAGTTGATGCTCAGCAAAAGTGACGAGAGCAGGCACACAAGTGAAAGACTTAATGCGCTGGTGGGCTTGTGATAATTGGGGCCAAACAGAGAAGTTTTTGCTGTGTCAACTTAAGCACAGCTTAATCCAAAAGCGAGCTCCTCAATTTCATATTTATCATCCTCATCTAAATCATGGGGAAAATTTGGGATGAGAATACCCTCAATTATGGGTTCCATTGCCCTATGGAGAAGTTGGCGGAGAGGAGTGTTGGCCCAAGCAGCTGCTGCTTCTGCAAACATTTTGTTTACATTTTTATAATTAGGAAAACCGTTTTTAGACTAAAATGATGGGGACGCAAATAGGGAGGATTTACAAAAAATCCTCCAAAGCAAAATCTGGCTTGACATTATATGGCTGGTCGCTATCATTAATCCATTCAAGGCGCTCAAATGGATTTATCTCAGCTAATGTTGGCCAGCCACTGGAGCCAGTGCAGTGTCAGAATATGGTTGACTATGAACAGTTGACCACGGCAGCTCAGCCAAAACTTTCTCAACTATCAGCTCAGGATTTTGTAATTTGAAGATTTTTTTTAAAAATTTACATTTTATTTGGCTGCTGCTTTGGATGCAGCACCAGAATAACAATGTTGGGGGTGGGAGGATCACGCCCTACTCAGAAAATTTGGGCGATCAGCAGCCAGCCCAACGCCAGAAGAAGGAGCGGTGGAAGCAGCAGAGGCGGAAGCTGTGGGGAACTTGCGTTTAAAATGATCCAATTTGAAGCACAAGGGGCTTATGGCGCAGCCATTTTTGACACGCATTACAAAAGGGTGATCATGTGCAGATCTGATCACACTGCAGGGGGATTATGAGGTGGGTGTCACAATGGAAAGGGCAGATTATCACAAAGGCGTGAGGCCCTTCCAATCGACCAGCCCATTGGGTACCAAAAACTGTAAGATGGGGTCTGCACCATAAATGGCCAAACCCTCCATTAGTCCTTGGTGAAGGCATTCAGGTGAGAGAAATTATGGCAACCTGGCAAACTGGACCACCAAAGTGGCCTCATCCAGGAGCGCTGTCAAACTAAGGAGATAGGGATATTTTTAAAATTAATTGGAAGCTTAGATGCTGCCACCGCATTGGCCTCAGATCAAAATCTGAGGTCAAATTAGCCCTTGTAAGGGCTAAAATCGAAATAGCTGCTGGGTTTGAAAGCCGCTGTAGCCATCTCAATGATGGCCATACTTGCGTATGGGAAAAGATTCCCATATTCAATCTGGAGGCTGAAATACAGGTTGCTCTGAGGGAGCACCAAAGGGCTCTGGAGCACCTCCTGTGCGCTTGTGAGATGGTGGGCTAAGCCCCAAGGTGAGACGTAACGCCCAGTGGCATTGGGAGGGCTAGCAGAGCCAGCCCAGATGTGCTTCAGCGGTGGCCAAAGGACGCCAGAAAGTGGTGCACCACCACCCCAAGCCAGGGCAGCAGGCGTCGATGGCATTGACATTCTGATTTGAATTGCTCAATTTGAGCAGCTGGTTTTTTGTATATTTTTAACAAAATTTGGCTTCATTTTAGCTGATCAAAGTGAAATTAAAGGTTTAACAGTAGGGAGCTTTCAATTGGTGAAGAACCCATGATCATAATATTTGGTACTTATGAGAAGAGTAGCCAACTCTAATTTTTAAAACCACACAAAATCCCAGCCAGAATGCTGCATGATCAAACATATAAAAAGATGTATAAAAAATAAATAAGCTGGCCATGCAGACCAGCCAAGAGGTGCTTAGATCAATCATTGCATTTTTTATTTAAAATAAACACTTAGGACAATAATTTGGGTTTTTTATCAAATTTTTTATACTAAACTTAAAAAGAGAAAGTTTAAGAAACTGGAGTGACAGTGGTTTGTTGGGGATTGCTACTTAAAAGTTTGCTGGGGAAATTTGCAATTTATGCTCAAGTACTGATGGGAATAAACTAAAACGATCCATCAGACTGGGTCCCCAGACTTATTTTGCAACTGGCCTCAATTTAGCCTGATCAGCCAAATACATTTTGATCTCATTGCTAAATTTTAATTTTTCATTGCGCACATGCATTTTGCTAGGTTGGCGACGTTTTAGGTGTTAGAAGGTAGCACCCAGGTCCAGGCCACATAAGGACGAACCTATTTGGTGGGGAAGTGCTCTACCGCTTCCATACCTGTTGGGGATGGAGGCGTTTTGATACAATGACAGGTCTTAGCAGGTTTGAGGCGTTTCACAAAATTTTACCACATCATAAAAACCCTCGGTATTTCTCATTTACTTGGAATAAGATAATGTTGGGAGGGCAACTGTAACCCTCAGGGGGTACGCCGTGACCCACCTCTCATCCACCACATGGGCTTAATCGCCCTGGACGATGAGTAGCGCTGTTGCTGGCATCAGCCCTTTTTTAGTACAGAACAAAAATTTATCCTGGTTTAGATGGGAGGTTCCTGCACAAGACTTACACACTCCTGATAATCCTCGTCTGTCTTCCACCATGATTTGCCACACTCTAAATATATAAGAGGTTTTTATTGAAAGACTATGGCAATAGATGTGCCTTTGCGTAAGATGTTGCTGGGAAGTTCACTCTGGTGTAAAAATGGCGGATTATCCAATTTCCTTTTGTATAAACATATCCTGGTGGCATGCTTCCATGTGAAGCTGATCCAATTTGGGTTTGGTGTCATTATCCGCATTAAATAATGGCCATTTGAGAAGTTTTTGCTTTTTGCTACTCTTCTTTCCCTTCAGGAAGTTTATGACCACAATCTTAGTGGAAACTGGTGCCTTAGAGAGTTTTATTGATCTCGCTCTAGCTGACTGCTTTATTTTAGGCTACTTAGCTGGTCGTATGGTTAGGGAAGGTGCTTCCAAAGTATTCCCACTTTTTTAGTTCAGGGTCTGGTTGATTATCAAGTTGTAACGTACTGCTTGGCTGACCACTTTTTGGCAGTCAAAAAATCCTGCTGTACTGAAATTATACTGGTAGTGGTTTGGTAGCAAAAATTTGATATAAAAACAAACTTGAAGGCCAATACCTTACTTCTGTCCTTGGATAGTGGTCAAATATCAATAAATCTCATGCCAGACAGCAGCACTCTGAGAAACTTGCTACAGTGTCCAATGTACATTAGCTTAATCTTGCACTTATGCTATATCCCACTACCAAAGCACCCCTACTTCCTTGTTTGGAGGGATTAGTATATCATTTGATGAGGCTTCAGGAAATGCCTTACATGATCATTTAAAATTTGATTGTGATTTTGAACTTACAGTTGAACTGCTTCACATTTCCTTCCCACTCTACCCTTTCACTCTGCGAGAAGAGGCAGAAAATTTATAATTGGTTTACAGAGCAGCTTGTAAAAAGAGCTATAATACAGCATACCTTTCCAGTATGCTCACCACTGCTCTTTGTGGAGAAAGCAGATGTTACTATTACCTTGCATGGAAAAAAGTAATTAGAATAATGTCACCTTAGCCAATCTACATCCTTTTCCCATAAACCGCAGATTGTCCGCTAAGTGTAGAAAGCTATAGTCTTTTCCAAAATGGATTGCTTGAATACCTTTAACCAGATGCATTTACAAAAAAATGGCAGGGATGGCTCACTGCAACCTGTACCAGTAAGAAGATATTTTACAATCCTTGGTCATGCTAATTGGGCTTAAAAATGCGCCTGCATTTTTCAACATCATATGATGAAGCTTTGGGAGAGTTATTGATTGCACGCGCTGTGGCATATATGGGTGATATTATGGTATTCTCTTCTGATCATGGGTGCATGCGCTGTGGCCTATATGGATGATATTCTGTTGTTCTCCCTGATCATTAATCACATGAGATTCATCTGTGGAAAGTAGTTGAGCATTTAAGATCAATAAAACTAAAGCTCAAGATAAACAAAAGTGTGAGTTTAAGTCCCAGTTTAACTTCTTAGGTAACATCATGCTTAAAAAAAGTCATATGAATACTCCAGATAAGAAAAGGTTTATCTGTGATTGGTCCACAACAACTTTAGTCAAGTATCTAGTTGCTTTTAATAACATGGACCTTTATTTTAAACTTAGATTCCCAGTTTTTGAGATTGTTTCCCACTTGTATAAGTCCAGTGGTTCCAAAAATCTTCAGTGGTCGTCTACATCAGAGAATTATTTTTAATCTGTATAGTGCACTTTGTTCTTCACGATAGTACTTCACCATGTGGATCCAGATAAAGAGCTTATAGTAGCTAGTGATACTAAAACTTTGCATAGCAGATGTTATGTTGCAAATGGCACAAATGGAGTCAAGCACACAATGAATTATTATCCTACAAAATGGCACCACCTGAGTTAAATTAAGATTTTTATGATAAAAAGCTCTTGAAATTAGTGTAAACGTGGACTTACTGTCGCCACCATCTCCATGGTCGCTTCAACAGTTCTGTGTGAGTACTGATAATCTGGCTTTGCTATATCAATAAGCCCCTCATGTTCTGGCCCCACACCAAATTCTCTGGCCAGACCCTTGTCCAATTTGTGTCCTCTTATGCGTTCACAAAAAGCAAGAAGAACTGATTGAATGATGCCTTGAGTAAGAACCCAGCCTCAGCTTATAATACCAGGGAAGTGGAACTGAATAACACCCACCTTGTGATCCCCCTAGTAAGATTATATTAACCAGCCCTTCTTTTAGTACTTGCACTCAAGTTCAAGTCTCTATAAGGACTTTGAGGAATATTGTAAGTTCAGAAAGGTCGTTCTCTCACAATCATTATCCACTGAATGTACCCATGTTCTTGCCAAATGACAATTAAATCAGGAGGAGTTAATGAAGGTGTACTATATATAAGGTCAATATGGTATGGTTATAGGGACACTTATAGTTTCTCCTGGACCATTTAGCCTAGAGATAATTAAGGATCACCATTATAGTATATTTATAGGGCACCCTTAGGAAGGCGGAAACCCTGGAGCCTATTGACCGTACTTATAACTGGAAGGATATTTCTGAACATATTGCACAGTATAAAGATGTGCCTTGTCTGTGATATGATGAAACCAAATTGTCAATCTCTTGCAGGGTTGTTGGTACCTGTCCAAAAAACAGAGGAACCTCAGAAATCTCTCTTCTTTAAGTTACTGTGGAGTTACCCCATTCAGAGGGGTATGACGCTATCATGGTATTGGTGACCGGTTTACCAATTTTGCCCATTTAACTATCCCTGTGATACCACAGTAACTGCGCACAGACGGCTAAGGTATTTGTTTCAAAAGTGTTCTCCACCCATGAAGTCCCTAAGAGATTATTACTGACTATGGACACAAGTTCAAGTCGGTATTTTTTGTATAGTTGTGCAAGATTCTTCATATAAGTACTTGCCTTTCTACTGCCTTAAGTTCCTAATGGATGGGCAGACATTACTAATGAACCGTTTCAAAAAACAGTTCTTGTGGCGCTACACTGCAAATGGCCATGTGGATTGGGCGTCTCACTTCCTGACCCAATCTAGCTAATTAACTCCCAGCATGCCTCAGTTGGGTGTTCTCCCTTATTTGACAATTATGGCTTTAACGCCTCCTTTAAAATAGAACCCAGAGTGGGTCCAAGATGGAAGCAGTGGTAGACTTTTCTAAGTTCATCATTAAAGTGCATTGTTAAATTTCAAGATGACATGCAAGCCAAAATACCTGCTCCTGAATAAAGCCTTGACAGATTGACTCTCAAACCAGCATGAACGGAACCTTATCCTGAAAGTAATAAAACTAGATTCTTCAGGAAGCATCACTCATATGAGAATTGATGCAATCACCTTCAGAAATCCCGTCCCCACTTTCTGAATCACTAGAGGCGCCGCCCTAACCACATCAATAATAAGGACGATGCAGTACAATGAGGGCGCCATCCATGCAGTCAATCTGGAAGGCATTAAAAGATTCTGATCCTATGGGGCCATGAAGGTCCCTGAGGCACCATGTCCCCACAAGCCCTATATTATTGACACTTTCTAACACAATAAAATAGTCAATATTCTCTCCATCATATCTTTTTTGACCTCTCTGCTAATTTTAAGCTTTGAGCTCATTTTCAGACTTCATTGTCAGTCAAGAGAATTATTATGCTGAGGTACATCAAAAGTTAGCATAACTTTTAATGCAAATATGAATAGCTATAAGGAGAACGAAGATGTATGAGACAGATGTTCCAGCATGATAAGAGGGAGATCTTTTCATACTTGATGTCAAGAAAATCCCAATTAAGCTTCTTTTCAAAATCTGTGGTCAAAGAGAATATGACCATACTGCATTATCACAAAAGTTGGGTCATGCATCTTACCAGTTGGATCTCCCCACAATCATTTTGGATCTTTGCTGTGTTCCATTGAAAGCAAGCTATCTAAGTTAAAAGATCATTGTTCTGAGATATCAGAGGAATGTCTCATGGATGGGGCACGCAAGTGAAAGGCATATGAAGTCATAGTCTCCCACGCTTAAGGAGATGGCTTTGGTACCTGGTGTCATGGAAGGGGTTTGACATGGGAAAATAGCTGGTTTCCAGCTTGTAATTGTGTACATGCACAATTCTTGATTGACACATTCCATAAGCTCTTTCCAAATGCTGCTAGTCTTAATCTAACCCTGTAGCTGTAGCTCTGAAGTTGCCCCAGAACATAATA